>KZ061781.1:188352-201392 GCA_002091835.1 Anopheles maculatus
TTTGTATCTGTACTGATAATGTATTATCACGTATAGTATAATATCAGTTTTCGTTTAGCCCGGTGGTTTAGTTGCTTGTGGGACCGATATCGAAGCAAGACTGACTATCCAGCAGCAATTCTAATGACATTCAAATTTTTCATTTCTACAGTTTTTTGTACTTGTTTACTTATAGCACAACCAACATAGATCTAACAAACTACCTTGAAGAACTAACAGTTTATAGTTAATGAGATTTCGTATTTGTAAGAAATCCTGTTATTGCCAACTGTTTGAAATTGATGCAAAAACTACACATACTGCAGCAAACATTATAACGAGGTCACTTAGATCTAACAAACTACCTTGAAGAACTAACAGTTTATAGTTAATGAGATTTCGTATTTGTAAGAAATCCTGTTATTGCCAACTGTTTGAAATTGATGCAAAAACTACACATACTGCAGCAAACATTATAACGAGGTCACTGAATAGGTTAAATATTTCCTCAAGATACAATTTTACTTTTGCCATGAGCCATTAAGTTTGCTCTGGTGATAAGCAACAGTGTTTATTTGTACATCGTTAGGCCCACAACGGCTAATCGTGAGGCACTATAATCATCATTGTTTCAGAAAAAATTCAGGGAGGTGTTACCGTATCCTCGAGGGATAAAGGAGCGCCAGAAATGTCTTTTGTACTGAACCATACGAAAACGGGATTAAATAAGATATCAGTTGTAGATACACCGTGATCCTGTGAAACGGGAAGGTCAACTTCCTGCAGGCTAGAATTTAAAGTGGTGACATGCACGTTGGAATATTCATTACGAGTTGCGATATGATCATCTGTATTCCATTTGCTATGAACCCTAAATTGAATCGATTTCAAAGGTTTTCATATGTTTGTTTACTGCTTGATTTAAGGTTAATGAAACATTGTAACTTATTCAAACGTATTATTTTGTAATATTAGAGCAACTGTTGCTGTGTATGTTGCATCCTCCACATGCTACAATGCCAAGGACAGATAGCATGATCTGCGTTACCGTATCTGTACCGACCAACATTGACCTCCGCCGAGCGAAACCAGCATCGAAATCAATACAACAGCATCACTTTGACTAATCGATTCATAACGTTCCCGCCGGCCATCAACGAAGGGTGTATGCGCGGTCGCGCGCGCGCGCGCCATCAGAACCATACATACATCGATCGGAACCCAAATCGGCCGACGATAAAAGCCGACCGCACGCGCATACCTTCTTCGCCATTTCTGTGTCCCCGTTCGTTGCGACCCTCCACACCATCCATCCCTCCCAAACTTATCAGTCGATCAGAGTTGACTTTGGGGGTGGCTGATCCGCTGGTGGTGAAAGATAAATTTCGAAACCTTTTGATATGAACCGACCGAGATTTCCGACCGTCGGCTGGGAGCATTGCTGGAGCGTTTTCCTGCGTGCCACCACCTTCTCGATGTGGCACGGAAGAGGCCAACATTCGATCGATCGATTCCGGCCAACATCATCGACTTTTTTGTTGTTTTTCGTTCACTTTAAATCTTAGTTTTGCGTCCTAGTGCGCAACCGGCGGGAACAGTTTTTGGAGCCTGGGAGCGGTGGTTGTGATGGAGACGAACGAAAAACAATACGATTAATCGATTTAATTGATTTCTGTCGTTTCGTCTGTGTGTTCTCCCACCGGATTGCGGTACGGTTGCGGCACACAGCGAATCCCAGGAGAATTAACCCTTGGGGCACCGGGCGCTGACCGTTCGTACGGTTCAATCGCTACAGATGCCCAATCTTTCCACTTTTTTCACCCGTTCCGGCGCCCCCCCGCATCGGATCTCGTCCCTGGCGTGTGCGACTTTCTTATGTTCGCCCGTTTACCCGCCAGCAGCATCGCTGCAACATGTGTTCACGGTTGTTGGCTGTCAGCGTTGGACAGAAATGGTCGCGCTTTGCCGCACACTTGCCGACGGTCGGTCTCGTCGTGTTTCATTTATTTCGATGATTTTTGCTTCCACACACACACACACGCATACCGTCCGCAGAGTTCCCATCGGCTTTGGAGGGAGTACGTTATGATTTTATCGTTTCAATGCGTATTGCTTTTGTCGCTGCCATTATCCTTCAAGAATAATTGTAATACTTTTTTCTTGAAGTTGTTTGATTGTATATGAAAAGTTTCAAACATCTTTATATTTCAGAAACTAATTTATAAGAAGTTACGTTAAGAAGTTAATTAAGAAGAAGTTACGAGGAGTTTAGTTTAAAATAGTTTCAAAAACCCAAACATTTCCTGAACTGATCTTAATTGTTGTGTTTGCTTTCGTTTTCCGTCTAATTTCAGTGGTGAATTTCATCTCGGTTACAGCCGAAGCGAACTGCAAGGTGTGTCCTGGTATCAGCTACTACACTGGGAATCGACACGCGAAGCTCAAAGCAAACATAGGCTAAGTAAGTCAATAAAGGCTTCGTTGAAAATATGCACAAAATTGCAATAATCCACAACACCTTTTATTCGTTCCTCAGTAACCCAATCAGAACAGGACCGATCGTGCATTCTGCTGGTACGAATGCAACGCCGCCAGAGCGATTTCCTGTGGGTGCACGTGGTGCTGCAAGTACGTGACGGTCAGGACTCGAACCAGCAATCGGTGATCGTGTGTACTAATCAGGTGTTAAGGTAAGCTTTGCTAGACGTGATTTTACATACATTGTCCGCATGTTCACGACGCAGTAGTATTGCGCATTGCGACCGTAAGAACGAAGTCAACCACCCTCGTACTAGATCCTAACGGGAGGTCTCTTTGCCGAATGCCGATGTACGACCACCCCGAGCATGCCACCTTGGAACGTTGGAATGGGTGAAAAACAAAAACGCCAAACATAAACCAACAAGCAGTGTCAGCTCTCGTTGCAATCGTCGATCAATCGATGGCTGTACATTCGACCGATCACATTCGATCATTATCGGATCAACCGGAGAATCAATTCGCAATGGCAAGCAGTTTTACGACAGCTCGCTGAACCTCATGAGCTATGAGGTTGAGAGTACGGAAGAACAAGAACCAACAAACAAACAAAAAATCCGCCGCTGGTACCGGTCGGCCAGATGACAAAATTTCAAAATTCGAAAGGGGTTCGTCGTCTACGTCTACCGTCGTCTTTTGATAGAAGAGAGAAATGTCTCTCTTCAGTCTGTTTTTTTTCCTGACTGCTCAAGGTTGTTGGGGCGCGTTGTTTCCATATGTACGATTCCTGGAGAGAGGGTGGCGATCACATTTCCGGGACCGGGGAAAATGGCCGTAGGAAATGATGAAATTATTGCAAATGCTAAATATCGTTCCGCCCGTTTGTGGCGATTGCAATCGGTTGGTTCTGTCGCACCGCAAGTTTGTGCGATGAACGGCAGGCCCCCATCGTCGTTGTCGTCGGCAATATGTTGCTGTCAGCGCGACATGAGAGATAGAAGCTTGAAGACTCTACACTTTGACGATCTCCGACAAACTGAAATCACGCCCAGATCTCTGGCCAGCACAGGATTAGGGCCACACGGGGAAGGCCTCCCGGTTGACGCAGCTGATAGTGATCGGAAACAAACTGGACGATGGGTTTCGCTGATTTTGACGTAACCGAATGGATTTATGGATTTATCGGAACGATCCCATCGGCACCGAAAGGAACCGAATCTGCCCCTTATCAGCGATCGTGCGCAGGCTTAAGCGACCAGCAAAACCCCTAAACGTGTTGCCATTACTGTAATGTGAGCTATTTTATGGTCCGGTTTTGGCGCGTTGGTTGCACGGAAATGAACCGCGAGCCGAAAATGAAGCCCATGCTGTTTAAAGTGTGCAATTAAATTTATCGTTCTGAGCTATCAAATTGAACCGGCACAGTATGTGAACAGGGCACGGCTAATACCCTGTCTGATTGATTGCTAACGCTGAGCGCTGTGTAACAGAGAATGTAAACGGTTGAGGCAATTGAGGCAAGCAATCTGATACACCATCGTCCCGAAAATCACTTCATTATTGGCAGCTGAACACACGGCCAATCATAACAACATAATTACCCGCATGGTTGATCCGTGTGTGAGCGCGGCCAGCGGAGATCGGCAGGAGCTCAATTCAATAGTTTCGCTGCCAACGGGGAATCGCCAGGAGCAAATTAGCTCTCGGGCACAGTCGCCAATAGGTGGTTCCCTGCCGTGTGCCGTATCGTGATTGTGTATCCTTGCTTGGTGGCCACGGCTCCGGTAAGCGTACGGTAAGAATTTAATTACCGATTCGATCGCTCACAATGATATCGATTCGTTTAAGCCAAGCGTTCCTTGCGGTAGAACAAATCCGTTTGGAAACGGTTGTTTATTTAAGCACGAATCACGTTCGCCAACCGTTTGGCGTTAACACGGGAATGTCGATATGGGAAACGGCACCTGTCCATTTCTAACTACGCCACCGGTTAGTGTTCGGGAGCTAGGTGGAAGGATTGGAAATCGTGCCACGGACAAATAATTCACACACGAACGTCGACGCCATCGATCCGCCAAAACGGTGGCCCACGATCATCGATCAGTGAGCCCCATGACATGCCCGCTTCGGTAGTGTTGGTGGGCGTATACATTGGTTGCGATGTGAACCGATCGCTCCACTGGTACAGGTGGATTTACAATTTATGGCTTTTATTATTGATCTTGACGAGGCAGAGAGTAGATTTGTAATTAATTGATCATCCCAACTGGCTGATAGTTGCAGTGTCTGAGAGAAAAAAGGCGTTCAATCGATTGAAATGGCTTAGAAAACGAAAGACTTATAAATGATAGGGTGATTTTAAGCGACGAACCTTTTTTTTGGAATAATTTTACGATTTTTTTGCCAATATCTTAGATTCTATACATTTTTAACATACATACTCTTAAAGCAGCTAAACGTTCTCATGCACTGATTTTACTTTCTATTCGCTGGCGTCGACGAAAGTCGATCTCGATTTAATTTCGCTTTTTTGCTGTTATTCAATAAGAAAGAACTCACCGAAGGGGAAATTGATCAACACAAAGTCACACGGTGCAGCATTTGATCATATTTTACTTTTCCGCTTTACCATTCTCCATCTCTCCCTAACCCTCGGACACATGCACCCCCAGTGCAGTCCCATTGCCCGTGTGGTCACATATGTAAACTTTGCCCCGGTCATGTTGGCCGGCATGAAACGGTCATATCGGGCGAACGGTTTACAGCAGTAAGCAGTGCACCACGCCACTTTATCCTGACTGCTTTGTGCTGCTTATGGTGTCCGGCAGGACAACACGGCCCAAATGATGCTGCCCGTACAAGTATTGACCGAGCCATCGGTTTCTCACATAAATAATCTAGACCACCCGGCCGAACCACCCGGACAACCAACCGGGTCGACCAACCGCAGCAACACAACCATCGATCGATCGTACGGCGTACTCGATCGACCGAGCGTGGATACGATTGGGAAAACTTGCGGCGGCTACAATGACCATTCGGGATCGCATGTGATGATCTGGAGCGTTCAATGCTTTCCCTTTAAGATGTCTTCATACTCGGGCAGATTCGGATCGGTGCTGAAGCTTTTGCACTCGGCTGCAGCTAGCTTTTGTTTCAATTCCGATCGGACTAATAATGGTAACAATAATCATAATGCGATACCATTACTCAGTTTTCATTCTGCTTGCTGGTTTGCTGGTGGTGGTGTCTAGGAACGCATAAGGCGCCATCATCAGGCAATCATTTGTTACATACCTAGAGTTGGTTATTTATTTATACATTTCTTGCAAGAAAACATCGAATAGAAATAAAATAGAACTGAAAACAGTTTTGGAATATATCACTAATTGTAAGTATGTATCAAAAATGTATTACTAATTGCAGTACCTAAAAAAGTAATAGGTTAGAAACGACCCTATTATTGTTCTAAAATTAAACCTTGAATAACTCTGCTAAACAGCGGCACAACAAACAAATGAATGGTGCCAAGGAAATAATTAACACGTAACGCAAATTGAATTTAAAAGTCTTGGTAGTCACACGGTCGTTCTCGCTCTCGCTTAGGAACTGTCCTAGTTCCTGTACTGTCCAAGAAGTCTGTAATTACGGGATATTTTAGGAGAAACCTTTTTTATTGACTCTATGTGCATCTATGTCACCGATGACGAGTTTTGACACAAAGCCGAATTGGGCATTATCAAGTGTCCTAGCTGGTGTATCTAAGCCAAATAACAAACAGCGAGTATAAACGAAGAACGAGAGACTACAATACGCAACAGAGTGAAGTGCAGGACAAGACTTAATTTTTTTGGACAGATTTAATCTTATTTGTCCATACACTAGACGAAGGGTACCAAACTACTGAACTGTATTAGAGCACAGAACGAACAAAGGATTTAAAAGCAGTATAAGGTATTAAACTCTCTCGATTGACGATGAATAAATTCTAGCATTATGTTAAAATGAACTAAAATATCACAGAAGTCCTGAAGAAAATCTAGTTTGAAGTTCTAGATCTAGTTGAGAAGACTCTCAAATCCCTTTCAGCGTTGCACCGCTGCAGTTATATCCTAGAGATGTTGTAGCTCAAGACGACAAGGCTCTCTGTCCTAAAAAACGACAATATTAGTTCTTAATTATTGATAGCTGTGTAATGACTTCGGCGATTCACGTGGTCACACAATTTGAATGAGAAGGCTTTTGCTAACATAACTTCAATTCTAGATGAAAACGTATGAATCGTCCAATCTGGATAAGATTTCTCTTAATGGAGTGGTGAAGACATCAAGGTCATACCCTGGGTAAGAAGGATCTCGAAGATCTTGAAATGACATGACGAAGATTCTGTCGGTCGAATACTTCTTCTTCTCTGGCACTACAACTTCTGTAGGTCTTAGCCTGCTAGCAATTGCTAGCTTTCTGTGACTTCATGAACCCCGGTCCTGGCGTGTGAAGACCGGTACCATTATCGTATACACCACCGGGCCGGTCGAATACTATTTATCTTTATTTATACTCAAAATTTGTAAGAGCTCAAACATATTGTTAAATTTTAATAGATAAAGGTTAGTGAAATTCTGTACTGACAACCCTGTTGTTATGCGTCGAAAATGTTGATTCTTTGGCTCTACAACCTCAACCTCAAGAAATAGGCTAGCCTATTTCTGGCTTCTTGAACTTCATTTTACTCCTAGTTCGGCCAAGCTGTCAAAGAATAAAAATCTTAATTCAACCCTAGCAAGATAGTCAGTTCTGCGTACGAGAGAAATAACTTTAAATTCGAATAAGTTTAATTAATTTAGAATTACCAATTCTTTATTTTCCTTATTTTGTTCTGTTCTATTCCTTTCTTGCTACGCTTTCTCAATTTGTTCCGAAATGCTTTAAAGTCGAGAGTTTAACGTCATTTCATTATCTTAATCTCAGTTAATACTTACAAGATCATTATGATTCGTCAATAGTTCTTTCTAGTTCATTTAGTTGTACGTATTGCCTATATTCTGGCGTATACATCCCTAGTAATAGTTAGTACATCAAAAATATAAAAAGAATAAATATGTTATGTTGCTTATTGTTAAATTGCAATTTAAACTTCTGCTATTCTGCTACCTTTTTATGAAAGTTACACATTTCTTAGTATGCAAATTCATTGCACATTTGGCATAGCACACTTAAAGTTTATTGAACGTAAAAAATTAAATTCCAATTATGCTAACCTCTGCATCCTGCAGACGCTGTAATGATGAAAAATAACCTGTTTACTCATTTCAACCAGCTTAACAAAAACATTGCCACTTGTGAATCAAAAACAAGAACACTCACACCCATTACCACCGTTCGGATTGACCTAGCCTCAAGTCATTTAACTCACTGCCCGGCCTTGAGGTAATTTTGTAACAATCTGATCGCACCGACCACAATAAATAAAGTGTTATTAAATATAAATATATTTGAAACCGCGTGGCCAAACGTACCCAATAGCCGGTGCGTTGGAAACCCTCGACAACGAGCTTGCGCACCCGGATCAGGCATTCGCGATAGGAACCTGCCGCGACTTCAATGTGCCGCAAAGCGAAATGAAAACTACACCGCGGCCGGAAAGTTCATTTGGAGCGCGAATGAAATATCGTCAGATGATGAGGTCGACCTGTTGTTAGTGTGGCATCCCGGTAGGATGGTTTCCGAAACTTTGCCATTGCCGGTACTTGCTACCCGTTCAATTGCTGGTCGGACAGGGTCCGGATTTAACATCCATTTAGTATGATCTCTTTTTGTGTTTTTTTTTTTTGGTTTTGCTGCGTACAATTTATCTCTTCTCGCCGGTCGTAAGCTTACTAAGGCGCGCGCGCGCGCGCCCCAGAACTCGTACGGTAAAATATAGGTGATGGTTGATACAGCTGTTAAAAACGCAAAACACGCCCGCTGCTATCAATGGTACCGGTTTGGTGTTATTCGCGGCTATTCCAAAATGAAAACGAGCGATTGCTTTACCAAGGTTGAACTACGGGGAATATCTTTAAGAAGCTGAAAATGATGCAGATTTAGTAAAGCAACAAAAACTCGCACCTTTCTTAAGAAGGTATTGATGAGGTCACGTGCAAAAAAAGAGACTCCAAGCAAAAGAGACATATATCGACGATCTTTTAATAATAATTCTCAATGCTGGACTTTGCTTTGCTCACATTGTAACCGTTCGAACTTCCTCTTCTGCCTTAAGAAGGGTAATAATTTGTGTAAAGAAATCTTGTACTCAGGCATTTCTGACTCGTTTTTGTTAGCAATAATAATACGAAGTATTTCCCAAACGATGCTATAAGTCTGAAAAATCGATAAAAGTGACATTAAATAGGTAGTTAGCGAGATTTTTATACTATATTCTCTTCACGTAACACCTTCCTGTAAGAGTAACGCTAAAACAAAGTGTTCGTCATTAAAACTTCAATCATTCGTCGTTCCTTATATCTCCTGAAACTAACATTTTTGCTGTCCAATCACAGTGTTTGTGAATCGCAAATGAACTTAGGCACGAACAAGGCCTCTACCAAGCTGAAGCTCTTTATAAAACCGTGCCAATTCAATCCAACATCGCACAAGCAACATGATGAATTAGTGAAAATTTTGATATCCACCATGCTCGTGGTCTGTATTGCTGCTGGTCGTTCTTTATGCTAAGGGTAAATCGGTATAAAAGTTTGCTCTAATTTCTTGCGCCTCATCCTAGAGCGGATCGATTGAACCACGCCATTTCTGGTGGGATATATTTGTTTTACATCAAATCCTGGCATCCATGGAACGGATCCATGCCCAGTGAAAATTGGTCCAGAGGCCCTGCAAGAAGTGATTCGTTTAAAACAACTCTACCAGAAAAGCAGCCACAAGATGCTTGTATCGCCGTGTGTATGTGTACTGTTGTGCATTCATTTCTGGCGCTACGCGCAATGCTGGATGGATGCATGTTTTGGCCCGTTCCTTCCCGATCCGACAATTGCTGGCGAGGCGAGCAAATTTACCGCCTTATCACTTCGGACCGGTCGCGGCTTCTCGCGCGCCAACAAAACTGACATAATTATGGTTCGGAAAATTTCTCACGTTCCCCAACGCTGATGCAGTGCTGCAATGGTTGCGCGAGCGCATGAGGACGCATGAGGACCGTTGCAACTTAACCCGGTTGCGGTCGACGTTACGATCAAGGCAGAAGTTAGCCGCACCATGCTGTTGGATCAATGATTTGAATTATTGCACTTTGCCAACTCCACAGAAAAGTGTTCGCCACTTTAATCTCGAGCGAGGAAAAACACAAAATTACTCATCCTTTGCCTTGTCTGCCACCACTGCCCCCTTTACCTTGCATTGGTTTGAAGCGCACGAGTAGTGTGAGCTTAGCTTAAAATAGAACACTCAAGCAAAATGGATGGAAAACGGCAAAGCCTAAGAAGGCTCCATGCCAGCTCCCAGGCCAACCGTTCTAGTTTGGGTACGAAAATCTCCTCACACTTTATAATTACGGGCACGCATTGCAGCTGGACGGATAACTTTCCGTTTCCATTACGCATCGGATTCGGTGAGACGACGCGAACGAAGGATTGACAAGCTGCAGGGAGAAATGCAAGCGTGGAGTGGTGTCCGGTGGGGAGACAAAAAAAACGGAGCACATAAACCCCTTAACCGTTGGGGTAAAGATTTATTGCCAAAAGCAGGTACTTAAGGCACATTAAGCAATGTTGTAGTGCAGCGTATGTTGGCGGCTGTACATTTTGTGGGATGACCGGTACAAGCGGCGCTAGTTGCAAGTGCGCACACAGAAATGGAAGAAAAAAATAACTGATCAAGCAGATAGTTCGAGGCTTGTTCGAGGCAATGTTCTTCACGTAAAGTGGCTTGCGGTGGACAGAAATACGCTATTCAGTTGATATTTAATGGGAATAGTTTTGCTGCTTTTTTAGACAAAATTTTAAACATAACCAGCTGTGGTAATTGGAATACAAATCCTTCTTCTTCAGATTCTTATAGTTCAGAAGTTATAGTGTATATCGACTCAATATTACATTGCAGTTGCATAGGATATCATGACCTCCGTTGGTATACTTAGCAGATCTCCGAAGTATTCTTCAAGCAACTTCAGAATAGATGTCCTTTTCAAGGCATAGAATTAAATAATCAACGATTGTTACAACATTTCAGAAACACAGAAAAAATCTTACTACCTGGATAAGTTTCTCAATATAGTTAATAAATGTCAAATCAATAAATAAATTTGAAAATGCTGAAACAATACAAACTCGAAACAACTTGGCCAACATCGTTTCGAACTGTCTAAATCCATTCAATTCGCCAGCAAAGAGTTGCATGTAACGCCATTAAACCACTGACAAAGTAATACAGATACTAATTAAGTTAACGCCATCTATATATGAGACTGTGAAGCTTTTTGATTCCGTTCAGTTATTTATCCAAAGCCTTAACACCTAATAAGGAAATAACATGTAATGTAACTTATTCAAACTGATTGGACAAAATCGGGAGTGGGAAAAGCCTTTCTGAGGTATACTGTTGAAAACAATTTCTTGCCCCTCTGTGTGGTAGAACGGTTCCACCGAAACGTCCATCCCTTTGGACACAATGTACGAATTCCTCAGCAAAGTTCATGAACTCCGAAACGATCTTTGGGCGGCCCAAATCGAAATGAGATGATTTACGACCAAACGTTACCGGCCGCTGTGTTCTTCTATCTGGTGGACTATGAGTCGATCTGCCGATACACTACAACCACTAGCAACCAGCTAATGTGTGGCTGGAAGGAACCTGAAAGGGACGAAAAAATTTGCATACAAACCTTGCGGTTGTTTTACCTTTTTTAACTTCCTAAAACAAAAACCCCCTGTACGGTTCTCATGCGCATGCGACGATAAGCTGTGGCCGGCAGTCTTGCGACAGGTCGTAAGGTTACGTTTATTGGCGTATCCCATAGCCATTCGCAGCAGACAAAGACGCGTTGCGCGAAGATGCGCGACCGGGCGAACGCGCTGAAGTAAAGCAAAACAAAACGCCGTACGCGAAAGGGGAAACAATCACGAATCACGGTTGCGATTATTTGCCGAGGGGGGACGGGCGCGTAGCGAAAAGCGGATCACCGTAAACGATCGTACGAAAATCATATTGCACACGCGTGCGCGTATTGCTTCTTCTTTTACTCGGGCTAGGGATGTTTTGTTTTTGTTGGGTGTCCTCGTCGTCTGCCGCAATAACACAGTGTGAGATTATGCTCCGGTTGCATTTAGCATAGCACAGGGGGAAGGGTGTAAGGATGGGGACGAATTAATGAAAAAGAAGAAACATAAGGATCCTCACTCGAGACAATGCTGACAATGGACAATTTATTTTATGTGATGCTCCAAAGTTTTTCGACCGAACATTGGGAGCCAAATCTGTTTGGCCGCCGATGCGTAAAAGTGTGGGAATAAGGGCATCGGAGGGCGCTCTGGTACTTGCTCTACGGCGACAGAATCGTTTTAACTTATGTGCGTATGTGCTTCTCCATTTTCTGCCTGCTTGTCTTTTCAGCGACCGTGAAGCGTCCGTGATGCTGTCCAACTCGTGGCTGTACCATTACTACACCGTCCAGTCGAAGATGCAGTTCGGCATACCGTTCGAGGGAGCCACCAGGATACCTCCGACGGCACCGTACTATACTTCCACCGCAACCGGTCACCACGCCAACCACTCGCCGGGCGGAGGAAGCACATCGGGTGGAGCCATGTCGGGAACGTCTGGAGGAACTCTTACGGCCACCGGTGTACAGCCGCATGGGTACGCGCCATCGCACCACTCGCATCATCACATACCGGCGTACGGTTACCATTCGCCTTCGGGACAACATCACAACGGCGGATCGGTTACTCCAATGCTGCACGCGCACCATCAAACGGTCAATAATGGTACGGTGACGACGGGTAACGATGAGTATGGGGGCCGTGCGTATGGCTTCCGGTTAGATTCGAACGGACAACCGGTAGACTACAGCGGAGGTCATCCAACGCCACCGACGTCAGCACCACCGGCTTTAATAAATCCAGCAGCCATTCCTATTCCGGTCGTACAAGTGACACCACACATTCGCTGTCACAACGGTGGTGGAACCGGAAGCGCTTCTAGTAGTGAGCTTGGCGCGGGCAGTACCGGTGCTGGTAATGCCAGCAATAGTCATCAAACAACCAGTGGTAATAGTGATCGTCACAATGGAACGCCTCCAGCCAAGAAACGGAACATTAACCGGCTGGAACCCATCTACATACCCGAAAATGGACAGTCAGAATCTTCCGAAGTTTCTACGGTGGAGCTACAAACAAACTCGACAGGCTTGCATCCACAAGACAATTCCGGCACGAGTGTCAGTAATGGATTAAGCCACCTCAACAACACCATCGATGGTGGTGGATCTCTTGGGAATGGTGGTGGCAGTAGCGTTGGTGGCGGAGGTGGTGGTGGTGGAGGAGGAGGAGGAGTAGGAGTACAAACGATGATACTAGGCAATCGTACCTCGA
>KZ061781.1:220514-249176 GCA_002091835.1 Anopheles maculatus
GCCTGTCCGATAGAATAAACTCTACTCATCGTGCTACTTTAAATTCGTACCAAATACATTTTATCGAGAAAAAAACGAACCCATTGATACACTACCGTCTCCGGACCAGACGGCTGCAGCTAATGAATAAATATTCTGCTACTTGTCTAGAATCGGTTCTATTGCAATATCAATCACCACGTCTGGAAATCGGCTAGCTTTCTGACCCGGGGCGGCAAACCATGATTCACCGGGCGCAAGGCGGTCCTTTGAACTTGCCTTTGAAGTGCAGATATGGTTAAATTACGGATTTTTCAATCTCCCTCACCCTTGCCTCGACTTTACACAGTTCGGGCCCGCATGTCTGCACCGGTCACTCGTGTACCAAATTAAGCAAAAATGAAAATTGCCATCATTTATTAACTGGCAGCCGCCGGTGGGTCAGATTTGCATATGGCTTCCTTTACTCGGGATCACTAGTTTGCTTCCTGTACTACGAAAACGGTGTATTTTTGTCTTCTTTCGTCTCAATGAATACGAAAAAGCACGCATACACACACACACACACACAGATACTACACAAGTTGACAGCATAGTAGCGCAGAGTTTACTGGTTCCCGATGTCCTTTCTTCCATTTGTACACCATCAAACATCGCGAGCCGCGCGGCAGGTAAGAGGTGATAAAGAACTGTGCGCGAAATCCGCAATCCATTGGAATGGTTCCCATCTCGCATGTCCGACAGTCCCATAGATGTTTGTTCCTATGAATTCGTGCTCCCCGTTGTAGGGTTCCCGGTGTAGAGTATGTTGTAAGTGGTCAGCACTTGCACCAACCCGACTAAAATGGGTCCCCCCTGTGTTTGGAGAGTGAATTGGCACACATTATATTAAAACGCTTCGTCAAAAGTGTATACGAACGCACAGCAGGCAGGTGGACCGCAACCGATACAGGTCATATACATCGGCAGGAGGTTCAAATGTCGCCAAAACAAGTTACTAAGCCCTACGGACAGCGAATGTGTATATATCATCCCCGCTGGGGGAGGCAAGTAGGACTTTCCTTATAAAGACATATAGAGAAATCCCTACCGCCGTTTTCGAGCAAATGTCAACCTGCCTGCGCACCGTTCCTTGCCCAACGCGCTTCTTGGGGAAGTTCCCGTGGCGCAAAAGCAATCTGTGCTGAAGCAGTTATTCATATCTTCCGCAAACGTTGTACTCTGGTGCTGGGGGGTTTGTTAAAAGTGGTGCCTGTGATTGTGTTTGACACATTTTTGTGAGTGACATTTTGCATTATGCATATGCAATTTGGAATGTTTAATTTTACAATCTTAAAATGAAAAGTTCGCATGCGTATGTTCTCATAGATTTAAGGTTATCACAGGTCCAAACAAAATTGTCTAGATATGGATCTTTCGGTATCCTCACAAAGTATTTCTCCAAGGTAACTCTACAGAGTCTATTAATATGAGGAGCCTGAAATCGTCACCCAGTGCACAAGTCTGTCATGCTTTGGTGACAACTTTGTTCTTGTATTCCCTTCATGATATCAATCCTGCTCAAATGCTTAAGGCCACCTTTTTTTTTGGATCAATTAGGACGGGCTGGCCGTATTGGTGACATCAATCTTGATCGCATCAAATATCGTTGATGTTTATCCATAACTATTCATCTTTAAATATGATCGTTTTCCATATATTTGTCATATCTTTGGACATATTTTGGAACATTTTTTTCCAATAAATCATATAAATCATTTTCTTGTTTCTCTCGCAAAGCGAATAAAGCGATTAATTATTTATATCCTATGTTCCTGTTGCAAATTGAAATAAAAAAAAAAAACCCATCAAAATGGCCATAACTTTCATTCAACTCGTAATGTCGACACATTACGGCTATGATAAACACCGAGCTAAACGTGTGTCATTCAAAACTGCAGGAGGCAGCATACCGAAATACCATATATGGCACAACGACTACCCTGGCGATCACCGCTGAACATGAGAACGGCCTGAGAATGGCCTGCATCACTGCCATTTCCGGATCACTCACATTTCCATCGGATCGGTCGAAGAACCGGAAACGCCACTGTATCGTATGTTAATGTAATGGGGTAGTAAAACCATTAAACGTAAACGCTTCCCAGCCGGAGGAGATGTCAAACAACATCTCGCATCAATGAAGCTACGGATCTGTTCGAATATTATTATACAATTGCGCTTCGATCAAGTCTAATGATGTTGACAGATAAGGTGTATCAGTTCAGTGCACGATGATACAAAAAGTAACATCAATTCGAGCGAAAATATTGATCGATTTCTGCCACAGAGAACTTGTAAAGTCACTGCGGTGGACGGGTGTTGTATAGTCGAGTGAATGTACGGTGGTGCGATTATTTATGCACATATCTTATCCCCAGTGGTGTTACCATTTGAATCCTTCTGAGCATCTTCCTTTCGAACGCGGTTAAGAGGGTTTCGTCAGTTTTGGACAAAGTCCATGTCTCAGATGCGTGTGTGAGTACTGGGACTCGTGGAAGAGCAGTTTCTCGATAATGTTGGCCATAGGTGCTTCGAATCAACTATAATAGTTTGACTGTACATAAAAGACATGACTGAAAAGACAAGATTGTTTGATGGATCGCTAGGAACAGCATCATTACATCTTGACATGGGTTAGTTTTTTTTAATGTATACATCACTTTAGTATTGTATATTCAATATACTTACTACTGCTGCTATTCTGAAGCTTCTTCTCCTTGGCCTGAGAAATGGAAAGATCCTGTATAAGTCGGAACGTAAACTTATAATAATGTTATTATACAACAGAGGTACAGTCCCTAACCATATCGAATAACTTTGCTCGTAACTTCCCTGTTTTCCGCATGGCCATGTAAGATTTTTTTTTTCAAAACATGAGTCAAATTACAAAGTCTTTCATCTTTATACCGAAGGATTGATAAATTCACGGTTAATGGATGCCTCATATCATTTTCCACATTTTTTTAGTGGAAAATCTGTTAAATTTAAATACATTAATAAGTTGGAAACATGCTCTTCTTAAGAACGTCACATAACCTGCAGTTTTCATTCTGCAAGTGTGTGACGGACGCAGGACCATGATAGGGCAGCATATTGTCGTATGGATATAATTGATGATTAAGAATAGAAAAGTTGAAAATCGATTATTATACGCAAAATCTGAATCAATCTGGATTACTTAACAGCTAATAAGGTTAGACAGTCAACATCGTGATGCTTTGTGATAACGCTTTTCTTCAGTTTGAAATGTCGGTTCAACATATTAAATACTTTTATCACTTTTCCCAGGTGGACGCATTTGCTCATTTTCGCCCTGCATTTCGAGGTGCGGATTTGCTTGTAAACCTGCTGTCATGCTGTTGCTCTCTGCTTCCGAGCTGTATCCACCGAATGACACACTTCCCATCCGGCGTGCACCTGAAGAACGGATGTTCGGTGGGTCCGCATTTGGGTTGAGATCGAGTGCGAATTGTCGACAGTTCGTATGTTTCTTGAATGACAGGGCCTTAAATTTGAACTGGTGCGTCAATGGCTGGCCCTGGAACGTATATTACTTGCAAAGAAATCAACAAAAACACTTGCCATTTTTTTTTGGCAGCAACGAAAAATGGAGAGACGTTCTTTGGAGCATTTGTTGATTTTTACTAAATCATGCTTGTTTTCCTTTAAACTTTACTAGCATAATTTCTTCTAATGTAGGTAATTTAAAGAGAAGTTATACAATGATGAACCGTTTTAGACTTTTCCACTACTCTTAATAAATGAAAAATAGCGTTGAATGAATGCCGCAGAAACACAGGCAATTCATGTTCGCAGCTATCAAAAAATACACGATCAAACACCTACCCATCGCTCGATGGTGGTGTGACCACGGCAAACTAAGTAGCGAACCATCAAAGGGCCACGATTCTTGTACCTTTTCCCTGCCCGCAGCATCATCCCATCGTCGGTTTGCATCATCCCCTACCCTAACCCCTTTTATTTCATCTGTCAGTGGCTGTCCGATAACGATAATGAGACTGCCACTTCGTTGCATTATTCATGGCGCACTTGCACGAGGATTTGTTTCATGCTTTTCTTTCTGGCCAACTGCCGCCCCATCCTCCCGGGGCAGGAGATGAGACGTCGGGACACACAGAACGTGCAACTAAGTGGGGGGAAGCTGTGAAAGTTGCCGTTCGCCAGGCAGTCTGCGAAATCGATGTTGAAATCGTTAAAATCACCAATTGCCCTACAGAAGTGTGGTGGAATCGGTAAGCGGAGTTAGCGACGATGACGATCGGTGGTTAAAGCTCATGCCAATCCTGACAAGGGGCAGATTTATTGCATTTTCCCACCGACTTCACCGGCTCCGGTGAGAAGCGAAGCGCGTGAATCTGTTTTTGTGGCATTTCGGTCCAGGTTTTTGGGGGTGTTACTACATTTATTGACTTCCAATTTGGCACAGGTGTTCTGGCGGGGGTACACAATGACAGTGTTTTGGGCTGTTATTTTTTTATGTTTGCAAGGATTTTTGGAACCTTTGTTCGAGTGGTGTGTCTTGTGCCAAAAAATAAAGGCAGCTGTTAGGTAGTTGGTATATCAAATATTAAATACCATTGTACAAAAATATTACTCCCCTTTTCCGAGACAGACCTGGCTTCAAACTAAATGTTTGTAGTTTCGACTCTTTTTGAGCCTTATTGATCAGAGTTTCTAGGTCGTCATGTATATAAAACTGTTGGATAAAGTCTTGTGATTGAGATAAGCCCAAAAATTGTATTTGCCGTTGCTGAGATCAATTCAGAGATGGGGCGGCCCGGTGGTGTTTCCGATAGCGGCATGACCGGAGTTCGAATCTCGACGGACCGCCTCCCCAAAACATGACTATTCAGCTACGGGTAAAAAACAAGTCAGAGAAAATTAGAAATAGCAGGCCAAGACCTAAATAGGTTGCAGTGCCATAGCAGAAGAAGAAGAGATCAGTTCCCTAACGACTAACAAAGGGCTTTAGCCCCTCAATCTAAATTAAAAAATTATGAAACCATCAAAACCACCAGAAGAAGCTTTGGTTTCTTCTTAAATTTGTAACTGTGATTGCAAAAGTTTATAAAGCCAATTGCCCTACAGAAGTGTGGTGGAATCGGTAAGCGGAGTTAGCGACGATGACGATCGGTGGTTTAAGCTCATGCCAATCCTGACAAGGGGCAGATTTATTGCATTTTCCCACCGACTTCACCGGCTCCGGTGAAGAGCGAGGCGCGTGAATGTGTTTTTGTGGCATTTCGGTCCAGGTTTTTGGGGGTGCTACTACATTTATTGACTTCCAATTTGGCACAGGTGTTCTGGCGGTGGTACACAATGACAGTGTTTTGGGCTGTTATTTTTTTATGTTTGCAAGGATTTTTGGAACCTTTGTTCGAGTGATGTGTCTTGTGCTAAAATAAAGGCAGCTGTTAGGTAGTTGGTATATAAAATAATTAAAACCATTGTACAAAAATATTGGCACCCTTCTTCCGAGACAGACCAGGCTTCTTACGAAATGTTTGTAGTTTTGGCTCTTTTTGAGCCTTATTGATCAGAGTTGGGGGCGGCCCGGTGGTGATGCGACAGCGGCGCCGGTCTTCACACGGCAGGACCGGGGTTCAAGTCTCATCTGGGCCGTTCCCCCATAGTGAGGATTGACTAACCAACTATGCGGTATCAATTAGTCTAGTAAGCCAGAAATGGCAGGCATGACCTTAAGAGGTCGTTAGGCCAAGAAAGAAGAAGAAGAAGGTGCTGGCTGCCAACCGGTCATACTACAGTCTGAGGAAACTTCTCCACTCAAAATACCTGTCGCGACGGACGAAGCTGGGACTGTACAAAACCTTTATAGTCCCAGTACTCACATACGCCTCTGAGACATGGACCTTGTCCAAAACTGACGAAACCCTCTTAGCCGCGTTCGAGAGGAAGACCCTCAATCTAAATTAAAAAATTATGAAACCATCAAAACCACCAGAAGAAGCTTTGGTTTCCTTTTAAATTTGTAACTGTGATTGCAAAAGTTTATAAAACACTCGTGGAAGAGCTTACTTACTTACTTGGCCTGCTGCAACAATCCTCGATACCGCTCACGGTCTAACGCCGTAGTCTGCCAATCCATTATCCCGGCCGTTTTATCGGACGCATCAACGCCATCACTCCATCTCAGTTTGGGCCTACAACGCCTCTGTTGGCCATAGGTGCTTCGAATCAACTATAATAGTTTGACTGTACATAAAAGACATGACTGAAAAGACAAGAATGTTTGATGGATCGCTAGGAACAGCATCATTACATCTTGACATGGATTAGTTTTTTAATGTATACATCACTTTAGTATTGTATATTCAATATGGAAAGTTCCTGTATAAGTCGGAACGTAAACTTATATTAATGTTATTATACAAGAGAGGTACAGTCCCTAACCCTATCGAATAACTTTGCTCGTAACTTCACTGTTTTCCGCACGGCCATGCAAGATTTTTTTTCAAAACATAAGTCAAATTACAAAGTCTTTTTTATCTGTATACCGAAGGATTGATAAATTCACGGTTAATGGATGCCTCATATCATTTTCCACATTTTTTTAGTGGAAAATCTGTTAAATTTAAATACATTAATAAGTTGGAAACATGCTCTTCTTAAGAACGTCACATAACCTGCAGTTTTCATTCTGCAAGTGTGTGACGGACGCAGGACCATGATAGGGCAGCATATTGTCGTATGGATATAATTGATGATTAAGAATAGAAAAGTTGAAAATCGATTATTATACGCAAAATCTGAATCAATCTGGATTACTTAACAGCTAATAAGGTTAGACAGTCAACATCGTGATGCTTTGTGATAACGCTTTTCTTCAGTTTGAAATGTCGGTTCAACATATTAAATACTTTTATCACTTTTCCCAGGTGGACGCATTTGCTCATTTTCGCCCTGCATCGAACAATCGATGCGTGTCTGCGAAGCGCTTGGCAAGTGTGGCTTTATCGAGGTGCAAAACATTGAAGTGCTCCAGGTGGAAGAGATCGTACGCACACGCAATGTTCCCGTGATGGAACTAGATTTCCTTAAAACGAAGGTAACCACAGGTGGCCTCGCTCCACGTGCTTTGATAAAGTTTCAAAGTATCCACTTCAAATGTTTTACTTACTGGTAACTTTTCATTGCAACATCTTTCACAACAGCGTGTGGAGACGGACAAGGATACGAAAACGCCAAGGGAAAGCAAGAAATATATAACCTCATCCGCCCCGAACACGATGGCCGGTCACACCGGGTACTTAACGATCGCCGAACTACCACCGCTCTTTGCCCGGTAATGAGATGTCGCAGCACAATGAAGACAACAATATGGATGTAATCCTTTCGAAAAAGGGAAAGAAAATTACTTCTACAATTCTGAAAAATATAAAGTGACAAGTTTTACACGAAAAAAAAACTTTACCTACAATAAAAGTAATCGTAATAATTACTCAATCTGCTCGTCAAGCCCTATTTTAGGAAATAGCTTTTACTTACAGCCACAGTTTCTTCTTCAGCCGCAATTGTTTTTCGATATTCGTCCGGTTACGATGCATGCCCACATTATTGGATTGCTATTCGCAGTGTTTACGGTGCACGTTACGGGACTGCTACTCGCCCAGCCATGCTTTACGCAGGGCAACCCGTGGATGTCATTGAACAACATATCAGAGTTTCTAGGTCGTCATGTATATAAAACTATTGGAAAAAATCTTGTGATTGAGATAAGCCCAAAAATTGTATTTGCCGTTGCTGAGATCAGTTCAGAGATGGGGCGGCCCGGTGGTGTTTCCGATAGCGACAGGACCGGAGTTCGAATCTCGGCGGACCGACTCCCCAGAACATGACTATTCAGCTACGGGTAAAAAACAAGTCAGAGAAAATTAGAAATAGCAGGCCAAGACCTAAATAGGTTGTAGTGCCATAGCAGAAGAAGAAGAGATCAGTTCCCTAACGACTAACAAAGGGCTTTAGCCCCTCAATCTAAATTAAAAAATTATGAAACCATCAAAACCACCAGAAGAAGCTTTGGTTTCCTTTTAAATTTGTAACTGTGATTGCAAAAGTTTATAAAACACTCGTGGAAGAGCTTACTTACTTACTTGGCCTGCTGCAACAATCCTCGATACCGCTCACGGTCTAACGCCGTAGTCTGCCAATCCATTATCCCGGCCGTTTTATCGGACGCATCAACGCCATCACTCCATCTCAGGGTGGGCCTACCACGCCTCCTCTGTCCATGTGGACGGCCTAAAAGGACTTTACGGGCTGGGTCGTCTGGTGCCATTCTCATGACATGACCAGCCCCAACAGCTCGTAGAGCTCGTCATTGTAGCGGCTCCTCCATTGTCCTTCCACACATACAGGGCCAAGAATCCTTCTGAGCATCTTCCTTTCGAACGCGGTTAAGAGGGTTTCGTCAGTTTTGGACAAAGTCCATGTCTCAGATGCGTGTGTGAGTACTGGGACTCGTGGAAGAGCAGTTTCTCGATAATGTTGGCCATAGGTGCTTCGAATCAACTATAATATGGATCGCTGAGAACAGCATCATTACAGCTTGACATGGATTAGTTTTTTAATGTATACATCACTTTAGTATTGTATATTCAATATGGAAAGTTCCTGTATAAGTCGGAACGTAAACTTATATTAATGTTATTATACAAGAGAGGTACAGTCCCTAACCCTATCGAATAACTTTGCTCGTAACTTCACTGTTTTCCGCACGGCCATGCAAGATTTTTTTTCAAAACATAAGTCAAATTACAAAGTCTTTTTTATCTGTATACCGAAGGATTGATAAATTCACGGTTAATGGATGCCTTATAGCATTTTCCACATTTTTTTTAGTGGAAAATCTGTTAAATTTAAATACATTAACAAATTGGAAAGATGCTCTTTTTAAGAACGTCACATAACCTGCAGTTTTCATCCTGCAAGTGTGTGACGGACGCAGGACCATGATAGGGTAGCATATCGTCGTATGGAAATAATTGATGATTAAGAATAAAAAAGTTGAAAATCGATTATTATACGCGAAATCTGAATCAATCTGGATTACTTAACAGAAAATAAAATTAGACAGTACACCCAAACAAGAAAGACGAAAGATATGAGTGTTTGTAACATCGTGATGCTTTGATAACGCTTTTCTTCAGGTTGAAATATTGGTCCAACATATTAAATACTTTTATCACTTTTCCCAGGTGGACGCATTTGCTCATTTTCGCCCTGCATCGAACAATCGATGCGTGTCTGCGAAGCGCTTGGCAAGTGTGGCTTTATCGAGGTGCAAAACATTGAAGTGCTCCAGGTGGAAGAGATCGTACGCACACGCAATGTTCCCGTGATGGAACTAGATTTCCTTAAAACGAAGGTAACCACAAGTGGCCTCGCTCCACGTGCTTTGCTAAAGTTTCAAAGTATCCACTTCAAACGTTTTACTTACTGGTAACTTTTCATTGCAACATCTTTCACAACAGTGTGTGGAGACGGACAAGGATACGAAAACGCCAAGGGAAAGCAAGAAGTATATAACCTCATCCGCCCCGAACACGATGGCCGGTCACACCGGCTACTTAACGATCGCCGAACTACCTCCGCTCTTTGCCCGGTAATGAGATGTCGCAGCACGATGAAGACAACAATATGGATGTAATCCTTTCGAAAAAGGGAAAGAAAATTACTTCTACAATTCTGAAAAATATAAAGTGACAAGTTTTACACGAAAAAAAAACTTTACCTACAATAAAAGTAATCGTAATAATTACTCAATCTGCTCGTCAAGCCCTATTTTAGGAAATAGCTTTTACTTACAGCCACAGTTTCTTCTTCAGCCGCAATTGTTTTTCGATATTCGTCCGGTTACGATGCATGCCCACATTATTGGATTGCTATTCGCAGTGTTTACGGTGCACGTTGCGGGACTGCTACTCGCCCAGCCATGCTTTACGCAGGGCAACCCGTGGATGTCATTGAACAACATCAAGCGACGTGCGCGTCCGGTTGTGATGATGGGAGAAAATACGGGCCACAATCCATTCAACACCTTTCTCGGTATGGCACAGTACGGAAATTGTTTGGAAATACACTTCAGTTTCATATACGAAACCATCAACATTACAATTATTTGCGGCCCCAGTAAGCTAGACCAAGTGCCCACACCGGCAGGACATAAACCGCGGTCCCAGTGTCCCGTGTATAGGCCGGACGTGAAGTGGCCGCTAGCGAACCTAATATACCTGGAGTACGATTCGCAACGGTTTGAGCTAAGCAGCTGTGTGTCACTGAACGCAACACACTCCTACCATGGCCAGCTAATGCTAACGGATGACATTGAAACGAGAGCCCACCTGGTAGTCTGCCAATCCATTATCCCGGCCGTTTTATCGGACGCATCAACGCCATCACTCCATCTCAGTTTGGGCCTACCACGCCTCCTCTGTCCATGTGGACGGCCTAAAAGGACTTTACGGGCTGGGTCGTCTGGTGCCATTCTCATGACATGACCAGCCCCAACAGCTCGTAGAGCTCGTCATTGTAACGGCTCCTCCATTGTCCTTCCACACATACGGGGCCAAGAATCCTTCTGAGCATCTTCCTCTCGAACGCGGCTAAGAGGGTTTCGTCAGTTTTGAACAACTCGTGGAAGAGCAGTTTCTCGATAATTTTGGCCTTAGCTGCTTCGAATCAACTATAATAGTTTGACTGTACATAAAAGACATGACTGAAAAGACAAGAATGTTTGATGGATCGCTAGGAACAGCATCATTACATCTTGACATGGATTAGTTTTTTAATGTATACATCACTTTAGTATTGTATATTCAATATGGAAAGTTCCTGTATAAGTCGGAACGTAAACTTATATTAATGTTATTATACAAGAGAGGTACAGTCCCTAACCCTATCGAATAACTTTGCTCGTAACTTCACTGTTTTCCGCACGGCCATGCAAGATTTTTTTTCAAAACATAAGTCAAATTACAAAGTCTTTTTTATCTGTATACCGAAGGATTGATAAATTCACGGTTAATGGATGCCTTATAGCATTTTCCACATTTTTTTTAGTGGAAAATCTGTTAAATTTAAATACATTAACAAATTGGAAAGATGCTCTTTTTAAGAACGTCACATAACCTGCAGTTTTCATCCTGCAAGTGTGTGACGGACGCAGGACCATGATAGGGTAGCATATCGTCGTATGGAAATAATTGATGATTAAGAATAAAAAAGTTGAAAATCGATTATTATACGCGAAATCTGAATCAATCTGGATTACTTAACAGAAAATAAAATTAGACAGTACACCCAAACAAGAAAGACGAAAGATATGAGTGTTTGTAACATCGTGATGCTTTGATAACGCTTTTCTTCAGGTTGAAATATTGGTCCAACATATTAAATACTTTTATCACTTTTCCCAGGTGGACGCATTTGCTCATTTTCGCCCTGCATCGAACAATCGATGCGTGTCTGCGAAGCGCTTGGCAAGTGTGGCTTTATCGAGGTGCAAAACATTGAAGTGCTCCAGGTGGAAGAGATCGTACGCACACGCAATGTTCCCGTGATGGAACTAGATTTCCTTAAAACGAAGGTAACCACAAGTGGCCTCGCTCCACGTGCTTTGATAAAGTTTCAAAGTATCCACTTCAAACGTTTTACTTACTGGTAACTTTTCATTGCAACATCTTTCACAACAGTGTGTGGAGACGGACAAGGATACGAAAACGCCAAGGGAAAGCAAGAAGTATATAACCTCATCCGCCCCGAACACGATGGCCGGTCACACCGGCTACTTAACGATCGCCGAACTACCTCCGCTCTTTGCCCGGTAATGAGATGTCGCAGCACGATGAAGACAACAATATGGATGTAATCCTTTCGAAAAAGAGAAGGGGAAAATTACTTCCACAATCCGGAAAAATATAAAGTGACAAGTTTTACACGAAAAAAAACTTTACCTACAATAAAAGTAATCGTAATAATTACTCAATCTACTTGTCAAGCCCTATTTTAGGAAATAGCTTTTACTTACAGCCACAGTTTCTTCTTCAGCCGCAATTGTTTTTCGATATTCGTCCGGTTACGATGCATGCCCACATTATTGGATTGCTATTCGCAGTGTTTACGGTGCACGTTACGGGACTGCTACTCGCCCAGCCATGCTTTACGCAGGGCAACCCGTGGATGTCATTGAACAACATCAAGCGACGTGCGCGCCCGGTTGTGATGATGGGAGAAAATACGGGCCACAATCCATTCAACACCTTTCCCGGTATGGCACAGTACGGAAATTGTTTGGAAATACACTTCAGTTTCATATACGAAACCATCAACATTACAATTATTTGCGGCCCCAGTAAGCTAGACCAAGTGCCCACACCGGCAGGACATAAACCGCGGTCCCAGTGTCCCGTGTATAGGCCGGACGTGAAGTGGCCGCTAGCGAACCTAATATACCTGGAGTACGATTCGCAACGGTTTGAGCTAAGCAGCTGTGTGTCACTGAACGCAACACACTCCTACCATGGCCAGCTAATGCTAACGGATGACATTGAAACGAGAGCCCACCTGCTGCCCGGCTATCTGCCCATGTGGCGACAGCGGGTGCAGCAACCGGGCATGATACCGTTCCTGTTCGATGGCAACTGCAGTGAGTGTAACTTTCGCAACGAGTATGTGGCGTTTATGCCAGACGTGCAGCAAAGTATACACAATGCTCCGCCCGAAGCACAGCCGTACTGTCGGGAGGGTGATGCTGAGTCTAATTCAAGTAGTAAGACGAAAACACCGAACAGCCACATTACGATGCAGGTCAATGTGGCGATCTCGGATCTGATGGTTAAACTGTTGGTACCGGCGGTTATGATTTTCAGTGGTGTGTTACTGTTGCGTGTCTGTCTCGGTGGGAAGAAGTCAACATCTGCCACCGTTGTACCGGTGGGGCAAACAAAAGAAACAAATTGAATAAGTGCTCTGAGTATGGTTCTTAGGTGTTCAAACTGCTCATGTTTGTTTTATACCATAATTGTATTCATTCTGTGTGTCGTACTACTTTACGGGAGTCACTCACATTAAGGGAGTTAGTTTAAGTTTTAAGTTTTAAGTCATGCTAGAAAAATGTTTAATTTTTCAAATTTTTAAGTCTTCAATGGATCTTCATCCAATCTGTTCTTTCAGATAATGTTTAATTTTTAGATAATATTTCCTCATCTGCTAAGAAGAAATGCCATATTTCTATATTCTCGGTTGGAGTTAGTATGATAGGCTAGATAAAGCGCTCAACAATCGGCAAGGATTCCATTCCATGATGAAGACAATCTGATCCAGTTGCCTTGATTTGTGTGTGTGTTTTGAGTTCGTTTAGCTTACAGTTTTGCCAACAAATTGGTTCTTTCAACATGTTCTTTTAGAATAAAAATATCAAAAATCGTTGTTTAATGTATGTAAATGTAAATCTATTTCATTGTTGGTATATTTTTTGTAAAATCCTTCTTCAGGTCAAAGGCAATACTGGTTCGGCGTCCAAAAAATGTGAAATATTATCGTTGTTTGTTTTTATTTCATTTTGCATTTATTGCTACAATCAATTTTGGAAGGACGATTATAATCTAATTCTAAGTGTTAACACATCTGACGGTCTAGTTAAAAGAATATAGATTCCACATGGAATAATAAAGCATTGTTGATGGTAGAATATATAATGAACTTGCACAAATTTGCTACTGCGCCCTGCATGTCCTGCTTCGCCTAAAACCAAGGATACCAACCCCCGAACGTAATACCCAGCAGCTTACCATCGACGGCCATTTCCAACAGCATTTCGGTTTGTAACGCGGTCGAAAGAACCGACTCACGGCCAACCTTTTCCGTGCTTACGGGAGCGGAAGCATCAACCAGCGCTAGGTACCCGACCAAAAACTCTCGCTGTTGAGCAATGATACCCAACCGTAGCTCTTCCGCTAATAGTTGCTTCGGATTAGCTCCGCTGAGCTTTCGCAGTACCGTATTAACACGCACTTGAGGGTTCCATTCTCTACCGCCCCGGGACGACCGTTCGCTCTCCGTATTCGCAGTTTATGTTTTAAGTCATGCAAGAAAAATGTTTAATTTTTCAAATTTTTAAGTCTGCAATGGATCTCCATCCAATAGAACAGATAATGTTTCATTTTTAGATAATAATTCCTCATCTGATAAGAGGAAATGCCATATTTCTATATTCTCGGTTGGAGTTAGTATGAAAGGCTAGATAAAGCGCTCAACAATCGGCAAGGATTCCATTCCATGATGAAGACAATCTGATCCAATTACCTAGATTGATTTGCGTGTGTGTTTTGAGTTCGTTTAGCTTACAGTTTTGCCAACAAATTGGTTCTTTCAACATGTTCTTTTAGAATAAAAATATCAAAAATCGTTGTTTAATGTATGTAAATGTAAATCTATTTCATTGTTGGTATATTTTTTGTAAAATCCTTCTTCAGGTCAAAGGCAATACTGGTTCGGCGTCCAAAAAATGTGAAATATTATCGTTGTTTGTTTTTATTTCATTTTGCATTTATTGCTACAATCAATTTTGGAAGGACGATTATAATCTAATTCTAAGTGTTAACACATCTGACGGTCTAGTTAAAAGAATATAGATTCCACATGGAATAATAAAGCATTGTTGATGGTAGAATATATAATGAACTTGCACAAATTTGCTACTGCGCCCTGCATGTCCTGCTTCGCCTAAAACCAAGGATACCAACCCCCGAACGTAATACCCAGCAGCTTACCATCGACGGCCATTTCCAACAGCATTTCGGTTTGTAACGCGGTCGAAAGAACCGACTCACGGCCAACCTTTTCCGTGCTTACGGGAGCGGAAGCATCAACCAGCGCTAGGTACCCGACCAAAAACTCTCGCTGTTGAGCAATGATACCCAACCGTAGCTCTTCCGCTAATAGTTGCTTCGGATTAGCTCCGCTGAGCTTTCGCAGTACCGTATTAACACGCACTTGAGGGTTCCATTCTCTACCGCCCCGGGACGACCGTTCGCTCTCCGTATTCGCAATCGCCCGTTGCCGGGCAGCCTTCAGCCAGTCAACCGTCGGTTCGCGGACAAACACCTCCAAACATGCCCGCAGCAGCATGCGCGAATCACGCAAACACTGTAGCGTGTGCAGGTGACATTTTTGCAAAATACCCGCCAACCGCATCGGTTCCATCACTGCCACAAACTGCGGCGTAAGCCGGAACGGTACCAGCTCCGGAATGGGAAGGTCCCGTGTCCCGGCGCTAAACGCTATACCGAAATCCACACCCACCAGCATGCCGGTCGCACGTTCCAGCACAATATTGCTCAAGTGTCGATCGCCTATCCCGAGCGCCCAGCAGGTAATGTTCATGGTGGTCAAACTCTTGGCAAAGTTCATGCGCAACCGGTAGAATGATTCGGGCGAGGCGGCCATATCGTACAGTGCGCGCTTCAGTGTGCTGGAGCGAATGGTTTGCGACAGCTCGACGTACTTCGATCGTATCTGCTCGGGCATACCGAAAGCCGCCACCATTCCGTACAGGGCTGGTGAATTGTATGAACCCGTGTCCAGTGGTTCCTTTCTCGAGGTGTCCTGCTTCGAGACGCTCAGCAGAAAGCGTCCATACTCGTTGAGCACGTGTGCCTGTCCCCGGTCGCCCGAGTTGTAGCGTGGTGCAGCCTGTTTGGCGATCTCGCTCAGTGCAATCGTCCCCTCGAGCCAACCGAACAACCCGAAATTGGGCCTTATCGGAACTACCTCGTATGTGCGTAGCGCTAGCTGATGCTCTCGGCAGTGTCGATCCCACCGCAAGCGGTGCGTTATCTCGCGCTGAAGCTGCTGGATGCGCTGATCCTGCCGGAGATCTTCACCAAACTTGGCCAAAAACCGATGGTGCTTTCCATCGCTACCCCGGAACGTTATTTGTATCGGCAGCCGAAGCGACACGAACACCAGCACATCCGGCATCACTTTAACGATCGTCGCGTGATGGGATGGATTGGGTGTATCACGATCAACGCCATACTGTCCCGGTATCTCGACGGAAGATTCACCGCGCTGGCCTCGCATACTACTACAATGGAAATCCGCTAGCCAGGGAGAAAGATCTTCCAGCTGCATGTGTTTTGTTTTTGTGCGAGGTCGCATCGTTTGCAGGGCATCATCGAGTTCTTGTAGCTTCTGCAAGATCGCATTACGATCGTTTACTGGATGGAGTAGCTTCAGGGCACGAAAACTATCCACAAGCGGTAATGCCGCTCGGTAAGCCTGCCCATAGCGCCACAGATCGTTGGAGTCGGTCGGGAACACATCCGGAACAGCGCGATCAATGAACGTTTGGAAGGTGGTAGGGTCGGAGAAGCTGTTTAGTTGGCTTTTCAGCTCCACCAACATATTTTGCAGCCGTGTTTCCGGCATCACAACACGGCAGAGTTCATCTACGAAGCGATCCAGCACGGGGAAACTTAAGGAAGCCCGGAATTGCATCACAATTGGACGAACGGGACCTTCGGTGTCGGATAGAATAAGACGCGCCGGGTGATAGAGTGCCATCGGGTACTCCTTGACGAGTTGCATCAAAAGTTCGTCCAGGAAATGTCTACCATCCGACCCGTCCTGCGATCCGTCTGTATCGTATGTAATCTTCATGTACGACAACAGCTGAGGAATCCATGGGAGAAAATTCCACGACGGTACCACACTCGAGTGCTCGTGGAATTCCCTACGGAGTGTATTGTTTTGAAGGTTTCGTAGCTGTAACAGCACAGGAAACAGATGTCTAGCCTCACGGGAACCATATTGTATCGCTGGCAGAAGGGATGTTACTAGAGTTCGTTCAACTGGAAGTTCCTCTTCTTCGTTTCGTTCCGAATTTAGTTCTTCGTAACAGTAGCGTGCTAAGCGTAGGTGAGCTTCCGCCAACTCCACTAAAACAGTACCATTGCTAGGCTTGGAACCTAGAGATGATTCAGGCCTCAACACATCAATACTACCCTGCAAGCAATGCGTTGACAATCGTCTTAATCTTTCACACAAAGGCATGCACTCAATGTTCCGTCCGTCGTCTGGAAGTTTCATTATAACTTGTATCATTTGTTGTATGTGCGTTGAATCGTCGGCCGTAAGCTCATCATCAGAGCTCTTAATCATCGTGCGAACAGTTTCTGCTAGTTGGAAAAATTCTGTCCATGCCGTTCGTTTCACTCGTGCCATGCCGGATTCATTTTCGACCACTGCCATTTGATCGCTTATCTTCACCAGCTGTCTAAAGCCTCGCAGCACAGTTTGGATTCGGTTGGATGATGCTGCTTCAACCTGCCGCATACGTTCGAAGCGTATTCGAGCGATTTTTCTTCGCAATACGTGCTCCACCGACGGTTCTCGTAAACCTGTGCATAATTCAGAATTCCGCAAGCTTGTAATAAGTTTCCCGGCGTACTTGATGTTGTTCTGCTCGAACGCCACCTCCAGCAGCTCTAGCTCCAGATCGTACAAAAGCTTGGACAGTGTTGAAACATTGTTCTGAAAGGGAACGCATTCCTCCTGTACATTACACTTAGCTTCCAGCTTTGCTAGCAGGAATCTACGGTAGGCAATTATAGTGTCCCAGGTGATGAGTGAATCCGTCAGCGCTGGTTGTGCATTTTGCCACGAAGCAATCAGTCCAGCCGTAGCCTGCTCCAACCTGTCGATCCCGATCTCCAGCAAATCACTGTACGCAAGCAGTTCAATCACTTTGCGCACACTGAGCAAACAATCGGTCCGTACTAACCCCGACAGCACGCCAGCACAGTGCCACTCGTCGAGAAACTGTCGCTGTGTCTGTTCGCCAAACATCCGAGCACGGACCATTTCTTGGCCCGAAATGTATAGTGCCGTCAGCTGCTCGCCGAACTGCTGCCGTATGTGTTTGGCACGATCGGGGACGTGCAGCCATTGTTGGAGCATGTTGTAAAACTCACGCCCTGCTTCATTGTCGGCCAGAACCAGCAGCACATTCCCGTGCACGTAATGAGGCAGCAAATTTTCCAGATTCCAGTCGTCATTCCACAGCTGCTCGTGATTCGTTACCTGATTTCCTATCTCATCCAGCAGCAGGTCCCACTGGCCGAGTTGCAGCAAACAGTTAAAGGCGGATTTGTAGCAAAAGTTGCGTTCCTCGACACGAGCCTGGCTTATACGTATTACCAGCTCGCAGTACGCTCGGTGTGCTCGGTCGTATCGCCCAAGTGCTTCCAGTTCAATCGCATCCCGTAGCTGAGGATCACTGTCGAGCTTTTCGGCGAATATGCCCACCATAACGCTATGCTCGTGCATTGCATGGTACAAAGCCGATAACTGTAACCAGTGTTCCGCCTCGGACGTAATGCTCCCACCGGTTCGTACCGGTTCGTCGTCAAAGTCTGCAGCATCGGTTAGTTTCGCCTCCAGATACAGGGCACCCATCGTCAGCATATTGGACGTACCTGCCACGGAGGCTATGGTGCGGGGAGAAAGGGTAAACTTTCCCGACGCCTTCCCGAGTGTCAGTTCGATCAAACCACCGAAAAGATTGGCATCGGTCGTTTTGTTCGTCTCCAGAATGCGATGCAAGGATTCATCCAGCCGACCTACGAAACGATCCCACTCGTCTCCAACCATACGCACTGTACGACTGGCAACATCGCCCTGCACGAGGCATTCCACCAGACCGTTAAAAATAGCCACGAACGTTTGTCGGGCGCACGCTGTGTCTCGTCGACAAAGGGCCTGCAGTGGTAACAGAAAAGCGAGCAGATTAATCTGCAGATCAGGATAGTCCGCAAGCCGGTAGCGTCGGTACAGTGTCACCTGCGATGCACTCTCGCGCCGCTGTTCCGACCGTTGCCGCTGGCTGGAATAATGGCGACTAACGGCCCAGGCTGTTTGCTTTTGCCGATTCGCTTCACTGTCTCTAAGAATGCGCTTCCGCAAACGGTCAAATGTGCGCTCCTGTTGCGTAGATTCCGAAACCGATCCCGTTCGCTGTGATCGACGATCGAGCTGTAGCGAGCTAGACTCAAACATAAGCGTATGTGTGGGCATTGCGAACGTTTCATGTCCTTTGGTAAACCTTACCGGGTCCTGCGTTGGTTCGAAAGGAGTCGCTTCATCCTGTTGTGTCGGACGATCCACGCCCGGAAACTGGGTTGCTTTTATTAGCTGCTCCATCTGTGAACCTCGGCCCGTAATGAACGATTGCAGCTGGCGTTGCTGGGAAGTGTCCGCAAACATTGGCGTAAGCAGAGTCATCGTGTGGCGCTGCCGAGCAGCTGTTTCGATGGTGTACTCGTTAAACTTAACGTCCGCATCCGGGTCCTGCGTTGGTTCGAAATGAGTCGCTTCATCCTGTTGCGTCGGACGATCCACGCCCGGAAACTGGGTTGCTCTTATTAGCTGCTCCATCTGTGAACCTCGACCCGTTATGAACGATTGCAGCTGGCGTTGCTGGGAAGTGTCCGCAAACATTGGCGTAAGCAGCGTCATCGTGTGGCGCTGCCGAGCAGCTGTTTCGATGGTGTACTCGTTAAACTTAACGTCCGCATTGAGATACTCGTGCAGAAACAGACGATCCTTAGACTCTCGGCAGCGGATTGCTGGATCGAGCAGAAGTCCCACTGCACTGCCAAGAAACTCCGCCTCTACAGTTGGATCGTACAGTTCCGCTAGCAGGAATAGGAACCGTTCCTTCACGTCACTTGGCAGCTTTCCACTGTCGGTGAGATATTCGAGAATTCTCGCTCTGGTCGAGGTATTCGTAGCATCGTTTTCTTGAACTCCACACAACCCTCGTATCACGTACCTCCAGACAGAATGTTGACAGTCCTCAGAAAGCTGTGCGAAATGATGCTCATGAATGTAGATTAAAATTTCATAAGCTACCGCTCGACACTCGGGACGTGTAGCCGGTTCCGTCGCGACACGGCCGACCGGTTCAATTAGCTGCTGCAAATGTTGCATTTCACGCACCAGCGGAAGTGATCGATTCAGCAAATGCAATGTCGGCAGCTGTAATTCATTGTCGCGCAACAATAGCATCAACTCCATCGACGCCAATTCTCGATAGAGATCATCGTGAAACTTCTCCAACCGTCCACCGAGCAACAGCTCCAGATACATGCGTTTTTCCGAAACTGCAGCCGCCGGAAAGCGATGGCTCAGGACGGAAAGAAACGGATCGGCAATCGATGGGAAGCCTTTCGCTATTTCGTACAAAATATCAGCGAACTTTCGATCATATTCTCGCTGGATGGCAGAAAGTTTGGCAACGCATTCGATGTGGAACAGTTCGTCCACGCTTTCGTCCTCGTCCTCCGGTAGACCTTCGGGATAGAGGTGCGCCAAACCGTGTCCCAACAGTAGGGCGGCAGATTTGAAACTTGTACTGTCCGGTAGATCGAGGCATCGTAGTATCGCACGCAAATATTCCTGCTTTGTGCTCTCCATCCAGGGTGCTAGCTTGCCATGGCCCTTGGTGAGCACTATCGTGCCCAACTGCAGGCCCGCAATCAGTTGGAGCTGCGATCGCTCCTCCGTTTGTAACCGTTGTCTATTGCCCGATACCATTTCAAAGAGAAGCTCCGCCGGTACGATCAGCTCATCGTGCCACTGTGATATTAGTTCTTGGATCAGCTCTAGATTCAGCCGTAACACCTTTGCTGTCGTGTTTCGTGCACCTTGCTGTTGGCAGGCGTGATTCATAAGGAACCGTAACAGAACACTCGCTAGGGAAGCTGCTTCGTCAACGCCACCTTGTCTTGTTGCTTTGCTGGATGCATCGGCACCATTCCACTCCAATATCAGCGCAATCAAGTCCGTCACGAGTGGATTCAGCCCACGAATTGTGCTTCCATCGACAATAAGCTGCATCAACGGGCACAGCAACAGGGATGCATGTGGCTGAAACTCCTTGCGACAGTTATCGATCAATTTTGCAAGAAATAGTCGAACATTTTTCGGTTGTCCCGGATCGGTTAACGAACCCGCGAGAAATTGTACTACCGCGGTGAGTGAGACCTTGCTCGTAGCCATGTGTCGAATGCAGCCACAAACCGATGCCATCGCCTCGTGCTCGTTAATCTTTGTTCGCTCGAGCGACACGCTCGAGAGTGTTCCTTTTTGTCGTTTGGCCAACTCGGCTGCATCCTTTTGCGCTATTTCTTGGGCAGACAGCACAACGGAGTGGTTCAGGTCGAACCGAAACACCTGTTGACTGAGCGATGACTCCCGCACAACCGATAAACCGGGATCCTTGTAGACCGGAAGTTGCAAGGATGGATCCGCACCTTCTTGCCTTATTGCGACACGCTTTGCAACAGTTCGGGTCGTTTCGTCCTGCTCTTGGCTGCCCTCCAGATAAAGCTCATCATTGCTGCAGTCAACCAAATGGCGCCATAGAAATTCACCTTTCTCGCGAGTCTCTCGAAACAGCAACACCGAGTACATGCGAGCGTCTTCGTTTGTGTTCGAGATCAGTGCTACCAACGCACGATAGGCGGCACATTGGTACTTGCGAAACAATTCCACCGCACTGCGGTCATTCGAAAGCAGCACGGCCCGTCGAACGCTGTGAGCTCGTTTGCTGAAGTCTCCTATCAAACGCTGGCCCCGTACTGGAACACCCTCATCCTTCGGAGTGCTATAAAGCTGTTTAGCCACGGGACAGTTATCGCCCGTTAGAATGTTTTTCGGAAGCAGTGCAGCATAATGTTCAACCAATCGGAAGCTAGCCGCTAGATCAACAAGCGCATGCTCTAAATCCCACCCAGAGCGTCCACTTATATCCTCCGTGGTGAAGCTGGAGATGGAGCGAATGATGCGTTTGTAAAACTCCACGATCGTATCGTACCGGCAGTGCCACAGTGCGGTGCACAAATATCGTCTCAGTATCGTTTCTCGAACGGTCGGTGCGTACGCATGGTTGGCAAACAGATCCCATAGCTCCTGCAGTCGATCACACTGCATCTCGAACGGTTGGTCGGCAAAAAACCGCTCGATGGCGTTTCGAATTTTCGCTTCGGCAATGTGTCCCTCACCGTCCGGTGCCGTCATTTGTATGATCACTTTCAGAAGTAGTGGCGAACGAGAAACGATCATCGCCTCAAGCAAACGCTCCAGACAGTTCAGGAATCCAATGCGCTTTGGGCTGTTGGGCAGAAATTCGGTGGAACGAAGCGGAAAGTGGAGCGTTTGCAATGTGTCGAGAGCAGTTTCGAAACTTTCCCAGTACGATTCCGTGCCGGCAGTTCCTCCCGGTCCAAGCACGGTCGGTAACAGTATTATGGCTTTCGTTTTCATCTCTATCGAAACTTCCGACCGGGAGCTTCCTATCAACTCAGCCAACCATCGCTCGTAGTTTGGTCCCACTTTGTGACGAATGTCATGCAAAGGAAAGGGACAGATCATCACCATGTTTGTCATTAGCTCGATCATCTGTAGATCACACACTCCGAAAAGGTTCGTCTGCTGGCGTGAACATGCAAACAGTTGGGGCCAACCGTTAAGCAGGGTTTCTAACAGATTTTCCAACCGGTCCTTATTTGCAGCTTGTCTCCGATAGCTATAATCCATCAGGTCGCACAGCATTCGAACGATGAATGGGAAGCTATCTGCGGAGAGTCCTTGCAAGAGCGTGTCTAAGCATTTGGACGGTTTCATGAGGAACAGTTCATACACGGCTGATCCGAAGCAAACGAGAAAGTGCTCTCCGTGACGAATGTTCGGGTGTAGGATGTCTTTGTTCATACAGCACGAAACTACGGAATCCACTAATCCTTCTTCCGCGTTATTTTCCATAGCGTCTGACAAAGTAAAGATAGCTTCTAAAACAATCGTACCAAAGCGTGCTGCAGATGGGCTCAGCACCAGGCACACTCCCTCCTGTCCGATGGCTTCGTAGCAATTGGTAAGCAGCTTCCGAGCGGCTTGTTGAATACGATCCTTGGCACCACCATTCATCGCATGCGCATCTCCGTGTCGGTTTCGTTGATGTTTCGCAATAAATAGTAAGCCATTTGCACTCTTTTGGTCGGCCACAGTGATCGTTCTTAGTGTTAGCAGCGTTTTCATACGATCACCCAAATCACCCATTACAGCTACCAACTTTTCGCACAGAGCACCGGCAAAGAACTGTCCGATGGGTTGGTTGCAACGCTCCAAAAGTTGAACCATTAGCTCATCCAGTTGAGCTGTAAGGTGTCGCTCATTTTTAAGCCCATCATGCATCACCGAAACATTGCGATCTGTCCCAAGCTGATGGGGCTTAAACAGAAGCGCCAACAGAAAATCTATTGTCGGTTGTTCGTGCCATAGTTCTAAGCTTTTTTCTGGTATCTCATCCTCCCCGGTACTGGTGCGTGAAAGCAGCAACACAAACAGATCAACGATTTGCACAACGACCGCTGTTTTAAGGGTATCGAACCGCACAAGCTTGTCGGCGTTCATTCGTTGATCGTAACTGCTCATTTGAATCTCGTGCGTCTGGTACCGGTTGATGTTGGACATTATTTCGTACACCGAAAAATTTACCACAGATCGGAGGAAACAATGTACGGCGGGTAAAATGCGGCCCAGTAGTACATGCAATAATTCTTCCTCCACGAACTTTTCTCTCTGCAGCCAACAGTACATATCAAGCGTCGCCAGTAGATATTCCAGCCAAAGGTAAATGTTTACCACAAACGGATTCGTATGTTCGTCCCACAAATTAAGCAAGGTAGGTGCCTGGCCGATACCTTGCGCCGAATCAGCATGAAGACAGATGGATTTAATCCGATCGCTAGTGAAATGTTTCGCAAGGAACTGTTCTCCGCTCGCTACATCTCGTACCGCTTTGGACAGTCGAGGGAACAGCTGCATGCACTTGCGTCGATGGAGCCGCTGACGGGTGGCACACTGGCGAAACAACCAGCACACCAGATGTTTCATCTCACCGCCACCAATTTCGGGCGGTACGAGCTGCCACTGTTCTGGCCGGTAAGATTCGTTACCATAGCCATTGAATAGGGCTTTTCGCATCTCAAGCGATTTGCCCAAATGGTCTAAGGCGAGTAGAAATTGGTCCGTGATAGCACTATTACCTTCGGATTCACATCCATGCTGCTCCTCCGTCACTATCAGCCCAACCGAGTACGAATGCATCAGCTCAAAGGTGTAACGGACGATTTGAAAATCTTCCTGCAGCAGCAATCGGAACAGATTGTTAAACGCCAACGCAGACCCGTACCGATGTGAAGCGTTCGATTCTAAGGCGTGCGTTTTCAGCTGCTCCAGCAGTGTATTTTTGATCTTGCGACGATCGTTGGCCGACTGTGTGCCTCCACATTGCCGATTGGTCCACTGGAGAAATTCTCGCAAACAGCGGATGGAAAGATCGCGGACAGCACTGTGCTGTACGTTGGAGGTTGCATCCATCAAACAATCGAGCAGCGCTCTCGTTCCTTGCTGGCTAAGTTTGGAGGGTTGCGTTACGAAGTGAATAATTTGAAACAGCAACGGTTCGAACATTTGACACACTGCCAGATCTGTATCGCAGCTCAGGTGCAGCAAATGGTGACATATTTGGGTCCTGTAATTGTAGAGGAAAGAGAAAACAAAGTTAAAACACGGACAGAAAATGTTTTACGCAATCGCTTACGGTAATCAAACAGTCATTACTGAGAACAAGGATCATTGATGGATGTTTATTAGTACTTTCTGACTTTCAGTATTCGGCAAGACAGCGAGCGCTAAGCATCGCATTAGTTTTACGACGAAAACAAGCCTAATCTAACAGAAACTATGTTAAGCTTAAATGCAGCAGGTATATTCCTAGTTCTACTAACTTCATACCCGCTAAGCTACTCCTTTCCCGACTCGGATGATTCACAGCAATGCGAATCCTACCCCGAATCTTGGCGTACGGTGCAGGACTTCCAGTGGAAGGCTAAGGTACTGCAGCTGAACCCATCCCGGTCGGGCTTGTCCCCGTTCGGTGGCTTTCCCGGCATTCAGTTCGAAGGTAGCTGTGTGGATGTATACGTATCCTTCCTGGCCGGTGTTCTCAACGTTACCCTGGAGTGTGCCCACGAAACTGAAGATCAACATTTGCGAGCACGCACAAATCAAGCGATTAGGAAAAGCAAATATCCATTACCGCTGCTGACAGCGGTACACTATACACGTGTGCCGAACGAAAACAGTACGCTGCTGCTGGGTGGATGCGTCACAAATTCGAACGGATTGCAAGAGACCAGCTGGTTGCGGGTGCAGCACATCGATAGTTTCGATAAAGACACTTACATTCAGCGTTACGAAGGCAACAATAAGAGTCAATCGTATATAGAAAACTATTTTTCGTACCACCAAAAGTGCTCCTGTATTTACCGCGAGGAGGTGCTGTTCAACGTAAGCACTGTGAAGGACGACGACAGACATTGCTTTTTATCCTGCACGTTCGCCATTGAATGGATGTTTATTTTGCTAGGGATAATCGTTTCGTTGATAACTATTATTGTCTGGACTGGTAGAGAATTACCTCACATCATTCGGAAGATGATGAAATGAATGGATAACCTTCAAATGTGCAATAAAATAGTTATCCATCACTGGGTGAAGATATAATTTTCCAGATTTTACGGACGGATATGGTCCAAACTTGTGAGGGATTAAGTTTAGAAGAAGATTTTTTCATACTTCCAGCCGTATTTCCGATGCGGAGATCGTTGGAAATCGTAAAGCTTGGTTATATATGTTCGTAGCATTGTTGGCCTCTAGATTAGAAGATGAAGTGGAGTTGGAGAAAGAACTAGACTCTCGAAAAGTTGAAGAAGACGGACACAATTTTACATAATCATCAGGCATATTCGCTCATGTCTTAGCTACAAACAATCGCTTAGAATGAGCGACTGTCTTGGTGAAAAATATTCTTCCGAAGCGTTCCGCAACACTGGCCTAGCGTACGAAACGTGTTATACGACAGCTATAGCTATGATGCCAATTAACTGCCATCAAACCGACTGAGTAGGATTCAAGTAAAATCGAATTCATTGAGTTTTCCATAACAACTTCGCTCATGAACTGACAAACTAGCTACAGGTGAATCTAGTCAAAGAAGCCAGCAATAATAGATCCAGCTGTCCAGAGGTTTAAGTGACAATTAAGGAAAAGAAATAATACGAGCCGTTACCACATCACAGGCCATAAAGAAGAATTGTGCAACTAATAATCAAATAGATGTACAATTAGAACTTGAAGAGCAAGATGAACAAGTTACGTCTACAGCATCGTTCATTTATTACCCAACAACTAATAGAATCAGAATACGTTATCCTTACCCTACTGCTTCTCTTACATGCACGAACTAGGTTAGTATAGGTTAAAGCCTACCGGCAGCTACTAGCAATGTTGCTTTCGTTTCGAAGGTGGCTTACGTAATCTAACAGAAACTATGTTAAGCTTAAATGCAGCAGGTATATTCCTAGTTCTACTAACTTCATACCCGCTAAGCTACTCCTTTCCCGACTCGGATGATTCACAGCAATGCGAATCCTACCCCGAATCTTGGCGTACGGTGCAGGACTTCCAGTGGCAGGCTAAGGTACTGCAGCTGAACCCATCCCGGTCGGGCTTGTCCCCGTTCGGTGGCTTTCCCGGCATTCAGTTCGAAGGTAGCTGTGTGGATGTATACGTATCCTTCCTGGCCGGTGTTCTCAACGTTACCCTGGAGTGTGCCCACGAAACTGAAGATCAACATTTGCGAGCACGCACAAATCAAGCGATTAGGAAAAGCAAATATCCATTACCGCTGCTGACAGCGGTACACTATACACGTGTGCCGAACGAAAACAGTACGCTGCTGCTGGGTGGATGCGTCACAAATTCGAACGGATTGCAAGAGACCAGCTGGTTGCGGGTGCAGCACATCGATAGTTTCGATAAAGACACTTACATTCAGCGTTACGAAGGCAACAATAAGAGTCAATCGTATATAGAAAACTATTTTTCGTACCACCAAAAGTGCTCCTGTATTTACCGCGAGGAGGTGCTGTTCAACGTAAGCACTGTGAAGGACGACGACAGACATTGCTTTTTATCCTGCACGTTCGCCATTGAATGGATGTTTATTTTGCTAGGGATAATCGTTTCGTTGATAACTATTATTGTCTGGACTGGTAGAGAATTACCTCACATCATTCGGAAGATGATGAAATGAATGGATAACCTTCAAATGTGCAATAAAATAGTTATCCATCACTGGGTGAAGATATAATTTTCCAGATTTTACGGACGGATATGGTCCAAACTTGTGAGGGATTAAGTTTAGAAGAAGATTTTTTCATACTTCCAGCCGTATTTCCGATGCGGAGATCGTTGGAAATCGTAAAGCTTGGTTATATATGTTCGTAGCATTGTTGGCCTCTAGATTAGAAGATGAAGTGGAGTTGGAGAAAGAACTAGACTCTCGAAAAGTTGAAGAAGACGGACACAATTTTACATAATCATCAGGCATATTCGCTCATGTCTTAGCTACAAACAATCGCGACTGTCTTGGTGAAAAATATTCTTCCGAAGCGTTCCGCAACACTGGCCTAGCGTACGAAACGTGTTATACGACAGCTATAGCTATGATGCCAATTAACTGCCATCAAACCGACTGAGTAGGATTCAAGTAAAATCGAATTCATTGAGTTTTCCATAACAACTTCGCTCGTGAACTGACAAACTAGCTACAGGTGAATCTAGTCAAAGAAGCCAGAAATAAGAGATCCAGCTGTCCAGAGGTTTAAGTGGCAATTAAGGAAAAGAAATAATACGAGCCGTTACCACATCACAGGCCATAAAGAAGAATTGTGCAACTAATAATCAAATAGATGTACAATTAGAACTTGAAGAGCAAGATGAACAAGTTACGTCTACAGCATCGTTCATTTATTACCCAACAACTAATAGAATCAGCATACGTTATCCTTACCCTACTGCTTCTCGTATATGCACGAACTAGGTTAGTATAGGTTAAAGCCTACCGGCAGCTACTAGCAATGTTGTTTTCGTTTCGAAGGTGGCTTACGCTTCTCATTGTCGGCAGTACACAGTCAATTATACTGCTGGACTTTTCTTGTGCGGTACCTTCCTATCGTTGGCAGCACCAGGGCGATTTCAACTTAAGCGCTAAACTGCTCCGAGTAGTCGCCGACCATGGAGGTGAAAGTCCATTTAACAACTTCAAAAATTTTTCTCTGATGGGTCAGTGTGTGGAACTGCATCTGGGGTTTAGGAAAAATATCCTCAACGTAACAATAACCTGCAGTAACATACACCCAGCACCTTCCGAAGCCGTCAACGGGATCATTTCAAGGATAGATCTAAGGATGGATGTGTACGGTTACGTTTCGCTGATCAGTTGTTACCAAATAAATCATCGTGACGTGCGATACGGAAAGCTACTGGCAACGACGGCGGTAGGCGAGGTCACACTATACCAGTCGGAACTGTTCGAGCTAAACAAAAGAGCACGGACTTACGAGGAGTACGTTTCGCACGAACATCCTTGCCATTGTACCTATCGTAATGTTTTTTTGTACAACGTACACG
>KZ061781.1:265549-288406 GCA_002091835.1 Anopheles maculatus
CTGCCATCAAACCGCCTGAGTAGGATTCAAGTAAAATCGAATTCATTGAGTTTTCCATAACAACTTCGCTCGTGAACTGACAAACTAGCTACAGGTGAATCTAGTCAAAGAAGCCAGAAATAAGAGATCCAGCTGTCCAGAGGTTTAAGTGGCAATTAAGGAAAAGAAATAATACGAGCCGTTACCACATCACAGGCCATAAAGAAGAATTGTGCAACTAATAATCAAATAGATGTACAATTAGAACTTGAAGAGCAAGATGAACAAGTTACGTCTACAGCATCGTTCATTTATTACCCAACAACTAATAGAATCAGAATACGTTATCCTTACCCTACTGCTTCTCTTACATGCACGAACTAGGTTAGTATAGGTTAAAGCCTACCGGCAGCTACTAGCAATGTTGCTTTCGTTTCGAAGGTGGCTTACGCTTCTCATTGTCGGCAGTACACAGTCAATTATACTGCTGGACTTTTCTTGTGCGGTACCTTCCTATCGTTGGCAGCACCAGGGCGATTTCAACTTAAGCGCTAAACTGCTCCGAGTAGTCGCCGACCATGGAGGTGAAAGTCCATTTAACAACTTCAAAAATTTTTCTCTGATGGGTCAGTGTGTGGAACTGCATCTGGGGTTTAGGAAAAATATCCTCAACGTAACAATAACCTGCAGTAACATACACCCAGCACCTTCCGAAGCCGTCAACGGGATCATTTCAAGGATAGATCTAAGGATGGATGTGTACGGTTACGTTTCGCTGATCAGTTGTTACCAAATCAATCATCGTGACGTGCGATACGGAAAGCTACTGGCAACGACGGCGGTAGGCGAGGTCACACTATACCAGTCGGAACTGTTCGAGCTAAACAAAAGAGCACGGACTTACGAGGAGTACGTTTCGCACGAACATCCTTGCCATTGTACCTATCGTAATGTTTTTTTGTACAACGTACACGACGGACTGGACGAAAGGTACGATAATATGCAAGTTTTACATCGTCTTCTGTTAGTGCTAATGGGAAGTGTGTTATTAGTGGCTGTTGTTACTATAGTAATGAAGATAATGAAATAAAAATAACGGTGGTATTGAATTAAAAATCCATCTTCCTACTCACCATAAACCAGCCAGCTGATCCTGATAGCCGATCCCCAACAGATATAGCACGATAGTGTGCAGCAGCTCGCAAGCGGCCAACTTGGTCGCACGGTCACTACATTCCACCGCGAGCTGACACACCCGACCGACAATGCCGTCCAGCTTGATGCACGGACGTGTTCCACTTTCGCAGAGAAGCCGCAACTCGAGCGATCGCTCACTATCCGCATCCCATCGTGTTAGTGAACTCTTGGCCAACTCTCCCAGTGCTGGTGCGCCACCAGTCGCTTGTTCAAGCTCATCCACCACCAACCAGCAGCATTCGTTCGGTTGCAAATTGGCCAAAAACTTTAAAATTCGCATCTGAAACGTAACGAGCTCGCTCGTGTCTGCCGTCTGTTCGATTCGGTGCTGTTGTTTGATGCGTTCGATTTTTCCAGCCGCTACGTTAGCCGTTCGGTGGCGCTTAAACTTTGCCAACTGTAAACTTTGGGCAGGTGGTTGCGTTGAGTCACGAGTGCGTAGGAATGGTTCTAGCATGGGTAAAACTTGCTGGAGCAGCTGCTTTCGTTGCATTGCTCCCAGCGGTGGATAACGAAAGCGTACAATGCGCTGAAGCGAGTAGAGTGCTTCCCGCGCAATCGAAAGCAACCCTCGCCCGATGTGAAATGCCGTCCGGAATACTTCCACCATTAGCGGCTGCTTCCGATCTTCATCTTCCACAAAATCGAGCAGCAACCGAACCGGAGCTTTAAGTACGAAGCGCAAACACGCCAACTGGAGCTCTCCCATAGCGTGCAAAGCTCGCTGTACCGTTTGCTCCAGATAGTACACCAGTAACGTCTGTATCGAGCGCACATCCTGATCTTCTGAAGATGCATCCAGCTGACGAAAGTAGCCAATCGTTTCAGCCGTTCCGAGTCCCATTTCGATCAGCTTCACGAACCCGCTCACCAGTGGACGTTCGAGCGATTGCTTGACAAAACGTTCGAAGTACGGACGAATCCAATCGGCAAACAGTTCACGTACAGCGGCTGGTGTTTGCGTACCGTGCAAAACATCCCGATTCAGTTCCACCAGATTGAGAAAGATATGATAGTCCTTTGGTTTGAGCGGTATCAGGTCGATGTTGGGATCGCAGAAGAACAGTTCCCGTTGCTGTCCATCATCGTCCTGGAAGGTTCGCTTCCGGGTAGATAAATCAACCTTCTCTACTATCACAAACAGCGTGTTCATGATGGCACGTCCATCTTCCAAAGCCTTTCGCAACAAGCGCTAACCCATTGCATCTACAGTGTGTCGACGGCCGCCGGTCAAATAGCCCAAAGCCGCACAACGATCGATGGTGAGCTGTTCGAAATTAAGCATTTGCTTATCCTGCGCGAACAGATTGCACCGTTTCGGCTGGATTTTACCGCGAAGGAAACAAGCCTTGACTTTAGCAAGGTGCGTACGGCCGCCTACGAACTGTTGCAGAAACGGAAGCAGCTGTTTTCACTCGGCTCGAACAATGCGTTGCTGGAGTTTCTGCTGGACGGTACGCCGCAGGTACGCGAGCAGCTGCTCGATTCGCGCAAGGATGTGGATCGTCAGCTGAAGCTGGTTTGTGAAACGTTTATAAAAGACGCTACGAAACAGCTCGTGGGACCGGTGTTAACGTTCATCGAAGCGGCACAGAACCATCTCCGCAATCAACCGGGCGGTGGAAAGACGGCGGTAGTGGCGGCGGCCGCGGCTGGATCTGCAGCTACATTAACGGCTACGGCGAGTGGACAGAGTACAGGCATGGCTTTGCGAATGGCACCTTTTGCTGCACCACAACAGATAAGTTCTATCATACAGGAGTGTTTGAGAAATATCAAATCGAAATTGGCAGGCCTGCAGCGGTCGATGCAGCTATACCTCGCCAACAAGGATACGGAATTCATTCTTTTCCGGCCGATTCGGGTATGTCACTGTCCATTTGAACCACAATTTTAGTAACATTGTATGCAAATTATGCTTATTTTTAAATCCTTTTTTACAGAATAACATTATCGGTTCGTTTGTGAAGCTAGAGCAAATTCTTATGCTAAACGCTTACACAAAGGATGACCTAACGATCGTAAGCTGTCCGTCAGCGGAACAAATTTCTGTACTGCTTTCGAGCGTTAATCTTGCCGGTGGATCGACAACCGAACAGCCGATACCTTCCTTTGGTAGTAAAGCGCAACCGTCGCGCAAAATCAGCACCAGCTCGTCGATCGGTAGCAGCAGTGCCGGAGAAACGCAACCGGCGAAAGCTCCAATCGAAAAGAAGGTTAGCTTCGATAGTGGAGCAAATACGGTGGTCGAAATTGAACGACTCGAAGAGCCAGAGGTAGAGAAAGGTGAAGAAGTGGTTGTGGAAGCCCAGGATGCTGCATCCGATCAACCGAACCAGCAAGAGAGTGAGGTTGTTTAGAAAAACAAGTTTTTTTAAATGGCAAGATGCACATGATTCCAAAAGTAAATTAACTTTATACTTCTAATATTGTTTAATACAGATTGTGCAGAAAATTAACGTTATTCAAGTTCAACATTGCCTTTTTAATATTTAATGCAATAAAAGTATTATTGTAATTGTTAATAAACCCACAATATACAGTATCCGGCCGGTATGCTATTGGTATTAAGACTATTGTATCCTCGTTTGTTCGTTGGATCTATATATATTGAATCCTATTTTTATTTAAAATTTCTAAGTGCAATTGCTACCAAACCGAACTTTTTTGAACAGATTGCAGTACCGATCACCAGGGGCGCTATTGTAGAACATCTTGCAGCAGCAGCTCAAAACGCGCAGAAATTCAAAATCGCTACGTTTTGAATAATCGCATTGAGCGGATGAAAAAATACGTATTTTTTTAACATAATATACATAAAAATTCTGTTTTCCAGTTACGTGGGTTCATAAATTTGTCTCACAAAACAAAAGAAACTGCATTCAGAAAACAGCTGTCAACGAGTTGTTTCGCAAAATGTCCCTGCCAATCGACCACAGTGCAGAACAGGGAATTTTTGTCAAACTCGCACCAACCCGATGGGCCGTGCTGTCGGATGGTTCGGTCCGAACGTAGCATCACGGATAAACGAGCACTAGCTGTATTTTGTGTAAACTTTCCGAGACGTCGGACGCATTGTGGTGTACGCTCGTCGCGCTGTGTCGAGGATTTTTCCTGCGTAAGATTTTTCCGCCGTTCCGAGACGTCGGACGCATTGTGGTGTACGCTCGTCGCGCTGTGTCGAGGATTTTTCCTGCGTAAGATTTTTCCGCCGCTCGATGCGCTCGAGGGTGAATCAAATAGGCGTCCCAACGTAAACCAACGTTACGGAAAATTTAGCACCGAAAAAAAAACAGCCTCCACCAACAAAGGAATAGTGTTGGCCGTGCGTGAAGTAGAATAAACTACAACCGATTTTATTTTAGCCGTGTGTGTGTGCGCGTCTGTACGTCGCGATTGGAATACAAGTGCCGAGGTTTTGATTGGCGTCTCGCGGCGTCTAGCAGTGAGATTCGTACATGTGTGCGTATGTGTGCGTTTGTATATCGAATGAGAGTGCGTGAATGATCCTGAATCTGCCGTGCAAGAAATGGCGTACGATGGGTGCGTTCTCGGAACTAGCAGCATCGTCGGGTGTGAATGAATAGAAGAAGCAAGGAGGAGCAGAAGAAGAGAGAAAAAATAAAACAAAGCCAGATGGGTGTGCGGTGATTTCGGGTAGGTGCATACAATCCCCAGCCAGCGCTGCTCTCTGCACAATTCCTTTCCAACCTTTTACTGATCATGCTTCCTTTGTTCCGAGCTTGGAGGAAGCTGTCAATTGCATGGCCGGGGCATCGTTTGTCGGCTTCAAAATTGCGCTGGCCTCAAGGGTCGTGCGGTGGGCGTGCGGGAATGGACAGGGTGGAATAAAAGTGGGCTGCTGCTGCTGCTGCTGCCGTACACCGAGCGCGTACACAGTAATTAATATTCGTCTGAAGGACACTCTTCCTGCCCACACACTCTCCGGGCCGGATCGATTGTGGCTCGGTTGTACATCATCTTTTTTCCGGAACCGCTAAAGCGGTGATTGTTGTACAATCTCATCGAAATCAATCTCGTCATCTCGTCGGGATCTGTCACTTCCCATTTTCTCACTTCATTCCCACATTTGACGCATTAATTATGCGAATTGACGGTGGGTAAAGGGAATAAAAAAAAGAAGCGGTGTAAGGATATGTGGTGGTCCTGTTCATCTCGTGCCTTAGAAAGAGTTTATTCTTCTCAAGGTGTGTACGGGTGGAATATGAAAAACGATAACGTCTTAACGATAATTAGGAGTGATTTATTATCGGAGGTACCGGCAAAGGATTGAACTCGTGCCTAATTCTTAGAACTTTCAGCTTATTATGAGGCGAAGCAAAGAAAGAAAAAACCTTACCGCGCGTTACTAAAGATCCTCCCATGCAGTTCAATGCATTATATTGCAACTTACCTTTGAATGCAGGGTACTGCAGCAGACACGCAACACAAATGGGTTGGTTCTGTTGCGGTATTCTCACGTACTTGATGTGATGCTAACGAAAAAAAATGTTAAATTTCTACATGTTTTATGTAAAAAATAAAATACTGTTTCAGTTTTATAATTTTTTTGATTTTTATCTTCGTTTACTCTCCCCAGAAACAGAACTCACAGTCTACTATGTTATGCTGTTATTATGCTTCCTGCAAATTGCTACCATGACAATCTGATCCGCCATTAATTTATTTCTATTTTCTTTTTCCTTTTTTTCAGCAAAAGCGCACAAGTGATCATCGCCACGACGACGTGAAGCAGTGAAACAGTGTCCCCCAAAAAGAAAACCCCCTTACCGGCGGTGTGCTAAAAGAAGAAGGAAAAAAAGCAAAAAAGGTGCAAACATATTCTTTCCCAGAAAATGTGAATGAAAGTATGTGCTTCACTCACTCGCTCTCGTGGCGTGAGCAAAAGTATGCGTGCCCAAGATTGTGCATAAAACGTGAAGGGTGTATTGGGGGAGGGTTGGTGATGATGAGCAGTGAGAATATTTTCCCCGCATAGTGAAATTGCAGTGAGCATATCCTACAGCATCACGACGATCATCACGATCTCGGTTTGACGAAGGAAAGAGAATGTTAGAGGGAAAGCGTGTGAGAGCGAGAGAGAGAAAGCGCGACAGGTGAATTTGTCGCAAAAGCGCAGCGTGCGTGTGTGTGTGTGTGTGAATGTGTGCACGTCTGTGTGGCATTGTGAATTGAGCCAAAAGTGCATTCTACTAAGTGTTTTGAAGTGTGCCCGGCGACTCTTTTCGAGCTCTACGGGTCATAATTGCGTGTGCGTGTGTGTGTGCATTTAGCACTTCTTCTTATTGGTAGAAGAGGTGATAGTCTCCTTGTGGTGGTGATTAAACCCCGTAGTGGAAAAAAGAAACCAGAAAATTTGTGATTTGCTGGCGACAAACGTGCATCATCAACTACGGGGATTCACATTCCAACGGGGCGCGACAAACGATCCATTACACAGACGGCGGCGCACATCATTTGTTAAGATTCGGAATTCCGGGACCCTTCTTTTTTGCGCAGAGCATGGTAATGAGCAACGATGGATTTTACCCTTAGCGGCACAGGTATGTAACAATGACAACAGATGGTCGAAAATGAAGAATTTATACTCGTTCTTGCATTAAACTTAATGTTCTGTAAATGTCCTGTAATATTTAATGACTCCATAATGCGAAGGAATTTTGGGATTTTGCTAATACGTTCATCTGCATACGTTCAACTGTATATTAATTAGATTTACATACCTAAGAAGCGGGAACAATTAGTCTCGAAACATTCTGGATATAGCGTTTGCCAATTACTCCACGTCTCAATAAACAAACGGTGACCAATTTATGGAATTTTGGACATAGTGAGGATGTGTATGATATTCGGACGAAGAAGTCCTTTGACTATTTTGAATTTGTTCTCCTTCTGTTCAAAACTTGTTGTCTTATAGTATGTTTAAGTAATTCTAATATACGTACGCCGGATGGACTTGCTAGCTATGGGTAAAATAGATATTCCACCCTTAATATGGAGGAAAGGTTCGATGCACGTACCTGCCGTGTGAAAGAAGAGTGCTGTTACTTCTCGATCACCTACTCCAATATCAAGTAAAATCGAATCAATGAAGGAAGACAGCGTTGGCAAGTCCAGACACCTGGAGATTGCAATACCAAAGAAAATGGCGAATAACTTGATAAGTTCGATAACTTGTGACCGAGTACATCAGAAAATTAACAATGAGCATATTTTATTTATCACTTCTTGCTGTTAGCTAATTGGTCAAGGTTTTTTTGTGTAAACGAGATAACTAAAGTAAAGGAAGCCAGACATGGCAGGACCTATCGACACTTAAGTCCCAACGAAGAACGTGCATTAACTTCATATTTAACTTATTATTAGATGCGTTAAGTGGAATAGTTTCCTGGAGCATTAGTATATGAGCAAAGAACGGAGATAAGATCTTGTATTCTGATCTTTACGTATTTTGCTAAAGCTGTCTGAAAATCCTAAGCTTTGTCATCCATTTTTGTTTTGCATAATGTAAGAAGCTAGTTTTTGAAACGAAAACAAAAACACAATGTCCAACATCTTGACACTGTCATAACTTTGGCTCACCGCAGCCCGCCACGTCGGATATGGGTGGAGAATGTATTTGCTAATTTAATTGGTACAAAAACCGTTGGCCATCCGTATTTTACTTCACGAGCACAGCCGCCGCCAGTGTGTAATGAGTCATCTGCTCCCGGGGCGAGCGAGCGAACCCATAAAACGAAAATGCGAGCGCACTTTACCTCACCAGAAGCTCGCCCGATTATCTCCTTCATTAAGCTTCCTCATTTACCTGTTTCTTCTTCGTGCTTTTCGTGCCCCACCGGCCCCAAACAGCAGTAGTATGCAATTCGCCAAAAAACTTCGCCGGTGTGAGATGTGTGTTCTGTGCCCAAATGCGTCAAGCGTCAAAATGCGTTCTTCCTTCTTGCTCTTAGGCCAAGTCATCCAAGCCCCCCCCCCACGGTTCTAACGTTTGACGTTCGACTATGGACGTCCATAGTTTTGTCTTCCGCCATTCCACGTCACGGCTTATAAAAGGAGATCACAGGCAACACAACAAGCACACAGCACCGGTCACGGACCGGCGAACAATGGCGCAAACCGGGCGATGATGGTGTGCCGGCGCGCGAGGTGAGCGATCGAGAATGGACCGACTGTTGGACGCCTTTGGGGCGCACCAAACAACGGACCAAACACCTTCGAAACATGCGTTTCCTCCTCCGCACCACTACCGCTGGCAACCTGTCTGTTTGTTGCTTGTTGCTTGCCTCCTGCATCCTCTCCCGAAAGGTGGAATCTGGTGGAATGCCAGAGAGCCCCGGAGGGCCGCGATTATTGAGCGCTTACAACAAATCTTGCTCATTTAAGCTGTTAATTTTAATTTTCCCTACACACCACGGTTGCTTCTTTCCCGTCGTTGCAGTGGTTGTAGCTATGTTTTTTTTTGTGATTTCTTACCCGGTTCTTCGATTCGTCACCCTCTAGCGCGGTTCTCCTTCACGAGCCGCCGCACGGTTTGCGTTCCATGCATCGAAGTTTATCAACGGGTTCGTTTTGCTTTTTTTTACCATTCCTTCTGCATCGCGGTACGACCATCATCATCCGCACGTTCATCATCTCACTGTGGTTTGGTAAGTTCGGGCCTAGGTGTGAGGGATAGTCGATTCGGAAGAATAAATGTGGCGTTATTCTGACCCTAAAAACATAACACTTACATTAATAAACGTTTATAGTCGGCGATTTTTAAGACTTAGTCAATTTTTAAGATGCGATTCAGTTACGCAAAATATGGATTTATAAAACGCACTAGGAATTGATGTTTCGTTCCTTACGACAGTTCTTCAAGAAGGGAATTACTTAAGGCAGCTCTTTTGAAGATCCTTTGATGCTCCTTGTTGCCATTTATATATGTAACGCTCAATCTATGTCAACTAGTGAAGCTATAATTGCTCCAGATTTCTCTTAGTCTTGAGGATATTTTTCTATAATGCGTTGAACAAAACTATAAAGCCACAGATATATTAAAACAATCGTTTCCAAGGCATATTCCGAACTATGAAAATATTTATTAACAGAAAGGTGCATCAGAATCGATGTCTTGATTAATTTGAAGATATTCTCGTTTCCTCAAAATCTTGAACATATTTCTACAAAAATAAAGAATTTAGTTAACTTAATATCTTTACTATAACCTCAAATTAAAACGTTTCAAAAATTAGCTTTTCTGAAACTGTTGTCTGACAGTGTATGTCCTAGATTCTCTTAGTCTTCAAGACTTTTTCGTATCTCATATAGGCAGCTGTCGGTGTCAATTATTACAATTTCGGATATGTTTTAGTTTTTTTTATTACAATTTTGCAATTTATCTTAAAAAAATCTCAAGTCTTCCCGGTATTTTTATCTAACAGTTATTGTCAAATCATCGATTTACGTAAGAATGTGTCCTACTTGTTTTACCCATCTTTTTGCTGGCCATAGTTTCCATTTTTCGCACCAGTCATCTTCAAATCGTTTTGCTACAATCAGTTACATTAGAAAGAAAACGAAGATACTGCAGAATCGATCTTTGAGATCCCTTGTTTTTTTTTTTGCTGTTTTTGTCCATCCACACTGTACCACGGTTGCTCGGGCACACAGGGATAAGAAGTGCCGGGCTCCGTTTCCATTATTCTGTTCAATTTCTTTTTATTTCTGCTTCGATCACTGCTTCCCTCCGTTCTTTCTCGCCTGTTTCGTACGTAAGCGCGAGGCTGTGATCTTCGTCCACATCGCTTCATCATTTCCATCATAAATTGGTTGAAGATTTCCTCCCTATTCTTCGCCTTTCCCATCTCCATCTTGGGGATGGCCACTTTTTCTCCATCTGCTCTGTGTACCGCTGATCAAAAGCTGCTGCTATTGCCCAAAACTGCTTGGTGAAGTGAGGCTCACTCGGAGAGAGAGACTTGGGAACGAGCGATCGTTTTTTAGCGTTTATGATGGCGGTGTGGATTCATTTTCTATCTTTTCTTGTTCGGGTTGTGCCGGTGTGCTTATGGTACTGTTCGGCGGAAGAAAGTCCGCGTGCGCGCGTTGGCAATATCGTTGGTTGGCTTAACTTTGGAGGGAAGTTTTTCTTTCTTTCTCGGATCTCGGAGGAACCGTTGGGAATGAGTTATTTTCTTCCCATTCTTATGTCCAAGCGCTCCCTCCCTTTTTATCCCTTTTTTTCGCTTTTATTTCTGGAAGCGCGCCCTCACTCACTGACTTCCCTGCCTTCTCCCGGCTTATTCACGGCGAACGTTCGCATTCGGCCTTTCCCAATGATTGCCCTTCAATTTTTCACCTGACCGATGCGGGGAGAGCATTGCGCGGTGGCCCAAAATTTGGGTCATTCGCGCAACACACACACACACACACTAATCCTCATCATCAGCCTCATTGCGTTTTGAGTCTCGAATGGCTGTGACGAATGGCCAACGCAAACGGAGCGCAGGATGATTAGCTGCTTCTTAAAGAAAGGAACCGAAGCCAACATAAAAACGCTCTGAGTTCCACTGGTAGTTTAATCTTCCCGGGTTTCGGGGTACTTTCTCGGCTTTTCTCTACACTTCATTACTTGTGGAGCTCCTTCTCTCTCTCTGTCTCTCGCTATCCAATCATGCCTATTGCAGGCAGTTTTTTTTAATGGATAGGTTTGTTGTTATGTTTTTTTTAAATACAACAATCTTCATACTTCCCTGTTGAGGAATTCTTTCACAGCAGAAAAATGCTAGAATGTTTTCGGGCCCCCTTTTTTTCCACCCCGTACACCGTGGTCAACGTGTTTCTATTTATTTTGGCACAACACCACCAGCCACCACCTCTTGCACCCATTCCGAGCGTAGCACATTTGTTGTTGCCTTATGCGGGGTGGAAACCTGGTGGAAATTAGTTTCCGATTAGTGAGATCTTCCCCACCCCATCGCTTCCTCGGCTGGTCCTAACTCTTTTCTTCCTTGCGCTTAGACGACGAATGGTGCGCTTGATGGACGAATGATGATGGTAGTTAGGAAGCTTGACCGCGAGACACCCTTGATTGGTGCAGGCTGGAGCTGGCGGCTGCTGCTGCTGTTCCCAAAAATGGGTACGGGAATTCGGTGGTCCAATTTGTTTCCTTGGTTGTTTGGTAGCGTATCGGCGCTACAGTATTGTTGGGCGCCTTAACAATGACGCTCTACTTGGTGCGATTGTACTGTGGACTGGATATCTGGTTTGGGGTTTTCTAGAGAGTGGTTCGGTAGCAATGTATCTTATGTTAGAAAGCTTTATCTAACTGAGTTATGCATTTCCTTGGAAACATCCAAGAAGGATTTTACAATTCTCTTTGGTAGATAACATAGACCTTAGAAGAGCTGATGTTAAAATAATTAGCGATCAGTAGCGACTCCATGTAAGCTACAGAATTTCAGAATAAGATCATCCAATAGAGATTTGTCCATAAGCTTCTGCTCGTCTCTGCTGATGTCAGATAGGAGTCTCTTAGATAAACAAAACCTCAAACACCGCCAAACAGATATTTTTCTCAAGCGCTTTTGCTATGAGTTTTGGTTGATTGTGGCATAGATCACTTCATCTTAGACTTGGAAAAAGAGTTTTGTAAAATAGTGCTTTTCTTGTACAGCATAGTTTTCACAGTTCTTGGACAGATATACACTGACTCTCTGAGGATTCACAATGGTTTCCTCTGTTTTGGACACAGAGTCCAGGTCTCAAAGGGTAATGTGTGTCTTCTACTCTCCTTATTGTTATCGTTAGACTTATTGTTACCGCATAGTTAGATAGTCATTCCTCACTATGGGGGAACGACCCAGATGAGACTTGAACCCCGGTCCTGCCGTGTGAAGACCGTCACCTCTGTAACATCTACCACCGGGCCGCGTATGTGAGTACTGGGACTATAAAGGTCCTATACAACGCTAATGTCACTCGGTCAAAAAGTTTCGGTATTCTCTCGGATTGTTAATGCAGCATTCTTCAAGAGTTTTACAACAATGTTCGGTGCCCGGGATGTTCTTTCTCTAGTAGTGAGAAGATGACGCAAACCTTGAAGTTTTCTTCATTGCTCCTCAGGATATGCCTCGCTATTTCTAATTTCAACGTTCAAGATTCTTAGTACGTACAAATCTTCAATTGTTTTCAATTCTTCCTGGATAGTTTAAGCCATCGCTTCCTCAAATTAATTGATAACGCGGCAAAATTTTGTCCGTACATAAAACATTGGATTCAATATATGATGGACAGTTTGGTGGGTCACTAGGATGCACGCTTAATAAATGAAAAATCATTAAAATCAGACATTATTTTAATATTCAAGAGAACAACCGGAGAAGATACAGTGGTGAAAAAGTCTTGTGGAATACTTGTAAAAGTGTCAGGATGTCGAAGCAGTCCAAGAAGAAGAAGAAGAAGAAGAAAAGAAGCAGAAGCAGAAGAAGAAAAAGAAGTTCAAATAATATTTGATGGTTATTTGTATAATTTCTATAAAAAAATCTTCGACATTTGAATTTAGCCAAATTTACTGTCAGTTTTTGTAACTTTGTTTAAAATAGTTATTTGAGAATTAAATACAAAAAAATGGTTTATACTGTTTCAAATTTAAACAAAAACAAACACAAAAAATGGAAACTTTGCTGGGAAATTGAACGCAAACATTCTTCGAAAAGTGATTATCGTTTGTTATTGAACGGCAAAACAATTGATGGAAAACACCCTCACAACACGTGTGCGTATGTATGCATCCAACGCTTTCTCTTTCTCTCTCTCTCTCTCTGCCTGTGTCTGTGGTATGGTTGCTTCAATGCCAACGGTGAAGGTCGTGTTGATGTTTCATTTCTTTCCTATAATACAGTTTTAAGCTTCCGACTATGAACACAAACATTCGCGCAGATCGGGCGATACCGATCGGGCGCAATTGGTGCACCGCCGCACCGCTGTTTGTGCTTTTCTTATGCTTTTCCCAGCGACCGTGCTGCGGCTGTTTTGCCGCGGGGTCCGACAGGGTTGTTGCCGGCCTGCTGCTCTCGACTGCCGGTTGAATATCTTTTTTTTTCGGGTTCGGGTGAATGTGCCTGATTTGTCTCTTCCGCTGGGCGATTGCCGGTTGTTGATATTTCCACTGTTTTATTTACGTTTTCGGGCAACGTTATTTTTTAAACTAATCAGAGGGTAGCTCACAGCAACAAAACAGTGTGTACGATGCATCGTTTGAGGCTCTTTCAACCAGGGTTCCGATGATCGAGGACACATTTTTGTGGTGGACGCATTGGGGCGTGTGTGCGCTTTGTGTTTGTTTATCTGTGTTACAGCGAGATTTATCTCTGTTCATCGGTACGGTGCAAAGTCAATTCTAAGAAGTAGTCCACTTTTCCATCCAACTGTTTACATGGTCTAGGAACAAAAACCGGAGCAGAGAATTCAAAACCAAAATTAAGATAGGCAACGACAAAAAAAAATTGCACCATGTAATATCCCGCCTACATTGCACCGTTGGACAATATCGTTCAAAAACATTAACTGCTTCTCCTACGCACATGACGCAACTTACTAAGTACCGCAAACAAAAAATCCTCGCCAGCAAAAAAAAGGATATCTGTTTTTGGGGTTAACCAAGAGATATCTGCGAGAGATCTGCTCACCAAAAACATTCTCTCGAGCCGCAGCAAACCCGAAAACGCACCGAAAAGTGTTGAAATTGGAGGCTGCTGCTTACTGAAATATTCCAACATTCGGCAGAACGATACCGCGATAATTCTTTGCAAAAGTAAGTGGAAGTACTTCCGCCGAGTTACGGTAGGCTGGGCAAAAGGTTTTTCTTTTTTTGTTTCGTTGTTTGCGTTTGTTGGCACGTCCATTTAGCAATTGGCCCAGATTTAAACTTGCTTGCTGGAAGTCATGGAAGGCAGACACAAAGCAAACAAACAAAAAAAAATCGGGTTAAATATGAAATAAACCAAACGGATGTCCGGAAAAGTGAATGCAAAAAAATAAAATAAAACAAAACAGACACACAAATCTCTCGATCCAACGCGCCCAATAAACGCGGCAGCCTTGATGTTGTGTCCAGCGCTATTCATTCTAGCGTTTATCGTCCGGACATTTTCTATCTAATTTTTCGTGTTTTTTTTGCGTCCAAAAATTCATTCCCCGTTTTTTTTTGGGGGGGTTAGGTCGGTTGCCTGTGTTGGACATGCAGCAGAGCAAGATTGAACGCTTTCCTTTTTACTGTCGCTGCAGCTTTCCCGGTGTCCCGGTTGACTTATTTATGTTTTATTTGTTTATATGTTGTTTTTTCTCGCCCCTTTTTCTCTCTCTCGCTCTCTCAAACTTGTCTGCTGCCTGCCCGAGTGCGGTTTTTTTTTGGAATTTTCCTTCCGTTTCCTGAGAGCACATCATCTCGCTGTTGTCGGACCGCTTTTCCGGCGCTTGCCTTCGCCCCGTCCATTATTTAATTTGACTTGCGGTGGCATGTCGCTCATGGGAATTTATCAAATTAAATTTTGATCATCGCTTTCCGCCTACCGGGGTGGGCTGCTGCTGCGCCAACAGTTTTTGCTCGTCCGTCCGATCTCCAATCGGCGGTTTTGCTGCTGCGCTCCGTTCAACGATCGTTCAACGGAACCCGCGCGATCGAGCAGAAGGTGTTTGGGTAATTTTAGTTTTCTTTAGGGGTGCGTTTTTTTTCACAGCCCATTTTTTCTCAAAGATGTGTAATTTTCCTTCTTTTCTTCGTTGTGATTTGATTTTTGTGCAGGCACCATCCCACCCCTGAGTGTCATTTTGGAAGGAACCGAGCATTCGATTGGTGTGAAATTTTTATCTTTCTGCCCTCCCGTCGGCCGTTTTTTTTTTGTTGGAAAAACGGAAACGTTTAAGTTGTTTGAGCGCCAAGCAATTGGCTAGGTGTGCGCACACACAGCTGTTTCGATCGTATCTTTACTGCGAGTTATGGTGAGCGCGAGAAGAAGAAATCAAATTTTCCCCAAAATCCGCCTCTTTTCTCAAATTCCCAACATACAGTAAAGGAGCGCCCATATGCTTTTCGTTGGTATGCTTGACTAGCAGCTTGTAGCCCGGGTGTGTCTGCGTGTGTTGTGCTTTAATTAAACAACCTTCAACACGGGCAATCGGGCAACACTGTGTCTTTGCACCGTCGTTACCTTCGTTCGGTCCGTTAGTTGCAGCCTGGCTGGAAGAAACTCAGCCACTTCTGCTACTACCACAACCGTCTAATGAGGTAAGAATTTTCGGTTCCATTCGACGGCACCAGCTTGGGTGAAAGCAGCTGATGACCCACCCACCCGTGCTGTAATCAACTGCGCAAGTTGAAATTAATTAATGCACGGTAATAATTATTAAATAAAAAGTAACCAAACTGTACTGGCGGGCAATAAAACGCTAATCGTAAAACCTGGGAGTGGGAGCTCAAAATCATTCAATTATTACGAATAAGAATGTGTATCCGTTAGTAGGCTACAGTCTGAAATGCTTTCCACCGGTTTGCTAGGGAGTAAAAACAACATTGAAATAAATACATTAAACGAAAACTGTGGCATTTAAACGCGCAATCGTGCGTTGAACCAAGAGTAAAAGGGAGCTATACGAAGATATCTCGGCAACGGGATAAAATTACCACATAATTGCTTCGTCTTCAGGAATAGTTTCGTTCAATAAAATCACATTCCGAAATGTGGTTCACTCGGCAGCACCGTGCGCGCGAGTCCTTCCAGCAAACCCCCGGGGGAAGCGCTCCGGAAAGCCGGAAACGCCACGCCATTCCAACATCTAGTTAATGGTTGCTTTTTATTGCATTCCTCCACGCGTTGACGCTAAACAGGCCCCCCCAGTTTTACCCTCATTTCTCGGCCCACAACCGAGAGTTGCATACTAAAACCGCCCTGCCAAACATATGAAATAACATCCGAGGCGTTTGTTTCCACCTGCGCTCCATATATCCTGCCCGCCCGAACCACATTCGCTTTCACCGTATGGATGGTGCTTTCTTGCGTATGTTTCTACCACCTACCGGTAGTGTTCTGTAGCTCTGTGCCTAAGTCGAAATTAAAGGTTTATTTTTTTGCTGCTTGATGTGAGCGAGAGCGAGAGAGCCAGTGGGAAATAATTTTACGATCCTCGCACGCCAACGACCAAAAACGCAAAGACCTCCTCCTCCTATATTGCCAATGTTGTCACCCACACACACACACACACGCGCGCATAAAGGTTGTCCCCATACGGCGGAAAAGATGGTTAAGATGGGGTGCTGAACACATTCTCCACACATTCTCCCACTCTTCGCTTCACTTCTTCATCCCATTTCGAGGGTTTGGAGTGCGTTTACGTGTATTTTCGAATGTATTTGCTGTTGCAAACCGCAAAACTCCATATTCGCTCAACCTGTCTGTGTGTGTGTTGATTTGCTAATGATACGTTCGTTGATCGTAATCCCCCAACTTTTGTGAGGTATGTTCTACGTGGGGGGGATGAAGTAAGTAAGCAAAGGTAACATGTTATTCCGCGTGTGGTGTTGCAGTTCGACAGACAGACCAAAGAAAAGAAAAAAACACCAAGCGCTGAATAACTAATGGGCAGAGGATGATGGTACACAGATGACTTTTTGGCAGGAACCGACAATTTCGTCGTCGTGTTACGTTTGCACGCTAGAATGAAATGCTTCAAAGCAGGAAGAAAACAAGTAAGGAAAGTTACACTTAATTTGTGCTTTGATCTGAACAGCTGCTTCTGGCTGGTGAAACATTAAACACGAAATTTCAAAACACATATCCGCTTGATCAGGATGATGTCTGAAGGTGGGCGAAGTTGAGCAAAGAAAAATACACCTTCATCTTTTTCTCTTTACGTTAGAGTCACACGACAGTAAGCAATAAAAGATTGGGCCATTTTAATAATTGTTAATAATTTGACGTGTAGGAAACATGGCTTGGGACATAATCAATTTAAGATTCAGGGTCTAGAGGAGGTTAAGACGAAGATACTGTTTCTCATGTATTTCTGGGGAATTTCTTCAGTTTCTATAAGCTCTTTAGATCTTAAGGACTCATTTGGCTCTGTCGCTTGCTAATTCAATAGCCAGGTCTGTCTGCTGATCTTGCACCAACGACATTACTCCATCTCATTTTGAGTCTACGACGTCTCTTCTTTGGACGGGCAAGTTAGATTCAACTGGATCTTCCTGTGTCATGCTCATGCCATAGGCCAACCCTACGGAGCCTGGCAAGTCATTCTGAGATCATAGTACAGGGCACCAAAATCGTCATTACAGCGAATCCTTCCAGCGATCTCAAATACGACTTCGCGGTCTTGTCCTACTGTAATAATCCATGAAACCGTTCACAATGTAGCGCAGTCATCTGTTAATCCAATATCCCGGCCTTCTAGGTCCCACAAATACAGGGCCAAATATCCTTCAGAGCATCTTCCTCTCGACCGCGACTAACAGGGTTCTAACCACTTCTTCTGAGTGACTAACCAGTTCTGGAAAGATTTCGGAGGCGTATGTGAGTACTGGGACTATAAAGGTTCTATACAGTCTCTTCCAACTTCCAAAGTCAATGTTGTTTTTGGCGCTGACTTTTGATCCGTGGTAGGTGGTAGTTTAGGACGACTTCATAGTTGCGTATATCAGTATTTGTTAGCAGCAGGACTGGAGAGTCTCAATTTCAGTATATGCCAGGATCTGGATTAACTTATGCTAGAAGATCTAACTCATTGTCTCGAGGAAGCATTTCTATTGCTACGTTAAAGGCAGATGAGTCCATTTCCATCGGCGAAGGTTCTTGGAGAAATGGACAGTCTTCCATTTACCTTCATCCGGCCTATGTTTTGTGTTGTATAAAATTGTGTAAAACCAATATTTGTATCCAATCTAGTAAAATACACCGAAATCATCAAACATTGATTGACAATCAACCTGACTAAGCTTTTATTTTCAATCATCAGGTGAAAATCGTATCGATCAACGCACATAAAAGCGGTGATTACTTTCAACAATAATTGTTGACCTATTCTACAGCTTCTGTGTGATCAATTGCCACCCATTTTATGACTCTCGGCTCTCGGGAACCGTTCCGTGAAGAAGCCGTACGTTGGTGGAGCTTTTGTTGGTGAATGCGTGAAATAACATAACAAGATATGGCCGAGCTGGTGTGTATAGTTTTTCCATCGATTGCTTTCAGCTGTTACGCGCACCATTTCGTCGACGGTTGAGCGAGGGTGTTGCGAATGATTTTTGTCACCAACAAAAACACATTCCATTCCGACAATCTAGGGCACAAACGTCGTCGTCCGGAGGGAAAGGAGTTTCAACCGTTGGAATGTTTATTTTCCTCGGGTAGGGTACGATTTTTTTTCTTTTCCATCAGCGTGGAAATCTACCTACATGGTTTCATGGTTATTCTGCCACACCGACACACCACACACTCCGGGGCAATTCCGGCCATCAGCATAACTGCTGCTTACGATACTTTGTGTATATGCGCTTTTAATTTGCGGGAAACACTTTCCCAGCTCTCAGTTGAACCCGTGTCGAAGCTGGAATTTGGAATGAGTCAGCTGTGTTTCTGTGCTTTTGTGCTGCATGGATTAGTGGCTTTTTTTTGCTCCGTGTGCTGATTTGCTTGCTCCATTCTTGAGCAGTCCGATTTTCCGTTGGGCCTGATTGTTTGCGGGTACGCGAAGGTACGCTAGTGAGTGGTGGTGGTGCGAATGAAGATATTAACATTTGCTAACCTTCGGCCGATTTGATCGCCATCATTGAACGGAATGTTTCTTTCTCTTGCGCCGTCCAGTATTCTGGTACCTTTCCGAGAGGTCTCTCGAACATGGACGCCCGAAGGACTTGGCGCTGAATTAATTGCTGCTCTCCGGGCTGCTGTTGCGGAATTGGTACGGTCTGGCCAATCCCATAAGGCTCGCCGGCGGACCACGACACACATTGCGGCCCCTTCTAGGACCCGTGTCCTACCCGTACTTTGTGAGGCAAAACGGTGTCGTTTTGTTTTATTTTTATGTTTTGTGCTGGGCCGAGAATGTTATTTTTCCACGCTCTTAAATAGTTCGGGGCGCCACTTGTTCGAGATGGTAGTAGCGAAACAGCAAGCAAAAAACACTCTGCCGGTAATGTTTTGCCATTTTTATTTCAGCTTCCCTTCGGCGGACCTTCAATTACCGGTTGCAGGATTGAGCCCGAGCGGCGCACCGATCACCACACCGAAGAGGCGCACCATCCGAAGAAACCATGTGCGGGCGTTTCCAAGTTGTGAAGCACCGCAATAAATCATATGTCGCAAACAGACGCCCAAAGTCAGCCAGCAACATTCGCTCCACTTGAAGTCTAGCGATGTAAAGCGTGTGATTGTGTGTTTAGTGAGAATAGTGATGTGTGTTTTCTGTTCGCACACGTTTTTTTTAGCGCCAAACTGTGTGTTTAGAACTGTCAAGAGCACAACATATAGATCATAAATAGCCTAACGAAACCACAGGATTTCGGTTAAGATGTTCAATGGGGTTTTCTGCCTCTTTGTGTTCTATTAATTTTAATACACTTGTAAAACCGACCACTATCGCCGAGCACGATCGAGACAATCGAATCGGATTTAATCGTGGCACCCTCCATGGTGCCGATCACGACTTCGAGCGTCGCTCCACCAGCATAGGTTGGACCCCGAAAAGCTATTGTGCGGTGGAAGACTGTATCAGTACCCTATCAACGATCTGCATCTTAATTCGAATCGTTGCTTTGCATTTGCGTTTGTGGGCTGTGAAAAATTGAACTCGATTAGAGCTCAAATAGATGTGTGTATGTCAGTCGACATCACTAGCAGCGCCCCACAAAACGAAAGCAAAGTGAATCGGTTTCGTGTGGTACATTTTGGCGTTGTTCTACTACTGCCTAGATCTCATCTTAACGTAATAATCAACATGCGATCACGATCTTTTACGGTAACCTTGCTTACGGTCGTGCTTTCAGTTCGGATCGGCGAATCCCCGTAACCAAGGTTGTACACACTCTATGGTGGTTCGTCGCTGTCTGTGGCGTCGTCTGCGTAGGTTCACTTTTTACGACCTTGTACTCTCTAATTAAACACAAGCAGCAACAAAAAAGAAAACCCCCAAAGTTAATGAACTGTACAACCGGGAGCTCCCTCACAAGCGAAAGGATAAAAAGAAGGCAAGGAGTAGCAAAAATTGAATATGGGTTTTGCATTATTAGCGTGCTTAAAACGCACCAAGAACCGGAGAGAGTGTAACGACGTTTTGTTGGTGCTGCCAGAAGAGGGAAAGCCAGAACTCCGAAACCTTCCCCACACCCACACACAATGTTCGCAGATCCCAACTGAGCGGGATGCTGATAATAAACAAATAATTGAACGTGACAGAACGGATGGCGTAGTGAGCGGGCGAGACACAGACCCTTGCCCGTGGGTCTGGGCCCGTTCTTGGTGCTCTGTCAGACCCAATTGCATCAATTTGCGTGCGAAAGGACGAGTTGCTCGCTTTCTTTCGACACACACTTTCGACGCGTTTTTGTCCGGTGGAAAGGTTAATTTCATGACCGTTTGTTGCGCCTAGTGGCCAAATTACCGAACGGAGGGTGTTGCGAATGATTTTTGTCACCAACAAAAACACATTCCATTCCGACAATCTAGGGCACAAACGTCGTCGTCCGGAGGGAAAGGAGTTTCAACCGTTGGAATGTTTATTTTCCTCGGGTAGGGTACGATTTTTTTTCTTTTCCATCAGCGTGGAAATCTACCTACATGGTTTCATGGTTATTCTGCCACACCGACACACCACACACTCCGGGGCAATTCCGGCCATCAGCATAACTGCTGCTTACGATACTTTGTGTATATGCGCTTTTAATTTGCGGGAAACACTTTCCCAGCTCTCAGTTGAACCCGTGTCGAAGCTGGAATTTGGAATGAGTCAGCTGTGTTTCTGTGCTTTTGTGCTGCATGGATTAGTGGCTTTTTTTTGCTCCGTGTGCTGATTTGCTTGCTCCATTCTTGAGCAGTCCGATTTTCCGTTGGGCCTGATTGTTTGCGGGTACGCGAAGGTACGCTAGTGAGTGGTGGTGGTGCGAATGAAGATATTAACATTTGCTAACCTTCGGTCGATTTGATCGCCATCATTGAACGGAATGTTTCTTTCTCTTGCGCCGTCCAGTATTCTGGTACCTTTCCGAGAGGCACAGGCGACTGTGTATGTGCGCGGTCTCTCGAACATGGACGCCCGAAGGACTTGGCGCTGAATTAATTGCTGCTCTCCGGGCTGCTATCCTTGCATCAATTATTTCGCCATATTGTACGAAAATGGCTACCACTGGCAGAGCTACAGTGGTGGATGAAACATTAGGACTTCCCTAATATCCGGGTTCGAAACTACTGATTACGATGCTTATAGTAGATATTACAATTATAAGATGGAATCTTTGAACAAAAATGATCGTCAGAAGCAGAATCGAGTTCTTGATTGATGCAATGAGAATATCTTGGTCTAAAGAGCTTTTTTGGCGCTATGACATCTAGAGGTTTCGGCTGCTATTTGTAGCTTCCTTGACTTACACCGTTTTCGAGCCCAAGTAAACACGTTTCAGCTGCATCTGAACACTGTTCAACCGTAGGTAAACACTTGACGTCCAACTAAACAGCTGCTGCCTAACTAAACTTCGTTCAAATGAAAATCAACATCGTTCAACCCCAACTAAACATTTTGTATCCCTGACGTCATTGAACGTTTATATTCCACGGACTCGTTTCTTGTAACATCGTTGTCTTCCGCGTTCATAGCAATTTCGCGGTCATCATGAAGAAAATGTTTTTTAAATTGTATGCAGTTTATTATAAAACTTTCTTGTGCCTGAATTAAAAAAATAGTCTATTTTTAATCTATTAATCTTTGCAAATGAAAGGAACATAAAGAAACTAAATCTATGTCATGTAAACATATCAGCATGGAGGTGCCAAATGTTTAGTTGGGATTGGACGATGTTGAGTTTCGTTTGAACGAAGTTCAGTTAGGCAGCAGCTGTTTAGTTGGACGTCAAGTGTTTACCTACGGTTGAACAGTGTTCAGATGCAGCTGGAAGGTCTTTACTTGGGCTCGAAAACGGTGTAAGATAAGCGTAGTCTGCAGTCAGTTCTACGTACGGGGAGACGGTCCATATGAGAATCCAGATCGAACTGCCTCAAAGATCTTCAACAAAATAAGTCGATGAATAGAATCTCGTCGCTCCATATCCTAACTTTTACACATTTAGGTGCTCTTATTCTGTTGTCCATCACTGTACATGCTGATTAAATAAAAGCACATATACGCACATCTGACACGGTTCCTTGCGCGTTACTCACCCCCGGGTGCCTTTCCATATTACGATATTCGTTGTCCTCGTTGTCCAGCACTTCTTTCGTCCACGGCCACCGTTATGCCGCGCACCGTTGCGGCGCGCGTTGATTTTCGTGGCTGGGAAACATTCCGCTTAATTGGCTTACCGTTTTGGAGGCCACTGTTATGTTGCTGACGAGTTACTGCGGTTATTTTCTCCTCTCGCCGTGTGTGTGTGCTGTAACATTTGTTGTGTTCTGTTTCCCGATGGTCGATGTT
>KZ061781.1:310134-355608 GCA_002091835.1 Anopheles maculatus
GCTCCATATCATTTTGCTTGTTGTGCCCTCGAAATGCTGAATGGATAATTTGATTCATCTTTCGAGTGTTCTGTGTGTGTGTCTGAATCTAATAGAATCGCACCATAAATGAAGAACCCTTTCAGAAGAAGCACTCCCTTACACATACCCACCTACACAAACACACTTGGCAAATTCACTGTACCAATCTACAGTGTGAGAGCTTAGGCGACACTGACGAAAAGACGGAAAGGATGGACGGTTGGTAGTTTGCTGGTGTGTGGGTAGCGCCGGTGTGCAAAGTTTTCACTTAATCACATCTCTAACCACACACACACACACACATCCCCCCGGAAGACCGGCGTGACATGTGACAGTGACATCAGCGTATATCCTGTTCCGCGGGAAAATTGTGCGCGGTTCGCAAAACCTCTTTGCCACTTCCCCATCCGGGCGGTTTTCCGAAGAATCCTCCCTAACCTATGTGGAAAATTTCTAATCGCACGTCTCACGGGCTCGGAAAGCGTGGTTTGGCACAGGCACAGTGCAAAGTTTTCATCTTTGCCTCTTAATTAATGTTATTTCCTGAGCGGGTTGTGGAAGCTGAGGGATCGGAGCAGGAGGTGTGGCCCAAGCGTTTCGGGATGCACGGGGAAAACTGTGCATCGCGAATGCCGACGTGAGAAATCCTCTTAAAATGTCATTTTCTAAAAACCGAAAATAGGATGAAGGCACAAAAATTAAGACGAATGAAGAACTCTCCGATTCGGTTGCATATGACCGCAACTGACATCCTGTACTGTATATCCTTTTGCTGCGTTGCTGGTGGTAGGAGTGCAAAACAAAGAAAGAGACAAGGAATTGAGAAAAAAATAAAGGACGCTACAAAATTGGCTCACCAAGCATCTCGAGGGTGGAATGTATGTTAAAAAATGTATGCCTTAAGTGTAGCTTAGGTGTTTCAAAATGTTTAATTACATTTTCCAAGAAACCGTCATGTAGGGATGAACGGGAGAGATGTGTTTGCTTTCGTGAAGTGTGCAAAGTGTTTGCTGAACTTTGCAACATTAAAGCCAAAAATGGCTTCTGTTCCTTTTACAAAGTTTCGCAGGTTAAACTGAAATCTGGTTCACGTATATCTGAACTGAAACATTTGAAAACCTAATGCAGCATTTACAATATCAACACTGAAATATTTCCGTCCAGGATATCTTGAACTTCAAAATGCTCTCCTTCATTTCTGAACAGAGTCTTTTAATGGTTAAAACAGTGTTGACCTCCTTTATTTGAAACAAGCACAAAAACTGTATTACATACTATTTTGACTTCATCATCGAGTCGATTTGTTTTGTAAATAGATTCTAACAATCTCAACAAATTGAAACAACTTGATGGTTTGTATAATGTATTCAGCTTAATGTTAAAGATTTTGTGAAAATTATTTTCCAACGTCCTGAAGAGCAAGTGAAAATATCTTTTTATCTGTCAATTAAATTTACATACACACCTAATAGTTTCGTACGCCATGCTGTGTGTGATGGGAAAAGTTTCCCGGTCTTTTGAATCCTGCGACAATGTCCTGAACATTTTTCACCATTCAAAGATGGGTGATAGTAGGAAACTGTCTCACTCACTCTCCTTCTCGCTCTGTATGCTCGTCTTGGCGAGTGCAAGCAGGTCTCGTGATATTATTTTCATTATTCTGTGCTCGCTGTAGACAATGAACCGACGAGTCGTTTATTAGTGTGCAGCAGCAGTCACCGGAGGCAGAGTACTGTTGTTAAGCTTTTATGCGCATTCCTTTAGCCAGGTCGTCAGCTTCTCTCCGTGCCCTTTCTCGGTCATCTCCTACCCTTGCTCCGCCCCACCCAGCCCAAAAAACCAAAATCCCAGAGGACACAACTTTAGCTAAAATTGTCATTTCGTGGAAGTTTTCGGCCCGGGAAAACTATTTTCTGCCTGAAGTTTTGCCCCATCGCCACAGCAACGCAACGCCCAACTAACCGACGAGCGAAGCTTGTGGCACTGGCAACCAAAGTTGAAGCAAGTGCACCCGGTGGGCTCTTCTTGCCGTCGGTTCGGAGTTCTTGTCGCGCTCCGGTGTGTGTGTGTGTTGGGCGATGCGCGCGCCGGAAGGAAAATGAAGTTTATTAGTAGCATTTTGCTGATTTCTCTTGCGCGCGCCCGCTCGCCAGGTTGCGGGCTAAAAGCGAACCCCGCGAACGGCCCTCCAGCATACGAAACCGTCAGGCCATTTTCCCTGGGCCAATGGAAAACAAATGATAAACTTGGCCATCCGCCAACCACACCGCCCAACCGTCCGGCATCGCATTCGTACCAGCTGGCGGTGGTGCAAACATGATGCCGGCGGCGACAAAAGGTGCAGCAATTATTCTGTTAATTTAATTTCCAAAGAAATCACAACAACGTGCCCCGCTGCCTTTGTGTGTCCTGCCGACTGCGGTGGGTCGATGGAGTTGGGAAGGCTAGAGTGGGGTAGGGTATACATAGCAGCATCCCACAGACTCTGGTGACGCGATGCTGGGAACCGGCGGGGGTCATCATAATATTTTATATCTCCCACAACCTCCGCATCTTTTCCGCCGAACGCCACTCGCCACCTTTGAAACGTTGGTTAAGGGTGGAGTCATTGGAAATTGTTAATTTAAACTTCAAAACTCGGTCTCCCCCGGTCGGCTTATGTCTCCCCTTCCCACGGAAGGAGAAACAAAGGAAAGGGTGGCGCCTAATCGCAAAGAAGACCCCCTTTATTTCCAGCAAGACGGAAGAGAACCACACGCAGAAAGGGCCCCCAAGTTAGTCTCCCATAGTTCGGGAGTCTTCCGCCGACGGTCCAAAACGTCGCCGGTGGTGATTTTTGATCGTCGCGACCAACCGCCGCGGGAGTGGTAAATAAATTTGGAAATTATTAAAATGAAACCGATACTTCTTTCTTTGGTGAGCCGGGGGGGGCGGAGAAAGTTTGCCTGTCAAGAAGGTTTTCTTCTAGCCGAAGGTCTCTCCCGCACCAACAGCCAACTAAACTACGTGTGGAACAATAACAATCACCGTTGGTGGTCATATCCGCGTGATGGAAAGTTTCGTTGCATCATAATAAAACCTTTTGTCGGCCACTGCCAACCAAAAAAACAGAAACATGTAGAAGAACAACACTTATCGGCACACGCAAACGACGAGGAAAAGCGACGGCAAAAGTACAATAATGTTGTACCTGCATACTCATTAAATGCTGCAGACCGGTTGAAAAACCCTCGCTTTAAAACTGGGCTCGAGTACAGGGAAAATAGTTCACCAGAGGGTGGAATTTTCCCCGGCGACGGCCGCTGCTACGATTCCTACAACCGACTTTCCCTTTTGCTCGTCATGTTCACCGGGAGCAACAAAGTTGTTCTCGCATTTCGGTGCGACCGAGCATTAGTTTACCGGTGCGAATGAATAATATGAATAAGTTTAGGTGTGGTTGCATAGTAATGTTTTAGTTTTTCTTTTTTCTGTGTTCTGTGTACATTATTTTTCCCACTTTCCAGTGCCGTTGCGTTCGCTCTGCATTCACTATACATATATCGGGGGAGGTTTTTTGAATTGTTTCAACGGTTTTCTGGACATGCTTTATGTACCGTGGAAGCGAGCACCAGTTGTGCAAGTTTACATTTGTGTCTATTGTTTTGTGGACATTTCAATTGTTTTTTATTGTTGGGTTTTTGCTGTAGTTTAGAATCTTTTATTCAAGAAATGTGGCAATAGTTTTGTTCCACTTTCTCCGCATAGTATGATTTGGTATACATTTTATTCCATGTTGAAACTTTGACAATTGATAAATTAAGTTCAAACGTAACGTCACACGAAGTGAAACTTTTTGGAGAATACAATGATCAAATATTTGTGGTTGAAATTTACCTGAAACCCAAAGTTATTTCGAAAAAGGTTTTACGGTTGCTGACTTTAAAAATTTGTTATTTGAATCTCTAATAATGGCTCACAACACTGTTCCCAAAGTCTCGGTCTCTTTTATGTTGTCTTTTTTATCTACTCCTGTCCACAGAAAGCTTCGCTAACGCCCCATGGGAAGAACACCTTCGAATCGTAGTTTTCGGTCTTAATTTTCGGAACCCAATTTTCCAGCCCTAAAACACCTAATTGATTTAGATGACGTTAGCTGTAAAACCATAAGCAACGCGGCGTCAGGTCAAGCGTGCGCTGATTTTAATTTTATTTAACTTTCCTCCTCCTCATTCAAACAACGGTGCGACACAACGAACCCACGGGACGCAAATGCTTTTCCCTCTAGAGAGCAGCGGATGAAGACGTTCGGCAGCCGTCCGAGCGAAAACGGGAAGGGGGCGACGGAAAGAAAATCAATACACCACCGTCACCGTCTCCGTTCGTCTCATTACCATATCAATTAGGTTCCGCGGTCTTTTAGTTAGTATTAGTGTTGCTTAATGGCGAAACCTTACATCCCGCCGCGGCCACGCTTACACAACACGTTTGACATTTGATCGAGAACGACACCGGGACGCGATGCTGATGGCCCGGGGGCAAATCATGGATTCTCCGTTCCAGGAAACGACCCCGAAAGGGATCCGGAAGTTCAATTACGTTGTAGCAGCGCTGTGTGAATATCCCCGACGGGTTCACACAGTTGTGTTGGACGCAACTCGGGATCCTGTACACAGACGTCGCGCTGCTTCCTCTTGGTTTCCATCTTGGTGGTTCTTTTGCTCCCGTTAGGATCTGTTTTCTTTCGCGCTGGAAGGAAATCGTTTGCTTTGTGAGCTCTGGATAAGTTCGGAGAGCATTGGGACCGACCGTTTCTCAGCGGGGTTGCAATGAAGCGATAAATTCTAATACCACCGATGTCTTATCCGTGTCGTACCCGGGCGTGTGTCTGTCTGTTTGATTGTGGTGGTGTTGATTTTAGCACAAATTCAACGTCGTCCGGCCTGTTTTATTTTCTCGGTGGATAATGTTCCGCTGCGCGAAGAAGGTAACTAACGGCAACGGTTTACGTAATGGAAGCCACGGCATAGAACCTCCAAACTGTCCATGATGCCGCCGATAACGACGAGCGATGGTGGTGTGCTGATAATGACTAAACTGAGCCTCCCCCTAGCACCCAGGACAGTGCTACGAAAAAACGGAAGAAGCATAAGACAATTTTCAGTACCAAAATTGCATCAATTTTCTTCCCATCCGCGGGACGCCTTTAAGGAAGCGTGTGGTATTAAGACACTGCCCGAGCCTCGGTATGTACCGGATTATGGGCATTGCGAGGTACTATCATCAACTAACCATCATCATCATCATCATCGATCATTTGAAGTACACAGAGGGAGCTCTGGATCGAAGCAAACGATGTTTTGACCAAAAATGATGTTTCACATTTTTCACCAAGAAAAACACAGAGAACGCTGTTTTGCTCACGTCCCGGGGTACGATTCCTTCCGGTGCTAGGAACGGCGAGTTTTCAATCTCTTGCCGTGTCTAAGGTTGATGGAACACGCACAACTTCACACAAACGCTCGGTATATCCTTCATGGGTTCAATTTATTTTTGAGCCATCCAGACGAGAGATTGCGGAAAAGCTCATTTGCCGTCTTGCTTAGCTGTTTTGTTTCGGTTTATCTCTGTATGATGGAAAAGTCAGCACAGCCCGGTTCGGCCGGGGACATGGCACCGTGGCCCATCATTTCGCGGCGGTTGATGAGCACATATTTGCGGAGAAACACTGTGGCGTGTCATGTCCTTCTGGCCGTGTGCTGTTGTGGCTCGGTCCGGGAATGTTGTGTGTGTGGGCGTAGTTCGATGTCGTGTGGGTGTGTGTGTGTGTGTGTCTGTGTATTTTTTCTACTTTGTCATATTTTTCATTTCTACAGTCACTCACCTTTTGCCCTCTCCTGTGCTACTCGGGCGCGCGCGTACCTTTGATGGATGGAAAATGATGATGGTGATGGTGCAATTTTCTCGATCCTTACCTGCATATGCCGACAACGAATCATCAAGCGAGTGCGAGAGGGCATTGCTGGAACGGTGTGCTTTTCCTGCTGCTCCACAAAAGCAGAACACAAAATGCAATCCAGCAGCACCAACCGCAGCTCCCGAGCGGTGGTGGGTGTTCCCGGTGTGGAAGGTGTGCTGGCCCCGGTGGTCGGAGAAAAAACACGCGTACGGAATTTAATAACAATACATTATGCAAATATTTTGCTGGCAAAACGATATGGTGCGGCAGTGCCGGGGTTGGCAGTGTGTTGGACGCGAAACAGAGGTCAGACTGTTGGTCTGAAGAAGAGAGCCAAACAAAAAAAGGAAAAACGACTGCAAGAATTTCAGCTGAGAGTGGAAGTTGTGTTTCGACTTGCGTATTCCTTTTTGTTCCGTCATATTAAATTAAAACATTCTTCGTTCCCCGGGACACTGGGCCGGTTTTTGCGCGTTTCCTTTGCGCGAGAATGATTTATGTACCCCGTGGTGCTGGTGCTGTGACAAGTCATCGTTCATTGAAGGATTTGACACGGACTTCAAACAGCCACATTCTATCGGTTTTGTGGAGATGATTGAATTTGATACAGTTTCGTGTGCGTTCCCGGAACGGGTAAAGGAACTCGTGTAAATGGTATTATGCCATCGCGTTACCATATTTTTCATTTATGATAAATCAGCATTTGCAATGAAAAATCGTTCCATTCATAAGAGATCTGATTGGGTTGTTTTAAATGTATGAACTCCTTTTATAACCTGATCCAACTTTGTCTATTAATTATACTTCCCGTGCTCAAGGTTTTTAGGTTTACCAAACATTCTCCCAATGCCGATGTGCCTCAAAGTACTTTAAAGTTTGGCAAGTTTGCTGTTTCGAAAGTGTTCGGGCTAAATTCGATTTGCGCTCTCCCAAAACTTTGCCCAGCATCAACAAAACACTGTGGTAGCTCGTTCGTTCGATTCAACAAAGTCGTCCCGGTAACAACGTTGCCCCCCCCAAAAACACACGGTAACGAATCACTAGAACATCCGCAAAAACCCCAGCACTCATCCACTTCAATCGGCAACAATGAACACTGGGCCCGGCAGCGCTTCAGGGTGTCTTGATTGGGAAAGCAATCAAGTTGAATAATTGAATACAAGTAGTAGGGTAGCGCGCGGCTCTCAAGCCCAACGTACATCTCAATCTCTATTTGCCAAATCGCGCATCCTTCCCGGGCAAGCAATACCCGTCGCGTATTGTGCGCGCGCGGACTTTGTCGACTGTTTGCTCTCTGTGTGTCATTGTTGGACGGTTGATGGTTTGTTTGCCCCGCAGCACCCAGGATTATGAGGTGAAATCGAATCGCTTAAGTTGATTATCTCCGACGACGGATCGTAACAAGTGCGGGCGCGAAATTGAAGATACCATGGGTGCAGTTTCGAGCACCGAAAAAAAAAAAATGGTTCAACCCCCTCGGGGTGACACAAGACTCGTTTTTTTTTGTTGTTGTTCTTCACAGTATTGTAGAAGCCACTGCGAGACTCCTGTCAAACGGACAGTATATGTATTTTATTGATGAATGTACCGCTTACGGATGGCTGCGTCGCCGCGTCCTAACGAGAGCGCACGAACCAGATGCACAGATGTATGGAGAACTTAACCACTTAACCTACGGCTCGCACCGACGAAGATGAACCACTCTACAGGAGTGTGATGGCCAGAATCCATGGCCGGTGGTGCGATACGCGCTCGTACACATCGGGCAATCCCATGCCGCACGGGATGCTCCAGGATTGGACACCGACGAGGACACCGTCCAGCACGAGTGGACCGCCGGCATCACCCAGACAGACGCCCTGATCGGGCTGATTGCTGGTGCAAATGGTACGGTCCGAGATTCGGCTGCGGTACGGTTCCTCGAACTCTTGCGCGCACAGGTCGCCGTCGATGATGTCCGTCTGGATGAACTGCAGGCGGGTCGGGAGTTGATTGTTTGAAATCTGGCAAGTGGAAGACATGGATGCAGAATTAGAACCGTCGTTATCCACGCCGGAATGTGTGCGTATGTGCATGATTTGTGCAGCGGGCAAATTTTAGGCAAAACGATCAGGCGTAGAAGGAACCTGCACGGAAACGTTCTAGCGGGAATGTTAGCCATCCCGAGCGGAAAGTTCGGTTCAATCAATTAAACGGTTCATCCAGTCGCGTACACCGGAAGTTTCCCGCTGTTGTGCGGTGGACCCCTTTGGGACAACGCTCGCCAAACGGTTGCCTTTTAGTCGGAGCGGAGATTAAAATGGTAAATTGAATCGACTTAAGTGTGCTTACGGACATACGGCAAACGTTTGTCTGCGTCGGGAAACCATTGCGCTGTAACACGACCAGGCAACGGCTAGCTCCCGGTATGGTACTACGGGGAGGGATTATTGGTCCGGACTAGCTCCATACGGTGGAGCAGAAACTTTGAAGTATGTTTGCACACCTTTTAGATTTTTCTTGCTCGTACTCGCTCTCACACTCCAGTGCATTAGGGGTTTCGTCCGGTGCACAAATCGTCCAAGACCGGAGTGGGTGGAAAAGTGCATTAAAGAATTGTTGAAACCGGTATCGGTTTGCTACTTGTGTGTCACTCACTTCCTAGCTCTGGACAAATATGTTGCAGGAGCTACACCACACCGAGAACCATTTTCATTTGAAGTAATGGACTAAGATTATCCGGTACCAGAACCCCGGTGGTTGATATCCGGTTCTAGCGTAAGTCTTCTTTTCCGAAAGCCACCTGTACATTGCTTCCGAGAAACGAGTTTAGCAGATAAACCGTTCCACCTTATTTAATCACTGAATCGATAACACCAGCAGAACGGTGAAGTGCCGCTTCCAACGAACGCACGATGGTTCACGCAACGTACACTATTTTATTCCGACTGTACGACGAATGGAAGTAATTATGGGCATCCAGTATAACGATATACTGGAACCAAAAAAATTTTTCGTCACATTTTTTAAACGTTTATAGATCTTGCGGCGGCAAAAACGAATTCCACGAATCGAAACAGTCATGCTAGAATTGTACGTAAATCAAATCGGATTTTGGTGTCGCAATAAGGCACCTAACTGTGGTTTTCTTAATCTACACAAAATCTCCACAGCCCCCAGGACATGCATCTTGAAAGTCACTTACCGCGAATCGACCCCAGCCGGATACGGTTGCATTGCTGGCCGTTTCGAAGAAATCCGTTTCGAGCGGGATAGGCTGTAGCTGGTTGCCGGTGAATGAGAGTGATTCCGCCAACCGTACCAGCGCAATATCGTTTGCGTACGTTTGTGCGTTAAAGTCTGGATGCAGGACGAATCGTTCCGCGGTCACGTTACGGCCACCGGTAAGACGATCGGCACTGCCCACGAACAGCTGCACATCCGAGAGCGCTTTTCCGGTAATACAGGCGGCAGCCGTCAGAACCCAGCGCCGGTTGAGCACAGTTCCGCCGCAGTACACTAGCCCCTCGTTGATGAGTGCCACCTGAAAGGGAAACTGACCGTCAGCCGCATCCTCACCGCCGGCAATCCGTGCGTTAGGTGCTGATTGGTCCCGGAACACGGATCTGATTATTCATGTTCAACTTGGCAACATCCAAACACATCCAAGAGAGCGAGAGTGTCCACTTACAGTTGCTGCGTTGCGGCAGAGCACTCGCGACCGTTAGCAGGCCAAAAATGGCTACCGCTTGCACTACTGAGCACGTTCTTAACGTCTTCATTTTCGGAATCGGTGCCGGTTTCGGGTTTCTTTTTCCGTTTTGCTTGCGCTGCACACGAGAACTCTCACGACCGATCGAGCTGTCGTTCCGTTTTATAGCCTTGCCATTGATGCCGGGACCCATATCTAATGGTTTCTTGGTTTTGTTTTTCGCTCCATTACTATACTACTCGTGCGCCAATGCTCTCGGTTGATGCCAGCGCTTATCGGTGAACCGATGGGTTTGAGCGCATATCTTGGGCTCCAAAATTTCGGCAATTCATAACTTGGTCAGGAGATTATCTCTTCCGGCAGTGGGACACCTGGTGCGTAAACTTTATTGCATCCTGCCCCGGTACTGTGGCACAATCGCCTAGCGCCGGCTGTACGCAGCTGTTCCATCTCGTTCCGGGGTATAATGTGTGCGCCTACTCGAAGCGATAACTGCTAATAACTGGTCATCGAGAGCGCTCACGAACGAGATCCGTTCCAAGGGTGTGTAGTGCACGGAGTGGGAGATGAAATTGATTGAAGCCTTTGTGTGCAGTACCACCCCTTTTACGCCCGGTGATAGTGGCTAGTAGGAAGCGTAAAGCATTCCACTTCTTGGTGCTTTCCGAAGCAGCAGCAGCAGCACTTCGAGATGCTATCTAAGATGGAACCGAGCCGACCGAACATCCACTGCGCCCCGGCGTTCGATAACTTTGGTGGAAGTCTTCAGGTGCTCAGGTGTTCAAAATGGCAATGTCCATTTGTGATTCACTTAAGCCGGGTCGGTTCTGCTGCACACAAATACCCCCTGCGGTGTGCGAGTCGACGCGGTGCAAGGGTCGGCACTGTAAGCCCGGTTTCTTGGTCCGAACTCACGGCGGAAGCCCATAAACAGACCGGCGTGTCCCCGGCGCACACGAGTCGATCAAACCCCGTTCTTCGCCGGCTGGACCGAGGTCTCATCTAGTTGCAAAGGGAGAGGGGGGGCTGAGAGATGGCGAGACTGGAGTGGAGGTTTTTTCGGGAAGGCAGTGTTGAAATATTTACCAAACTCTCTAATCCCGATGTCGTAAATCGTGTGCACCTCCACCGCGCTGCTTCAACCTGCCTGCCTTGTTAGGCATGGTTGGTCGGTTTCTAAGACCGTTTCCCCGGGCTCGCTTGGCAGAAAGCATTAGTCTTCGAGGGTAGGCTTCTTCTTCCCTTGCTTCCTTCACTGCTCTCCACCCACCGGTAGGGGGGAACACAGGTGGGAACGGGTTACATATTATTCAGCTCCATCTCGTTTCGATTCGGCTCCCGGATAAGGACGAGACACACACGCGGAGACGGTATAGAGCTGCCGGTGAAGTGGCTAGGTTACTGATAGCATCTCTAGCAGTTTCCGAGAAGGTTGTCACGGTGTACGGCTTGAGATAGCAGAAAGACCTCTAACCGATTGGCAACTATTTTACCATCTGCGCCTTCTGTGCACACACTCAACCACACGCACACGGCATTCACACAAACCGGGGTAGATACGATCGGCAGCGCATAGACGACACTCTAGGCATGCTCTATCTGCATGGCGCACACTCTTCTTAGTTGCGCTGCTGCCAGCTAGGAACTAGGAAGAGCATGTCAATCGATTAGTGGGTTTTCGGGTTTTGTTTCAATGTTTCTCTTCGTTTGGGCAGTTTTACATCTTTATTATTGGCCACGAATAATGGCTGTTCGGCCATCTATTTGCCGCGTAGACTCCCTCTGTTTCGAGACATAGGGTGTGAACGAGATGTAGAGCTGTTTTCGGGATTTAAAGAAAAAAAAGCACTGTGAACGTAGACTCTGGTGCATCTTTTCAAGTGCTGATGTTCCGTTCTCTCTTTTTGGTACAGTTTGGTACTAAATTCTAAGCATCAACCGGACCGGAAAAAGGGCGTCTATTCATTTCCGCTTCCATTCCACAACTGTCTGAAACAGCGGTGTCCGGAAACGTCTGGAAAATAGAAAAGTCGATTGAAAAACAGTAAACCCCACCCGCTCCCGCCAACCCGCCCCGTTATGTCTTGTCCGCGTTGTGCGTGTAGAACTAGCGCAAGGTACATAAAATATTGCTCCCCCCTTTAAATGGTGTATATCTGCCTTTCGGCGAACGACACTCGCTCGCTTCGGTGATTCATTCGATCTTTTCATAGCCCTTCTGTACGTTTCGAGAAGCGTCCAAAAGATGGCAAAAACTTCTTCGTGGTGTCCGCCGTGTGACACCTCCACGCCACGCTACGTGTTTCCGTGTGAACGCGCGAAACACCCAATAAGCTGATAAGCGATCGAATTTATTGATTGGCTTTTTCGATTAGAAACTTCACCACCACCACCGCCACCGGAATCGTTCGCCTCCGGTTCACGTCCACGGGAAAGTTTGCGTGGTGAGGCCTCACATCTCTGGCGAGGGGAAAAGCGAACAGAGACTGGTAGAAGGGCGTTGTCCATGGTAATCAAAATTTTACTACTTCTTCACCTGGCTTTCTTTGCTTTCTTTGCCACAGTTACACAACAAACGGTTCTCTCCCGCTCTGGGAAGCGTTTGACTCTTTTGCGTGTGTAACACCCTGTTTCGGGTTGGTATGCTGTGCCTTACTCACCACCCCATTCGGCCCCGAAAACGTTTCCCATCCTCTTTCATCCGGGTTTCCTCGCCGGTCCAGTTCGGGCACAACTCTGCTACGACCACCGGGTCCCGTGTTATGGTGTGAACATAAAAATAAAAGCGATCTAAAAATTATAGTTGATTGTTTTTTCGGAGTTTTTTTCCCTTTCGGCTTTTTTCGGCCCAGTGTTCTCTCGGTCTCGCGGTACGCTGGTGGCTATGGTCATGGAAGGAGGGGTTATGGTTTTTGTTGCCCTCTTTTTTATGATTGAAAATCAATTAGGACTTTAAAAAACGGGACAAATTTTGCGTAACGACTAAACGATAAACTCACTTTTGCAATGGCGCTGTCGTCCTCCACCGGCCGATTCGGCCCGCCGATATCCCCGAGACCATGGTGACAGCAGCAATTTATTCCTTCGCCTCGCAGCAGCACAATGATGATGCACGTTCGTTTGGTGGCTCGGCTCGTTGGAGGGAAATACTCCCAAGGATGGGTGGCTCTAAATTGGTTAAGTGATTGTTGACGTTGCGTCCATGTTGGGCGGGTTGAAGTTACGACAAAAAGGCGGTGGTATATACCAAAAAAAAAAGGATTTTTTCTGCTTCTTCTGTTCTATTCATGCTCCAGTTTTCTGGGTGGTGCTTTAAAGGTTATCGTCGCCCGTTTTACGGCCGTCATGAAAATGTTTTACTTTGACACGAAGAACTTCCAAAAGCGCTGGTGGTGGTGGTTCTCGCTGGTGAATGCTTTTTGGTTGATTTGGTTTGTACGAGCAGGGAATTAATATGTCTAAAGGACACAGCGCCATGTACCCGGTATAGCAGTGAGCTAATTTTACAGCAATGATGCTTGATTTGCTTTCCGCTGCTGATTGCACACTTGCTGTTAGAAATTAGCTCCTAAAAAAAAGGTAACAAACGATCGATCACACGCAACGCATGATTTGCTAATAAATTCTCAATGTGGGAAATTCAAGTCGCAGAGCCTAGAGAGAGGCTCAGGATTTGCTGCTTGTGCCACTCTCTTACCGCTTGGCTGCTGATCAATATCTCGAGCGCTGAGAGTGGCTTTATTCACAGTGAACTTATAATTAGCTCAATTCCGTGTGCACGGTTTGGTGTTGTCGAACATGATTGCCTTAAAAACAAAAAAAAACCGCCAGCATCGAGCTGGAAAAAGAAGGGAAGCGAGGTGGACCTGTGGTCTTACGAAACTGGGTCGCACATTGTGCGGTGTGGATTGTACTGTTGACTTCATGGATAAATAATAATTAGCTCACTTAATTATCATTCAAGTGATTTTAATTACCTGCGGTCCGGTGCCCGCTGGACGACACCGCACTCCAGAGACCACTCCAGAGGAGTATGGTTGCCAGGTTGAACAAGAAGGTTCCAAGGACTTTCGGGCGCTGTACGGGTATCGGCTGGGGGGCTCCTTCGAGCGCGCGCCGCGTAACCGTAACCCAGGATCAACGGTAAAATTTATGCAAACGAAACGAGCGAACCAAGATCGGGCCCGGGGAATACTTTTAATTCCATTTACATTTTGCAGCGAGACGGAAAATCCTCGATGGCTACACTTGAAGCGAGCCAGGGTTTTATTATTTTAATAATCCGACCACTATCACCAACCATCAGTTTCGGGGCCTTCGTGCGATCTCGTCTAAGCTCGCCGTCCGGACGATGATGGTGGTAATTTGAATACGATTAAGAGTTATTCATTTTGAAGTGCAGTCACCCGAGTCCGCCGTGTAGCGCGAGGGGTGGTAACGGCACCGGGACGAGATTCATCAATTAGAAATCCTCTTTTACAGCTCCCAAACGATGCGTTCCCAAGGTTTCTCCCACCGTGTTGGAGCTCGCGCTTCAGCTCAGGAATTTGGTCTTATCTGAAGCTTCTAAGGAGCTCTTCTGTTCCCGCAAAATGGAACGTCTAGATATCCTAATATTTAGCTCTCACTCTGTCTCTTTCTGTCGTTCGTTTCGAGTCTTGCACAAAATCTGTCCCTGAAAATTGAACAGAAACATCATTTTTCATGATTTACTATCCGACAAAGCAGCGCTTAGGGGACGGGAACGTATAACGGGCAAAAGACAAATATTCCACCATATGGACGTGGGCCGATTTCATAGGCGCGCGCGCACTGGTGGTGTTGGTTGGAGCGAGGTTCGAGAGAAACCTTTTTATGGGTTCATTTTTAATAGTTTTGATGATGCTTCTTCTTCTTCCATTCACTGCGCTCGGTAGATGTTTCTCGCCTGCTATTCATGGGAATAAGGTTTCAGTCGTTAAGGTCAACTATATGGCACTATATGTGTGTATTTACGTTTTCGAGCCAAACTTTTCATCCGATACCCCTGGATCTGCAAGGATTCCAAGCAGTGAAGCGAAGCGAGGACGAGTGGTGTGGTATGAACTTTCGTTAAATCTTAATAAAAGTGTCACATTCGGTTTCGGGTTTACGAACATACGGACGTTGCCATTGTGCTTGGCCTTTAATTTCTGATCGTAAACATTGGGCCCCGGCGGCTTCCTTCGGTGATTGGTCATTTTCTACGCCATAAGCTAGTAGCGCCTTCCTAGCCTAGGAACGCGTGCCCGCTGCTTCGTAATACTCGATGATGATGGTCATAAACTCCCCTGCGGCATAGTCCGCTGCTCCGTCTTCCGTCGTTCCGGGCGGCAGCAAACCACAGGACGCATCAACGACGGAATCAAAGTTCATAGTCGAGCGTAGAAAGCGATTTCTTGGAGCCGTGAGGTCTCCTACATTTTGACCTTCGTCTCTCGTAGTCGATGAAGAGAATTATGGGGGAAAGTTATCGAGGACGACGACGACGGCCAATATAGTGGTGTCGTATCGAACACTATTAATTTATTGCTCCAATCGATTGAAATCTGCGTGCCCTGTAAGAGCATTCCTACAGGTGGCACATCGGGCAACGTATATGTCGTTTAGATGCGATTGAACGTTTAATGGTAGAACCGAGTGGATCTCTGGTCTGTCCTAGCATGTATACACGTGTGCATGTGTAGGTGGGTATGAACACTGAACCTAACTTGACATAGGTTTCAGTGGGTTGTGGGCCAAAGGCTGTCAAAAGACATGTGACTACGGTGCCTAACGAAGGTTAGCAAGTGTATTGGAACGCTTGATCCTTTCTAATAATGCACGATTCGGTTATGGCATGGAATTCTTAATGACCACCATCACTGCTCTCTGCAAACGCAAAAATCTGTATGCAGGAGTGAGTGTGGATTGACTCGCCTAACGAGTTCCTGGGCACGTCCTCAGGGACTGCTAGATTGTGTGTTTAAGGTTCCTATTATGTTATGCTTTTTTTTTACTTCACTTTATCGACACTTCATCCCGAGCAGCAGTTTCCAGAGCGTACCAACATACACTCATCCAGCAGATAAGCGCTTCCCTTCGGAAACTTTAATAACCATTAGCCCCCAGCTCTGTTCTACCCAGGCAAATCCAATACACCCCTTTTCGTCATGTCACTACTCCGCATCATAACGTTCTCAACATCAATTGGTCATCGTGTCGAGTTTCATTCTATACGCAGGAGCTTGTGTAGCTCACCAGAAGCAGCAGACCTTGCCGGTAGCAGCAAACCGGGCACCACCTCGCTGCTACTGGCACCAACCGCGCGTCCGCTCTGTTAATAATGAGATTGGAAATATTGCGTAATCAAAATAACATCTTCAAACATACCAAACGATACGAAACGATGGACGAAACTCCATATTTCTAGCCTTGGTGGGACGAGGCACAATTTTGAGGAACAACGAATAGGACGGATACCACCATCGAGCACGGGGAAGAGATATCTAGTGTGTACAGTGCTGTGGCGAACCGTTGTTTCAGTAGAGGTTTAGGCTTTTCGCACTGTTTCGAGCGAGTCCGCTGGCTGGTGGGCCACGGGGCACACCACAGAACAGTGCTGCCTCGGGTAAAAGTTAATCAAGATTCTCTGTCCCAAGAATGGAACCATAAATTTTCACCAACCGCCAACAACAACTTAGCCACGGCACGGAAGGGTCTCGTTTCGCTCGTGTCCCCGGTCGGTGTAGTATCACGCTGCCCGGCCCCGGCGCTGCCTATCGCCTTGTAATGATCTCTTATGATTATTTACTAACCTTATACCATTCTTGGCCCCGTTCGGGTGGACGTACGGTTTATGCTTGTCAGGGTCATCATGGGCAACCCGCGTGCATGGGTACGCACCCTCAACCTCCGCCGTTCGTCAAAGCATGCTTGTGTGTCGTCCTTTGGCGCAGATACTACGCCTCCCGTGCTCCATGCTATCGATATCATCATTATCATCATCGTCATCATCGTGATTATTTCTTGATGCTGCCACCGGTGCGGGATAGCGGAGGTACGACGCAGTGGGGATTTTTGATTTTCGCCCATAAAGCATCCTCGTTTCGTTGGTGGTGTGGTAAGACGGCCACGGCACGGAAGCGCTTGGTGACGGATTCGATCCTTCCTCGGAAGGTAGATTCCATAAACGGTGTGACACACGGGTATCATAAAACTTAAGCTTATCATTGTTGAAAAAGTAGCACAAGTCCCCGTGGCTGGGGTGCTTGGAGCGTATGGGGAGCGGGGGTGGCACATACGTATAATATACTAGCTTCAAGAATTGTGGAAGTGACACACTCGCCACATCTCCGGCTCTCGCACAACATTGGGCAAACGGGCAGGGAGCAGGGACATATATCATTCCACAGTAGTCGTCCCATATCAGGACATATGGGCCGACCCACACACGCCAACCAGCTCGTGTCTCCACCGTGGCAAGCCCCACAACATGGGTACCAGATTGATAATGTATGTATGATATGGCACCGGCGACAATGAGCTACGAGAAACCCAGTTTCGAAGAGGCTTGCTTGCTTGGAAATCTTTGGCGAACTGTTGCTGTTTAGGATTCTCTTTTTTTGTTGTTGCTGTCAGTCCTCTATTTGGTCGTGCGTCAAAGCCATATTTTGGTACTAGCTTTTGAAGTCGTGCAGACTTCATCCACTACGGGAGAATGATGACGGGAAGGGTAGCGAAATTAATGATTCAAACTTCATCATGCGAAAAGTGGACCTTAAGAAAAGGATCTTTGAGAGGGTTTGAACTTTGCTGCCGACAACTGGTCGTGACAAGGGTAAGCTGAGCGGTGCGCTAACCAGTGAGGGGAGCTCTCTGATGGTACGGAGCTATTGCCTTTGTTCTTCTTTTTTTTTCCTCTGCCTACAAGAAGTAAAGCATAATGTAGCAGCTACAAGTTAGTGCTCGATGTTGCACAAGAAGAAACCGCCAAATGTGGTGAGCTCGGTTGAGCACTTTTGGATGAGCGATCGATACCCTTCGTGCAAGAGGCGAAAGGCGTGAAAAGGGGAGGGCGGAAAGGTGTTTTGTAAGTCGACTGACCTTTTTGTTTCGTACACGGCTCGCGCTGGATATGGTGTGATGCGGGAGGGAATGGTGGAGACGCTACTACAAAGGTGGAATGTTTTGATCGTTTGCTGAATGGGTCGATGTACGCCCACCGTCCGAATTCCGGTGCTGGCTGGCATCTTAGCACCGGCGCGGTTCGGCCTTCCCTTCACACTCTCTAATAGCCGAAACCCGTCATCATCTACGACATCTTCTTGTCGTCCGGTCGGCGGGACTGTGTGTTTGTGTAGTACGCAGGGCTGGTGGATGTTGGTGCGCGAGACCTAGCCTAAGAAAGCATGGCACGAGCAGCACAAGCAAAAGCAATCTTAAAAAGCACCTGAAAGCTGATCTCTATCAGATGGGCGTCTGGGTTACGTTTAAGGTGTATTAATTCCACAACCATCCCGGTCACCCGTCGTCGTCACCGTACCGTTTCGGATAGTAATATGGGCTCATGGACAAGTTTTGATCGGATTTTTCCACTCCACTTCCCTGTCCTTTCGGTGCCTTCGAACCGAAAACAATCACCGGCACTGGCTACCGATCGTGAGAGATGTGTCCAACAACAACAAGTAGTGCAGTGTGTGCCGGGGACTAACATGTTTTTCCACCGCATACTGTATGTATTTCCAGCCGTCTGTGTGGCGCGATAGTTAGAGATATTTAAAACTAATGGAACACCATCTATGGCCACCTCGCGGTGTCACGGTGGCCGGCGTATATGTGCGCACCGAGAAAGCAGTCAAACCGTCGTCCCTGCAGTGTGGTCGCACGTCACTTTACATAATTTGTCACTTTCAATCTTTTTTCTACGTTTCCCTCTCTCTCTTTCTCTCTAGCCCGGACGTTTCCAAATCGATGTTTTTTGCTCGCTTTTACTTGCGTCGAAAACCTAAGTCGGCCAACGCACGCGTTCTCTCCTCATCGTCGAACCATGGTTGCGCTATTTCTGGACATAGGCCAGATGCGCCTCCATCTTGCCTTCGGTGACACGCGCCTCTTTCGTCCCGAACCGTTTTGGCGGTGGTGACCGTTTGGTGGACAGTGTTTCGCACGACGCACCCGCCGAATGGGCCCCCCCAAATGGCGTGACAACACAAAACAACGCGTGTTAACCAATTCTTTTTGCTGTCTTCAATTTCGCCATTTGCGTTTGTCGTTTCGTGTGTTGATTTTTTGTTGTGTTGTTGTGCGTTCTCCTTCGTCATTGGTATTTCGTTTAAAGCAAACTTCTCATTGCCTCTTTTTTCTTCTCTTTACTTCACAGAAGCTGTTGCCTGCCCGCTAGACGCCGTTAGTTAGCGTAAGTGTTGATGCATGTTCCGTCAAATTAAAACTAGCAAGCAATCTATTTCAGGCGACTCTCCGGTGTAGGGGTTTTGTTCGGTTTCGGGAAATTTGAAGTTTCGACACTTACTGGCCTATGGTAGGCGGCGTGATCGTGCCAGTTACAAATTTGCGAACGCTACTGCAAAAATACTCGAAATTGTTACACCGATTTTGTAACCATTCAGGGTTTTTATTTTGCACTCGTTTAATAGGGTGATGGTCATCGGTTTTACTGGAACCTCTATCATCAATACACTTCATGATGTGCCAATGATTTTTTTTTATAAAAAGGAATTTGGTCATTATGTCCCCGTACGTCGGACTGACTATCTAGCTATGGGCGAAAACAAATCATGGAAGTCAGTAAAGGAAATTCTTCTTGAGGTTGCAGATCCAAAGAAAAGCAGAAAGAAGCCGGGGAATGTTGTATAGAGCGTCTTTCGAGATGTCCTCAGTAGAAAATATGTGTAGAACAACGAGATCTTTAATATCAGCTTTGTAATGATCACAAGACGCCGTGTTGTACAAAAGAAGTCAATAGGGTTCTTTCGATCGACGATCATTCGAAAAGAGGTACGCTGGGAGACCTGTTGATAAGCATTTTCGCTACGAAAAATGTCTGACTCCATATGTGTTTTCCAGCCGCGTATGACAGACTGTATGTTTCGCGGTCCGTGGTCTTCAGAAATCCTCGATACCATTTACAACCTGGGGCGGCCCGGTGGTAGATGCGACAGCGGAGCCGGTCTTTGCACGACAGGACCGGGGTTCAAGCCTCGTCTGGACCGTTCCCCCATAGTGAGGACTGACTATCCAACTATGCGGTAAAAATAAGTCTAGTAAGCCAGAAATGGCAGGCATGACCTAAGAGATCGATAGGCCAAGAAAGAAGAAGAAGAGAGTTTTTACTACTCAATCTAATATCACGCTTCCTCTGTCCATGTGAACGACCTAAAAGAAGGACCCTACGGTCTGGGTTGTCTGGTGCCATTCTCATGACATGAACACGCTACTGGAGACTGGCGAGACTAGTATTGTTCCACAATGCAGCTTAAAGAACTCGTTATTCAAACTTCGTCATTCTGCCGTTGCTTGGTTAACCAACTTCTTAGTCTATCTACGCAGAATATATAAATCGTAAAGTAGTGATAAAAATTGGCTAAAGAAAACTTTTCAGCAGCAAAAAAAACTGCACCACCAAATGCTGAACACAGCGCACCATAATTGAAATGTGTTGTCTGCTTGTGCAACATTTTCTAACCAAAATGCATGTGGACACGTTTTCTAGCGCTTGTTTAGAAGTTTGCATTAGCACAAAGCTGGCTTGCTGTAGAGTGCAGTAGTGAGGAAATCGAAGAAAAAAAACAAACTTAAAATGCATCCAACGTTGAAAACATTTTATCACCCACCGTGTTGTCCTCTCCACCGTGTAAAGGTGAACCGATGTTCCGATGATTCTAAACCTGCTGCTGACGGTATGTTGTCAAGGTCCTAGCTCCGCAAGCGATCTGACAAGCACAAACTGTTGCCATTTTACGGTATGTTTCCATACGAGTACCATTTTTGTTTCGCTGTGTCTCCGTTTGTGTGTGCGTTATCTGTTGCACCACAACACCGCCCGCGATGGAAGGAACCTCCCAAATGGGATCGTCTTAGATTAGGACAAATGCAGGAATTTCACTGTTGAAATTTAAATTGCATTTCCGTTCCATGGTTGTCGTTCCTTCCCTGTATCGCACCTCGCTTGCTGCTGTACCGTGCTGCCAGGCTGACTCGGCAGAGTGATAACAAGAAACTGATGAAGACGGACAGGAACCACCGTAAGCTATGCTGCCGTGTTTGTCACCCCGGCCGGCCACCCTCGGTTGCGATACTGTTTGGCGCTTTCGTGTTCGTGTTGTGTTAGACATCCATCAACCGGCCGCGACATGATATTGTACTTGCTGCCGGCGACTGCTGACGAGATTATTTTCTCAACAAGCGCCACATTGCATCGGTGCGCGCACATTGTTGGGTGCTGTCGAACAGAAAAAGGCAGGCACACCACAGGTGTGGGGGCAACATATTTTTTCGGAAGAGATGTGTATGTATTTTTTGTTGTTGTGATTCTATTTTTTATGATGCGCGGCTGGTGCTGTTTTCTGGGTTTTCGTCGTCTTCTCAAGACAGCGAAATTTGTAACAAACAAACTGGGGAAAAAAAAACAGAACAACCGGTACACGCGGACACGAAAGCCAACGACGTTTTGGTACCTGCCATTGCAGAATAAGCAGACGGTAAAATCACGCACGAACCATTATTTCCTTTCGCTTTTCGCGCACACTCACACACACACGCACATCGATAGAGATACATGCAAACAAACACGCGTACGGAAACGTTGGTTCCTGTTTTGTTGCTCACTCGGTACAGGAACCAAACGACCAAAGAAAAGCAGTAGGTAGGGGCCAAACTTCAGAATATTTAAATAAGTGCGTGAAGCTTGTATGTTTCCTTTCTCGCCTAGGGCTAGCTGTCCCTCAAAGGTGGGTAATAAATTTTACCATAAATTTCATTCGCATAACAAACTTGTCACTTGGAACGGTCGACCTTTCTCCGCTAGTGTGGGGAGGTTCGTTCTTCTGATTGTTCTGTTTCTTTTTTCTTCTGGCCAGCTGCTTGGGGTAATGGTTTCTGCATACATTTTTAACCTTTCAGTTTGGGACGATATCATAAGGTCTGTTTTTTGTTTCAAGATGAGATACATTTCTGGTCGAATTTTGGTTTAAAGAACATATAATTTTGATTAACATGTTGCTGGTTTGTATAATCAATGCCTCAAAAAGAGAGGTTCTCAAAAATAGTTTAAAATAAATCAAGCTCCATTCGACATCGCTGTCATAACAATTGCCACTGTTCGTTTTGCAACAAATTAGGCTCGAAAACAACAATAAATTATAACAACAAAACGCAAAGCTCCAGACTTCGTTTGGTACAGTAAATCATTACCACCATTGCGTGGCACTAGACCCTTTTTCCATTTCACGTACGAATGACTTCGGTTCGGTTAGTATGTTTGTTTTGTTCGTTTTCCCATGTTGTTCATCACATTAGCATCATTTCCAGAGCTCCCAACGAAAGAGGGACCTTTTTTTCTGCGCGCCTTCACTGTGAATGTAAATCTTCCCCAAGAAATTGGTACCATTTTTGGCTTCTGATCACGTGCGGGTGAATTTACTTTCATGTAAAACAAAACCGAAAAAAATATGCAAACTATCAGAAGAGCGTTCGTGTGTATGTGTGTTGGAAAAATAAAACCTGGGAGCTCCCACTATCCGACCATCGGTTACGTTCGTGTCGATCGGAATAGAATATCAATCTACTCAAAGCTGGTGTGTTAGTACGGTACGGTATGGGTGTGCAAAGCTTCTGAAGAAGTTTTCGAAAAGAAAGTTTCCTTCTCCGTCTGCGCCCGCGTGAACGATCGGACAGGAAAAACTATCTATGATTTATAGTCCGAGCAGAAAAGGGAACACGAAAAATTTCGGTAATGGAAGCACGAAACCGATCCTGGAGGCCATGAAGAAACAATATATGAAAATAGAATCATAAATTTGTGTAGCCTTTCCTGTTGCCCAGCGTTCCTGGCACGCGTTGAAGCAGAGACCCTCATGTCTATGGAGCGTACCAAGAGCACCTGTGCAATAAGCCGTGTAGGGGAGTAAGTCCTTAACCGGCTCCAAACTTTCGTTCCATCGGAGCGAAATCATCGTTTGGTGAAGTGAAATATTTGCCGTAATATCAACCGACGATCAGGAAATTGAGAACCAGTAAGTAAAATGGTCAGGAGTCCCAGGAGTTGGCAAGCAATTTGCATCCTACTCTCCATCTCACTCTCTCTGTTTCTCTGCATCCCTGACGCAGCTTTTACACAACCAAAAAGTGGCGTTGCGTGTTGCAGCTCGGAAACGAGATTCAAATTGTGCCTGCAGTACGTGAGTGAGTGGCACGGTGAAATAGTGCAAGAATAGAAAAATCAATATTTTACGTCCTGCGAATGTAAGGGAGCAACTAAAACGCATGGCTCAGAAAAGGCTACCGTCGGTTACGCACAAAAAAAGCGTCAGACTTTACTAGGAGAAAGACCAGAACGGGAGAGAGAGAGAGCGCGCAGAGTTGTAGAGTGCTTATATTGCTGTGCTTTACCACCGGCCGGGTTCGTTGGTACTGTGCCTTGCATTTGCTCGCTTCATTCAAATTGCAACCAACCGTACCATTGCTGAAGTCATATTCAGCAAAATACTTTTGTCTTATGTGCAATTTTTACTTTTATATGTCGGCTTTTATTTGTCGAAACCACTTTACTCGCGTATGTGGGGCCAACACGGAAAATGCGTTTTGCTCACCGACGCACTGCCGTTAAAAAAGGCAAGAAATTTCATTGTAAGCCGCACGGCATAAACCTAGAATTCATGCATGAGTGTCTTCAAGGAATCAGGCAAAACATAAAGAAATCCTAGAGGTGAGCTCGTACGACAACAACAACAAAAAGCGCACACTTGGGAAGCTATGATATACACGCACGCCCTCAGCTTGGAATGTTGGAAAACATGAGCTGAATATCCGGTTAGAAATGAATAGTAAAGGGGACCGACCAGAATACTTACCCGAAGTCGTCGTGCTTTGAACGGACATTGATGGCAAAAAATACGTCCTGACTGTATCCGGGGGAAAATGATTTTCTTGGTGGGGAGGTAGACCAACGATTGAGCTACCGACCGACCGACTGGTACAATATGACAAATGTTCGTAATCCTAGCTCTGTGGTTGTGGATTGATAAGTGTTTATACTGGTGTTTTTTTTATTATCTTAAATATTCAGCTTAAAATGAAATGTGGTTTACAATGTCGTTAGCAAAATGAGCGTTTAGTTGTCTCGATGTTTTATAAAAGGAAACTCAAACTTCCTATTTTTATTGGTAAGGATTAGAAGACTGAACTCATTCCTATCCGCTTTTCTTATTGTAAATGATTTTTCTAATAAAGCTGCAGAAGCGCTCATTCGATACGATTGACAATGCAAAATGGTAAAATAAAGATGAAATTGCATTTTAACAATGCCGTCGTCGTCCCCTATATGAAGAAAATCCCATCAATGCGGAACTAAAGCATGTTCAATTTTTCAAATCCTCTTTTTTTGTGACGATCCATTCCTTTCATTCCTTTTGGCTTTTCAACATTTCGAACCCCTAGCATACCGACACCAACCCAGTCCCCAATACACACACACTCACACGCGGTAGAACTTTTCCGTTTTGCATCCAGCACATTTTCATCACGAAAAGCGCACTCCATAACGAATGCCCCGGCCACCAACGCGAGAAGTGAACCTCCAAAGAAGTAAGTGAAAAACGAACGTGTACCGAACGAACACCGAAGGAATATTTTCCCTCCCCCGACGATCTGGGCACCGTTTTCCATGCATCCCTCACCCCGCCAGAACCCCGGTCGGCTTCAATGCCGATTACGTCAAGTTACAGCAACATTCATAAATTATGGATTTATGCACAATCGGCAACCACTACTCGTTGACCTTTTCTCCGGCAGTGTTGCGTCTCCTGCCATCGGGAAAATTTGCTTCGTCTCTTCGTCTCGAGTTTTTCTGGGGGAGGCAAAAAGAGAGGTGTGTCCCCGCCGTAGCACAAAAGTGGTCTTCCGGTTTCTGTGTGTGTGGTTGGCTTTTTTTTCTTTCTTGAATTATTTTCTTTGTATAACCTTAGCCATCACACTCTACCCTTCCCGTGGTCGTCTTCTGCCGGTGTTCCACAGTACATTCACTTGGGGTTCGTCCTTTACCAGCCGGTAGACAAGGGAAATTCTTTTCAGTTTGTCCACATACGGTACGAACGAAGCTGGCCACACTTTGCCCATACGCGCTATGCCCACTGTTGCCCTGTTGTTCGTATGTGGCCGTCGAATGTCGTCGTCTAGCGGGAAAACCCGTCTTTTGGGATATCCTTGCTTAGTAGACGAATAAACTAAAAGAGAAAGAGAGAGTGCGAGGGATATAATAAAACTGGGCAAAAGTGGTGGTTTGCCTCTTCCACATTCTGTTACGTCCAATTCTCTGTGGTTCGTTCCAATATGGTGGTGTGTGGTTGAAACTATTCTTATGCCACAGATTGTGTAAGGGATATCTTCGCGTCACTTCGATATGATTGTTTTGCAGTAAAATGCATCGGAATATTCTTTTGGAATGCTTACTCCAACCAGGAATTGCGTTTGTTGCCGAGTTGTTTTTTTTTTGTGATTTGATGCTTACGAGTTCAATTTTATTGAAGAAATATTCTTGTTCTTTGGTAGTACAGTCTTGATAGGATTATGTCTGCAAATTCAGGTTTCTAAGACTTGAAGTTCCTTTAGTTGGAAAATAAAGTCCAGCTTTTGAAGCGATAGAGTCCGGATGTGATTTAATACCAAATTTCTTCGTTTCAGAATCTGGCCGTGTTAGAAATTTTATACTTTAAAATTTAAAGGCCTTAAAGCTTTGACTTATATTAACGATGAACATAAAAAATGTGTCCGCTTTATTACAAAAACAGTGTTTCTTTAAACCTTGACAGAAATGCTGGAAGTTTCAAGTTAAGGAGTCAATTATGGCACTTAGTGCGTGTTCCGTTTTTCTATTTTTGTCCTCCTATCTAGAACGAAAGTTTTTCACGTTTAACACACTTGCTATCCAGAGTGTTGTGCAAAAGAAGGTTGTGTGTTATAAATGATGTAACAATAACTCCGCGCTCTAGGGGTGTGTGTGTGTGCGCGTGTATGAAACATAATTTAGCCCCGTTGGTGTGTGAATAGGTCTGCGGCGTTTATGAGGGTTTATGACACCCTTTTCTCGCCGGTACCGTCCAGGCTAGAGGGCGGCTATACTCACCTCTAATCCCAGGCCCCGTGTGGTGTATGGAGGAGACCCTGGGAGAAAACGTAATATGGTAAGGAAAAACCGGTCTACCACAGTGCGAGCGAGAAGCTCAGTGACACACTCTAGTCGTTGACGGAAATGATGGAAATGCTGTCGTGTTCGCTTTTCAAATCCTTTGCCCCATATCCTTAGTAGTCTCGATAAAGCAGCACACACACACACACACACACACACACACGACCACACTGCTAATGCTACATCCCTGGTGTGTGTTTTTCCCGTTCCCCAAGCGAGTTTCGGCGACAAAATTTGGTAAAACGTTTTTACAGGGAATAGGTTCTCTGGGGTGGTTTTATTGATATTTTACCACCGAACGTTTTCCCACCACGTTTTCCAACGGCGGTGGTGCCGTGATGGGATGGTACGTGTATTTGTGTTTGTACTCATGGGTTTAAGCCCCCCGCTTCTGTGTCGGGTTTAACTTTTCCGAAAGGCAGGAAAAGAGTACGTCGAAGAGCGAGACATGATGGATATTCGGGAAAACCCGTGCCACGAGGTTAGCCGGCTGATGGGGTAGACGACTTCTTCACATTTTGCAGAAAGCCGTTTGCAAATAGCTGCAGGACGAGTTGGTTCGTCCCCGCGTGTTGTGTGGTGTGCCTTGCCGAGATGAAATATTGGGTTTTTAGGGCTCAATTTCAACCGTCGATGCCGGGTCCGATCATAAGGACGCAAATAACGCTTCCGTTGAAGTGTCCCAGTGCTGAAAACCACGGAAATATGGGAAGTGCGGGTGTAACGAATAGAGAACGAGAGGGGCGCAAAAAAACCAAATTGGAAATGGTGTCATCGTAGCGAAGAAAAACGGATACAACGAAAATCCGGATCACACTGGTCGGGGTTTAACACAAAAACCGGGCAGGAGCCGAGTGTGAGGTCTATGGAAATCCATCATTGAGCTTAAAAACTCTCGGTGCTTTTGCGGATTTTTCCGGAAACTGATTTTTCGTTTTTTTTATTTGCTTCACCGGCGACCACCATTTTCCCTGACGAAGATCTCTTGCGCTGTATATGAATAATAGTTCAACCGTGCTTTCCTGTTGGACTGTATTTTTGTATGTCCTTTTGCTCAAAGTCTGTACGTTTTTTTTTCACGAACCGATTGCAAATTTTACTACTTTGTTTTTGCATCTCGCTCTCGCTGGGCATTACAATCACCAATAATGTCTAGAGACCTTTTCCATATCGATTCACATTCGGTTGTAGAGTGACGCGCCGTACTGGGAACGGATTAAGTTACAACACGACACACAAACCGGTGCAGTAGTACTACCAGCTCTTAACGTTGAGATGCTGTACCCAAAACCCACGAGCAAAACCTCAAGCTGAAAGGGTTATTATTTCTGCTAATATTTACTGCAAATACCGAAAATGAACATGAAATAATATGGCCAATGCAGAGGGATTTCCGACCAAGTACACACAAGGGTGATGCAGTAGGGACCGGAGCCGCAAGGTAATGCGGTATGTGTTAAATCTCACCCGGGATTAAGATTTACTTTTAGGATATAGTCCACTCACTTTACTCTCCCGAACCGCACACACGTACAGCGGGCTCGGTCAGTTTCGAGATTGTATCCAGCATGATCCAGCACCGGTGTTCTCCATTTAATATCCTTTTTTAGCCCTGCGGTTGGGGTTTCTAGGGTAGGCAAAAAGTGCACTCACCGCACCATTACAAACCTTCACGGTGTCCCTTTGGCCGTGCGATAGGGAAACTATGGCTTATGGGAAAGGGATTTTTTTATTTCAATTGTCGAGCAGTTTGGAAAGTTACGGCACCCTTCCATACGAGGATTTTTGTTAGTTTTGCTCCCTTTTTTAATTTTTAATTTACTACGACTTTTACCTCCTTCTCCAGTGGTGTCTCGTCGTCTACGTCTGCTAGTTTCAGTGGTTTCAGACGGAAAACCCTTGAATTACGCTGGTGCACGCTGGTTTGGTTAGTACTTTCAACCCCCGGATACCACGGGCTCGATACGGATATACGTCCGTGTCTTGGGTACCCTTAGTTAGGTGCCCGGTAGAAAATGGAACTTTTTTAATGCTCGTTTTTTTGTTTCTTCTTCTAAATGATGTTACAATCCCTGTATTATTATGACTGGGTAGCTTGGAAGACAACAGCGCACGGAGAAGGACTTTTTAATGATTATGATGATGGTGATGAGAGTATATTTCACCGACCGAGTTCAACTGATGCCGAGCTCTATCCGACCGAACTCAGCCTCTGTTTTATGGGACGCTAGACAATGAAGAGTTCGTCCATTCAGTGGTTTGACTTAACGAAACGAACAGTGATGGACGATGAAACGGCGAATGTCCTGTCGGCTCGCCCAACGCAAAGTGGCTGGTGACTAGGAGGTTTGTTTGTTTTTTTTTTTCTACAAAATCCTTTTCCTATTCTGGAATGTACCAGTCCATCAGTGTTAGGAGCAAAGTGAAGTGTGGGAATGTCCTACGGCTGCCAAACAAAAGTTGACCGTTCGGATAGGAATTTCGTGCAGTAGCGTCCCACTACTATTCGTCTAGTCTCTCGATGTAGTTTGTCGAATTAATAACTACCCGTCTGGAGGTTTTTATGGAACCTTCCAGACCAACCCCATCCTGATCTAGTCTCCAAGCAGAGGATCCATTGTAATGTGCATTTCCTGGGGGTGTAATGGTGAAAGTGTTGGGAAAATATTTTATTACTCAAAGTTATAAAGCTAGTATGGGTTTTTTTTACGGGCCGCCTGTTGTACGTCTGGACCGGGAAGTAGCTAACGTTAGATGGGATTTTGGGTATCACCGTACGTACGGACCGAAATGACGTTAGCATGTCGTTGGAACCATTGCCTGCCAGACACAGGTCCGGTGCAAGAATCTGTATTATCCGTTGAATATCATCGGAGCGATAAACATCGAGATCGTACCGGTCTGTGGACATACACGCGCGAGACTCGACAAGAAGCATTCTTTGGCTGGCCCGAAGGTGGCAATAGTGAATGATGAACCCCCTCAAGGTGTCCTGGTGTCCTGCCGGTATGCGCTTATGTCCCGTTGCTGATGTCATGTTTGTTTCCTCGCTTATCGCTCATGCACTCTCTGTCTCTCTCGCCGTCCGTCCGGACGGTAATTGCAGGAAATGTATCTTGCCTTCGATATGTGCGGATATATGATATGCTTTGCTTAACGAGCACCTTTCGCCTTGTGTCCCGTTGTGGAAGAACCGGCTGCTCTCGCGATCAAACCCTGGGAGGGGGTCTTCATTACCGCTCACACATCACCGTACACACACACACCGGAATGACAATCAACCGGGCGAATGGAACCGTTTCATTGGTTCGTTGGATTTTGGAATTCGTATATTCGGTACTTTTTGGACAAGGTGAAAGCACCCACCTAGTGTTCTGATGTCGTTTGCAGTCTTTGAAGAACAATTTCAAACCAATTGTAGGTCCGTTTTTGCATTCCCGCATAGAATAGACACAATGCCAGCAAATGGTGTGTCATGCTGTTCCGACTGTCAGGATCGGGCGGCCCTGCGTGTAGTTCGGAAACCGATTTACTGTTGCTCGGAAGGCATCATCATCATCACCGGAAGTGGAACATTAGTCCGCTTTCAGTTTCAATACCCCTCAAGGGTCTACAGATAATTCTTTTTATCTCGCCAACGAGGAATGGAACCATTTTCAAACGTGGAGTAAACGTCTCCACGTCTCGTGTTCTCTAGTTCAGTCATGTTTTCGATTGTTTGAATAACATCGCAACAAACGGTTGGATAGTTTCGTAAGTAAATTGCATTCGGTACACAATTTCGGTGCGTTCCTGCGACCCGTTGCAATCGCACCGAAAGTAGCAATGAACCGTATCCATCTTCTACGACAAAGGTCGAATTGTATGTTTGAAATAATTTACTACCCTGCGTGGTTTTAACCCTTGTCCTGTCTAACAGCCCTCGGGCGAAGAAAAAACCTCATAATGCATTAATTTAGCTACCGGTGTTTGGGTTTGTTGTTGCCCTACCGGCACGGTACGATTCTAATGAGAAACTGCATAAGAACCACAACTGCTCGTCAACCGCAACGAATGGAATGTCATTCTTCAAATTAATCTCCATAGCTTTATACCTGTCGCAACCAGACGACACTTCTCCGGAGGTAAAACATGATGGTTCCCTTCCGATTGTGAGCATTTGTAACGTTCTATGCGAACCGGGGTTCTCCAGAATGCTGACAGCTCCAGCCAGCGCCCCCAAACACGGTACGGTGTACTATTACTCATTTTCTTGACATTCTCGTCCACCTTTCGGCGGTCATCGTGGATGAAACAGTGCTGCTGCTGCTGCTGAGTAAGCTTTCGAGCGTACGAGCAATGCCTTCTTCCCGGGAACTCGGCGCTGCTTTTGGTCGTCGGGGTTTACTAAACAGTTCGACTTTTCCCAGCACCGCGTAGATCCGCTGCAAACCACAGATCCCACGCCAACCCAAACTGCAGCCACCACCTGCACCATCGGTGCAAAAATGGGCATTTTGTGGCAACTTTTGTTTTCGTCGACGCGTCCCATTTGACGGAGCTTGTGGTTGATGGCGCTTCGACGAACGGGGCAACGTATAAATAACAGCTCACCGAACCCCAACGAACGTTGGATGGCTTCAACCGCGCACAACTCCTCGAAAGTTCCCATTCATGGCGAAGGGTAGATGCGATAGAAGAGATATTTGGTTACTTTGCATGCTCTCCGGTTGGCTCCCCAGTGGGACCTGACATCGGTGTTCTGATATCTGCCAACTGCTCTTATGACGCGTGCAAACCTGTTTAGGTTGAGATTTGAATTATTTGCACTGCTGTCTGCATAGGCCCGCATCAGCGCACTGCACCGGCTATCGGAGCTCATCGCACACTGTACACACCATCGAAAAAGCTGGATGAACCTGTTTTGTGCGCCGTTTGGGTGCTATTTAGAAATGAGATATGCAGCTAGCGATATCTACCAACAACCCGGGCCAGAAATGGGCAACGCTGGTGCGCTGGATTGCAACCGATAGCCGTTACCCATCCCTCCTGGAGTGGTAAATTGCATATTAGCTGTGCCATCTTCCAACTCCTTAAGCTCGGCTCCCAGTAAACCCTATTCCCGCCGGTTGCGACATTGTTTCTCGATGTCTTTTTACATCGGACTCAAAAGCTTGTAAAGGGTACGCAATCACCCAGCCACCACTGTTGGGAGAAGTGTCTTGCGGTGGCGCTTATCTTGGCTTGTCCATCTCGAAGCGATTTGTCTCGAGAGCGCCTCGAGAGTTGGCTCGCGCGCGCACACACAGACAGTGCTGTAGCTGTTCCAGGGAATAGGTCCCAAAGCCAACTAACGTCAGTTGAGCAAGGCAGGCAAAATGTTGACACTTTTCATGACGTCGAATGTCAGCGGTAAGTTAAGTAGGCGAACCCCGGAGCACAGTGCCGCGTGGCGCGTCCGTGGTGCACAGGGTACCACGACGCTAGGAAAGCTTTTAAGCAATGCCGTATCGCTGCCTTTCGACGGCTCGACGTGCCGTCGGTCGGTATGTGCTAGATAAAGCGGCAAAGCGAACAGTAGTGGTGGGCCTTGGCTTGGCTGCTGCAGCTAGGAGTGGTGACGCATTGACATCCCTCGCAAATCGGATGGCCGTCATCGTTGTCGCCCGGTGACATCCGTTGATGGTTGGACAGTTTGGGTTGTACGTTTTTGTAGTTAGCAAATGTTGGTGTGGCAAAATAAAACACCCCATTGGACGCAGCGGTGTATTACAAGCTTTGCATCTCGCCGAGCACTGTTACGGTTCAAGCACCGTTTTGTGGGTTCTGTGGCTAACATTGTTGCCGACCGGTCATCGAATCATGGTCAACCGAACCAACGAGACGGGCGACGTATGTAATGTGATGATCCATCTGCCAAAACCCCATACCAAGTTGCCTCTCGGGGTCGTAAACAAGGTGATAACATTTTTCCCACTGACTGTTGCTGGTTTACCGTACCGGAGGGTCGTTCTCTTTTGTGGGATTTTGTTTTCCAAGTTCGTTTCATTTTGGTTATTTGTCGTTGTGAAGGGTTGCACACAAAGTTGCACAAGCAGACGAGAGTAATTTTGAATGGAATTGGGAATTTCGTACATATGGTGGAGAATGCATTGCTCGTACGCTCGACTGGAGAATGTTTTACACAAAAACCTATTTGTGTGGTACATGTATTTCCAAATGTGCTATATTATACTGATTAATACTTGTAGTATTCAGCCATATAATGCAAAATAAGTCCAACGAATGTTTTCCTTCTCATTACTACAGAACGGGCTGGGCGTATCTTAACATTAACTCACACACAGTACAGTTCAATTATTTGTGTGTCTTGCCTGCCCAGGTGACAGAGGTTTCATTTTTAGCCCAACTAAGACTTAAGACCCCCGCGGGACACATTCACTAGCATATTTCCGCTCTAACGCGACAGATTAGCACGGATTTCTTGCCCACCGATGGTTTGCTAAGTAAAAATGAAATCTACATTCACTTCCGGTGGTTGTGCTTCATGCTCCGCAAGGTCCAGCGGGAGTTCAGTATGCGTACACAGTATTTCTTAACGTTCGGTGCCGCAAGTCTGCCGCTGGTCGTTCGGTAGATGTGAGTACCGAGCGAAAGGACCTGTGAGCACGCGTGCGATATGCTAAACACGCTGGTGAAACTACTACCGCCCGGATACGCATTTGCAAATCTTGCCTGTCCAACAACAGATTTTCTTTGCCAGTTCGTGTACCATTCCCACGGGAGTCATAATTTGTGGCCGTGACCGGTTTTATGTGCGCGTAAAATTTAAAGGACTTTTTCCCTGACAGGCGAGATATGAGCTTGGCAAGTTTTGTGTGTTTAGATTTTCCCATGAGTATATGGAGCCTTTGCTGGCGAAAGGGAGATTCCATTTCATGCGGCGCAACATTGTCGTAATTGCATGTGTGGATTTGATGTTTAAAAATGGTTTTAAAGCGAATCTTTCCCGAGTTGTTCCCATGGACCTCCAGCATCGCGTGTGTGTGTGTGTGCTGTGAACAGATAATTTGTATTTAGTAATTTCATTATTGCCACATTGGCCATGTTCCCCTCCCCCTCCATGTAAATCGCGTGTAACCGCATGAGTGAGTGCACGAAATGATAGGTTTCAGCAAATGCACTATAGCACCCGGGGATCATCATAATCCTCCACCGTTCGTTCGCTGTCCATAGCTGGTTGGCTTGCTTGTTCTCTTCGAAAAGCTACTGAACTTAAGGGCCGCACAATTCCAAACACACACACTCACACCGCTCGCTTTTAACCTTTTCGTCTAAATGCCGCGAATCTCACGCGTCTAATGGCTTTCATGACCCGTCGCGGTCCCCTGTACTAAGCGAAGGCTAAATCATATTTAGGCGTCGTGTTAGTTTTCGCTACAAAGCCAAACGAAGCCGCCCGCACCGGGGCGACCCATCCCTTTCCCATTTTGTGTGCGAAAAACGGATGACGAGCGAGCGGTGCAGATCTGCCATCCTTCTATCAACTCTCTCTCTCTGCACGCAGCATCGTCCGAAAACATGCAGGGTATGCAACATAGCATTACTGCGTCGTGACAGGAAAGGGTGGATTCGCGTCACACTCCATCTTGCCACATACAAACAGACACACACACATTCTTATCCCTGCGTAATGCACGAACAGCTTCAGGGTAGCGCGCGGGGGCCATGTTGGCAGCGCCGTTACTGCTGCCGTTGCGTAACGGGGCAGCATCGGTTGCTGCACGTTGACGAACCGCTGCGTGAGTTGCATTTTAAGGGCAGCAATTGTTGAAGGTAGTAGCGAGAGGCTCGGGCACATTCACGTTCCCGATCGACCGTTCAGTTCTTGTACGGTCGCACCGTGGCGCTTTAATCGCCATCAGATCGGATTTCCTTCGAGCGCGGTAAAAGGAAGCGAGTGGAACGCACACATGCACCACCTTGTTCCCCCTTGATGTGTGTGACCAAATCCCCGGCAGTAGTGTAGTGCCTCTGTCAACGGACAGTTGAAGCTGGACGCTGGAAAAAGGTGGATGGAAAGTGTTGTGTGTGCGCACGACGTCACACTTCACTCTTCGGGCGTTGTTGGGCGCGGGAACGGTTTGAGCGATTGCGCGTAGTACGGTAGGTTGCATATTTTCGCTTCTTAGCGTTCCGTCCCCGGATGCCCTGTGGTGTGTTAGTAGAGGAATAGGCCTTTACAGCCCATTAGTTGGGTTTAAATGGGTTTTTGTTTTCGCGGCGATGCGAAACATCATTTACATAACTGGTTGAATCTAAGCATAGAATTAATTATAATAGAATCATATGCTGATGGCTGCCCGCTGCTGTATCTCGCTTCTCAAGAGCTTAAGAAACAGTATAATGAGCCCCTCCCCGTTACAGGACATTTGTATGTGAAGTTTCAGTGAAGTTTGCTTATTTACTAAAAGGAGGAACCTTATCTTGTTTGTCGACAGCAAAAAGCTTTGCCATAAGTCGGGAGGAAAACTAGGCTCTGATTAATATAGGCTCTGTAGTAAGTCTTATTTACATTTAAACTAGCAGTAAATTATTGCAAAGAGTAGAGCTGTTTTGTGTGTGCATGATCTGAAACAGTTTATATTAATCTGCCTATTAGTGCTTGCTAGATCATATTAGCAAACTATTTATTGATCACTGTTTCCATCTGAATGGCAAAATTCGCGCGATCTTGAAAGTTTAATGAAACTGATCTTCTGTGCGATAGAAATGAATCAACACTGTGCGCATACGAACCTGCTTTAAGCGCGCGCCCCGCTTTTAGAGTCCGATACGCACACTGTATCCGAGCAGAAGGTGTTTCAAAATCGGCCTGTGGAAGGGCGGTATCGTTTACGCCACTATTAATGATGGGCCCGGTTTTTTTTTTTTATTTCTGCTTCACCAATCTGCTGCTCCATCAATTTTCCGTTTTTCTTTTTCCCATCTTCCCGCTTAAAGTAACGCCTGATCGGACCGCAAAGTGTTGCAAATGTGGTGTTTGCTGGCGCGCTTGCGGACTGTGATGGGCTTATAATGATTGCTTTCGCGCTTACCCGTTGCTCTTCCTCAGCCATCCAGTCGCATCCCAAGGCTTTGCTTTCCTTTGGCATCGGGTGGATGAGCTCTGCAACTATTGACGTTCCGACTGTCTCATCAGCACAAATGCCAACCTCTGAAAGATTGCAGGTCCTCGAGCAGGATGCTGATGATGATGAAGGTGATGCTGCACTGGCCCGGCGGCACCAGCGGAGCGTCCTGGGGGGAAATGCAAGAGGATTCAGGTTTCTTGTCTTGCCTTCTCGGTGTACATGTTCTACGAACCTGTGCGGCAACTGGACCGCATGCCTGCGCATAGGCTGAACGTTTGCTTAGTTGACGCAACTTTTATCGCACTGCCCAGCAAAGGCTCTAAGTCAAATTATCTCACTTTATGCGGACCCTGCATCAATTCAGGTCCGGAATGAAAGAGATTATAAGGTGTGACTGAAAGTTTTTGCTTGTTTTTTTTTATATAACATAAAAACTGCGGCATTTCAATATTTGAGTAATTTTGATTGGTACAGCTAAAGAGTCCAGTTCTTCTTCTTTGAACGTCTTCGAGAGATCTAGTTTTATCCAAAGTCGAATGGTCCTAGGTGTCTTGCGTACGGGGAGTTGGTCCGGACGGGATTCGACAACTGCTCCTGCCGTGTGAAACCCGGAGCCGCTTCGGGCATCGGACCGCCCTAGTCTATTTCCTTCAATTTATATTTTTCAAACGAGATAACGCTGATTGTAATACTTTTGGGCACACCCAACTAATCACAAGAGCATTAGTTATAAAACCATCAATAGATAAAAAGGAAAACCTGAACCTCCGTGGAATCAAATCTATCGTATGGAGTCGCGGATCGAAACCACGCACACACTGTATCATGTGACAGCGATGCTTGATTGCAAGGTTTCCATGAAGAAAAATGTCAATACACACCCGTCTCGAGGAACGAGTACCGGTTCGTTGGAGGTGTTCAAACTCTGACCAACCCTGTCCCAATATGTTTGCGCCACCATGGTTAAATTTTATATTATTTCTACTTATCCCCATTACCGGCCAGACAATATTTCTTACTTTTAACTGCGCGCTCTACTCCACACCGCGGACGAGATCTACGAAGACGGTGGTAGATTGGCCATTTTTGGATGTGGTGTCGATTTAGCGATATTAAACACACATATTTTTATTCCACGCTTTTTATACAGAAACCTCTACCACCGTCGCCCTACCCCAGTAGGTGTACTCTACCACAGTTTATTTGGTTCGTAGCCGATCCTGCACCTTCATTTCCATTCGGTCCTCTACGGTCTGCTACGTATCGAACGTCTTCGTCACCAGGTTTTGTGTTGCGCTTTAGCGATTGAGGTCGTTATATTGGTTGCCGCCTTAAGTACCATGTAATCCGGGTCGAGAGCGCGGACGGCAACGGAGCTGCGAGGTATTAACGCTTAAGTACATAAATTATGCGACTTTACACACGACCGCCGCTAAACCAGATGCCGGTTTAGTGTGTTGGCTGTGTGTGTTTCGCCGTGCGAATGGCACTCGGGGCACCGTACTCGCTTATTACTTAAACCTCCACACCGGAATCGAACGCAATCCGCTTGGTATGATGATCCGCTCGCGACTGTAACAGGTTTGCGTGTTGCTGTGCATGTTTTTGGTGTGTCTTACAACCGCTCCCAGCACGGGGTTGACTCGCGCCCCGAGTAAAGAAAAACGAATTAACCGGGAGAACCCTTAAATGCATTTATTTTTATTCGCTTAATAGCACTTCGCTAGGCATTTTCAAAGCTTTCGCTGGCCGGGGGAGGGTTCACGCTTGAACGTGTGCCACTCGCTGTGGTTGTGGCATAGAATGGTAAACTTATGGCAGAACTAAAAGTAAATAGTTTTTGATGAGGATATCCAGCTGGTGGCGTTCGCCACTCGGGTGACATGTATTTTCCAACGGAAGGTTCGGTTAAGTAGGACCATTTAAGGAGCGTCCCGATATAACCGTGCAGGGATTATCTCCGCTAGACTTGACGTGCTTTTGTTGAAGCCACGTTAAAAGCGCTTAAGCAAGGAGCATAGCATTAAAAACAAAGCCAGTCAGTTTAATTCGTTGTACGCACTGAAACGCGTTCTTGCCGGTGTCTCACGGTGGTTATCCGGGACCTTGACCATTCGCCGACAGCAACGGTTGACGTTTGTCGCGACACCGAAATCTGTAATTCCAATGTCGCAACAGCAACGCGCCAACCCTTTAAGCCAAATGCGTCCTCGATACGGTGACAAATCGATCGGATCGCCAGTTCGTGGGGTTACAGTCGTGAGCTAAGACTTTCCTGCCAAAAGTCGTGCCCAGTCTCGGTGAAGGAGCCCAGTCAAGCAAGTAAAACAAAAAGAAAAGTTTAATAGACATTAAAACAGGCCTGAAAGATTCTTACCAGCTCAAAAAAAAAACAGAAAAAGAACACGCAAGACAAGAATCGACACCACACGAAACAAAAAGACATGAAAACTACCAACACAGCAACACAGTCCCGGTACTTCTTCAGGTTCAAGTTATGTACGCCGATGCAACACCAACCCTGTTTTGCAGCTGGTTCCATTGCGCGGGGAAACAATTGCAAAGCGATTAGTCGTGCAATTTACGTATCAATTAGCCCTGGTGTGGGGACGGTACCGTGGGGACCGGCGAACGGAAAGCAGAAATCACCGGTAGAGGAACTCCATCGTAATGATGGCAAGATCTTCCCTGCTTAAGAAAAAAGGCGAATTGCCGATCGTGTTGAAATGATTCGAGTGCTGGTTTGTCTGCACTGCGCGGCACCACGTACGCGCAGAATCCGGGCGACATTGGGATTGGGAGTTCGGGATGTGATGGGCAACTACTACTGAGCAGTGGGAAGGCGGTTGTGGTAGAAGCAGCGGTGCCAAAGGTATAAATATCTCACTTTTGGGTTAAGCTTTTCGGAATGTGCTGTTTTTTTTTTGTTGTTGTGAAGTTGCAGCTTCTCCCGTTCTCATTATTCGTCTCATCCCGCCCGGTTAAAGTTGCACCGGGAACGTGTAGATTGAATCGATCGAAGATCGTGAGGAAGAAATTCCGCCACCAGGCTCCGAGCGTGTCCCCCTAAAAGCTTCTTTCTTTCGTTTTTTTTTGTGTAACTTCAGTCTGTCCCACTTAACGCACGATCGAGAGTGTCTGATTCAGGCTGCAATAACCGCAGTGGGAGAACTGCAGCAGTAATACACACAAAAAAACTCACTTACACAAAAAATACACTTCCACGCGTTCGCTGGAAGAAAAGAAACACATATATAAATATGTTTATGGTGGCGGCGATAGTGAAACACATCCGCCCATGAAGATCATACGGACTGCGGTTTCCAGTGGAAGACCTCAAAAGCAAACCGACCGAAACCGACCGAAAACCCCCGGGGACGCACCAGGGACCAGGCTTGCTGGATGAGTGCCATGGGGAATGAAAGGGTTACGATCGTTTGGTCAACTGTGTGTTGCTGCCGAGCCAACACACGGAACGGCGGGAAATTGTGTGATATTGATTGGTCACGATTTAATAAATATTTTTAATTTTTTTTTTCATTCTCATTCTTTCTCCCTTGTTTCGCTTTCGGCTGGATGCACCGACGATTTCTGACGGTCAACTGCACAACTACACACACGCCGAAAAACAGTCGAAGAGTCTACGCGCCTACCAGGGATCTGACTGCTGTTGCCGTGGAAGATGATGCAGCTAGTATCGTCGAAGCAGCAGCAATTGGACGAACAGCGATACGAGTTACTGGGAGCATCCGGAGATCGACTGCAACTGCAACCGCAACAGCCGGCAAAGAATACTCGCCACCAGAAGAGTCATCATCATCATCATCGTCAGAAGCAGCAGCAGCATCATTATCGGGCCCGTCGTCAGTGTCGTGACTGTGCCGATCAGCAGCAACAGTGCGGCGGCGCTGGCGGCTGCGATCACGTCAAAAGGCACCGCAATTACGGTGACCGTGCAATCACCAACACCGCGCACTATTAGGAAGTAGTGCCGCCCAGACGGCACACGCGGCTTGTAAGCCATCGATGAAGCACAATTTCGGACCATTTCATCTCGCGCCACGTACTACAATGCAACAGTGGCAATGAGTACACGATATCCTCTAGCAGGACGACAAACCTATCGATCAGTTGCGTACGTCAATAGCTTCTTGGAGAGGCAAATTTTAAAGCGTATAACAATCGACGTAAGACAAATGAAATAGAAAAAAGAAAGAAAGAAACTTAGCCCGGTAGGCGATACTACAGTCAGAAGAAAAACTACTGTACTGTATACTGTAGTAGTGAAGTAGAATTGTATGATGGGCCTGTATGATCGAACCGATTTAGATCGGAGGAGAGAATTGCTTCACCTGCAACGAAGGGAACGCCAGAGACAGCGATATGACCACCGTCGCCCTACCCCAGTAGGTGTACTCTACCACAGTTTATTTGGTTCGTAGCCGATCCTGCACCTTCATTTCCATTCGGTCCTCTACGGTCTGCTACGTATCGAACGTCTTCGTCACCAGGTTTTGTGTTGCGCTTTAGCGATTGAGGTCGGTATATTGGTTGCCGCCTTAAGTACCATGTAATCCGGGTCGAGAGCGCGGACGGCAACGGAGCTGCGAGGTATTAACGCTTAAGTACATAAATTATGCGACTTTACACACGACCGCCGCTAAACCAGATGCCGGTTTAGTGTGTTGGCTGTGTGTGTTTCGCCGTGCGAATGGCACTCGGGGCACCGTACTCGCTTATTACTTAAACCTCCACACCGGAATCGAACGCAATCCGCTTGGTATGATGATCCGCTCGCGACTGTAACAGGTTTGCGTGTTGCTGTGCATGTTTTTGGTGTGTCTTACAACCGCTCCCAGCACGGGGTTGACTCGCGCCCCGAGTAAAGAAAAACGAATTAACCGGGAGAACCCTTAAATGCATTTATTTTTATTCGCTTAATAGCACTTCGCTAGGCATTTTCAAAGCTTTCGCTGGCCGGGGGAGGGTTCACGCTTGAACGTGTGCCACTCGCTGTGGTTGTGGCATAGAATGGTAAACTTATGGCAGAACTAAAAGTAAATAGTTTTTGATGAGGATATCCAGCTGGTGGCGTTCGCCACTCGGGTGACATGTATTTTCCAACGGAAGGTTCGGTTAAGTAGGACCATTTAAGGAGCGTCCCGATATAACCGTGCAGGGATTATCTCCGCTAGACTTGACGTGCTTTTGTTGAAGCCACGTTAAAAGCGCTTAAGCAAGGAGCATAGCATTAAAAACAAAGCCAGTCAGTTTAATTCGTTGTACGCACTGAAACGCGTTCTTGCCGGTGTCTCACGGTGGTTATCCGGGACCTTGACCATTCGCCGACAGCAACGGTTGACGTTTGTCGCGACACCGAAATCTGTAATTCCAATGTCGCAACAGCAACGCGCCAACCCTTTAAGCCAAATGCGTCCTCGATACGGTGACAAATCGATCGGATCGCCAGTTCGTGGGGTTACAGTCGTGAGCTAAGACTTTCCTGCCAAAAGTCGTGCCCAGTCTCGGTGAAGGAGCCCAGTCAAGCAAGTAAAACAAAAAGAAAAGTTTAATAGACATTAAAACAGGCCTGAAAGATTCTTACCAGCTCAAAAAAAAAACAGAAAAAGAACACGCAAGACAAGAATCGACACCACACGAAACAAAAAGACATGAAAACTACCAACACAGCAACACAGTCCCGGTACTTCTTCAGGTTCAAGTTATGTACGCCGATGCAACACCAACCCTGTTTTGCAGCTGGTTCCATTGCGCGGGGAAACAATTGCAAAGCGATTAGTCGTGCAATTTACGTATCAATTAGCCCTGGTGTGGGGACGGTACCGTGGGGACCGGCGAACGGAAAGCAGAAATCACCGGTAGAGGAACTCCATCGTAATGATGGCAAGATCTTCCCTGCTTAAGAAAAAAGGCGAATTGCCGATCGTGTTGAAATGATTCGAGTGCTGGTTTGTCTGCACTGCGCGGCACCACGTACGCGCAGAATCCGGGCGACATTGGGATTGGGAGTTCGGGATGTGATGGGCAACTACTACTGAGCAGTGGGAAGGCGGTTGTGGTAGAAGCAGCGGTGCCAAAGGTATAAATATCTCACTTTTGGGTTAAGCTTTTCGGAATGTGCTGTTTTTTTTTTGTTGTTGTGAAGTTGCAGCTTCTCCCGTTCTCATTATTCGTCTCATCCCGCCCGGTTAAAGTTGCACCGGGAACGTGTAGATTGAATCGATCGAAGATCGTGAGGAAGAAATTCCGCCACCAGGCTCCGAGCGTGTCCCCCTAAAAGCTTCAGACTGAAGTTGCAGCTTCTCCCGTTCTCATTATTCGTCTCATCCCGCCCGGTTAAAGTTGCACCGGGAACGTGTAGATTGAATCGATCGAAGATCGTGAGGAAGAAATTCCGCCACCAGGCTCCGAGCGTGTCCCCCTAAAAGCTTCTTTCTTTCGTTTTTTTTTGTGTAACTTCAGTCTGTCCCACTTAACGCACGATCGAGAGTGTCTGATTCAGGCTGCAATAACCGCAGTGGGAGAACTGCAGCAGTAATACACACAAAAAAACTCACTTACTGAAAAAATACACTTCCACGCGTTCGCTGGAAGAAAAGAAACACATATATAAATATGTTTATGGTGGCGGCGATAGTGAAACACATCCGCCCATGAAGATCATACGGACTGCGGTTTCCAGTGGAAGACCTCAAAAGCAAACCGACCGAAACCGACCGAAAACCCCCGGGGACGCACCAGGGACCAGGCTTGCTGGATGAGTGCCATGGGGAATGAAAGGGTTACGATCGTTTGGTCAACTGTGTGTTGCTGCCGAGCCAACACACGGAACGGCGGGAAATTGTGTGATATTGATTGGTCACGATTTAATAAATATTTTTAATTTTTTTTTTCATTCTCATTCTTTCTCCCTTGTTTCGCTTTCGGCTGGATGCACCGACGATTTCTGACGGTCAACTGCACAACTACACACACGCCGAAAAACAGTCGAAGAGTCTACGCGCCTACCAGGGATCTGACTGCTGTTGCCGTGGAAGATGATGCAGCTAGTATCGTCGAAGCAGCAGCAATTGGACGAACAGCGATACGAGTTACTGGGAGCATCCGGAGATCGACTGCAACTGCAACCGCAACAGCCGGCAAAGAATACTCGCCACCAGAAGAGTCATCATCATCATCATCGTCAGAAGCAGCAGCAGCATCATTATCGGGCCCGTCGTCAGTGTCGTGACTGTGCCGATCAGCAGCAACAGTGCGGCGGCGCTGGCGGCTGCGATCACGTCAAAAGGCACCGCAATTACGGTGACCGTGCAATCACCAACACCGCGCACTATTAGGAAGTAGTGCCGCCCAGACGGCACACGCGGCTTGTAAGCCATCGATGAAGCACAATTTCGGACCATTTCATCTCGCGCCACGTACTACAATGCAACAGTGGCAATGAGTACACGATATCCTCTAGCAGGACGACAAACCTATCGATCAGTTGCGTACGTCAATAGCTTCTTGGAGAGGCAAATTTTAAAGCGTATAACAATCGACGTGAGACAAATGAAATAGAAAAAAGAAAGAAAGAAACTTAGCCCGGTAGGCGATACTACAGTCAGAAGAAAAACTACTGTACTGTATACTGTAGTAGTGAAGTAGAATTGTATGATGGGCCTGTATGATCGAACCGATTTAGATCGGAGGAGAGAATTGCTTCACCTGCAACGAAGGGAACGCCAGAGACAGCGATATGTCTAGCAGGACAACAAACCTATCGATCAGTTGCGTATGTCAATAGCTTCTTGGAGACGCACATTTTAAAGCGTATAACAATCGACGTAAGACAAATGAAATAGAAAAAAGAAAGAAAGAAACTTAGCCCGGTAGGCGATACTACAGTCTGAAGAAAAACTACTGTACTGTATACTGTAGTAGTCCCGGTGCAACTTTAACCGGGCCTGTATGATCGAACCGATTTAGATCGGAGGAGAGAATTGCTTCACCTGCAACGAAGGGAACGCCAGAGACAGCGATATGTAACTAGAAGAAAACAATCGGAAGCCGGTGTCGGGATGTTGTCGTGCGTTGCCGGAAGCGATCGGGAAGGGAACGTCCTCAGCGTAATAGCGCCCGATGAATTGCACCAATCGTTGGCATCGTTAAACACCTGCGATCCGTTGAGAGTAACGGGAGAATCCGAATCGTGGAGTAATCATGACAGCTGCACCGGTAGCAACGATGTCAAACAGGAGTTTAGTATGGATTTGAATGCAAATCGTTCGCCAACGATCTGCTGGCGGCGGAGCTCGCTACACAATAGTCAGTGTACACGTAGCCGGAGGCGAAGAAAAGTGACGTCTGTTAGCAGTAGTCCTTGGTGGCGGCAAGCCCTTCTCACCGGTGCCATCTTCCTGCTTGCGTTGCTGCCAGCGGCAATCGCGGGAACGCCCAAGTACGAAACGGCATACGCTTGCGAGGGCAAAACGCTAATGATTGAGTGTGAACCGGGAGATTTGATCAATCTAATCCGCGCGAACTACGGCCGATTCTCCATCACCATATGCAACGACCACGGTAATGTGGATTGGAGTGTCAATTGCATGTCGCCAAAAAGTTTGCGCGTATTGCACTCCAAGTGTGCGCAGAAACAGAATTGTTCCGTGCTTGCATCGACCAGCATGTTCGGTGATCCGTGTCCCGGTACGCACAAGTATCTTGAGGCACACTATCAGTGCGTGTCGGCGGCACAGTCCTCCACCACAACGAATCGACCGAGCCCACCGTGGCTAAAAACGTCACAGCCGATCGTTTGGAGCACCTCGACTGTGCGAAGTCCGGTATTGAGCCGGCTCAATCTAACCACCGATCTGGGGGGAGGAGAGGTGGCGGTAGCAGCTGCCGTCACTCCGGCCCTATCAACACCGCCAGCAACGATACGACCGGCGGGAGGTGGAAACACCGGCACCAAAACCAGCCAGTCACCGACCACGTTCCGCAACAAGGGTTTCGAAAATAAGAGCGTCAATGATGATCTTGCCATCATTAAGACGATTGCGGATCGAAAGAAAGGAGCTGGTACGGTTGAATCGCCCGGTCCTAGGGTACCATCCGGCGGGACCGAAGATGACCGAGCAGCTTCGGCGGGTGGTGGTAACGCAAAAGAGGAAGAAGATGACGACGGGGCGGATTTGTTTCCCACCCAAACTGCAGTATTATCAGGCGCTGCGGCACCACCGGGTATTGTCGTGCGGAAGGATCCGGTCGGTACGAGCGTTAATGGCGGTGGTAACGTGCACATTGACATCAGCCATGCGTGCGGACCCAGTACGGCACGTAACCTGTTCTGGAATGTAACGCGCGTCGGTGAGGTGAACGTACAGCCGTGCCCGGGCGGTGCTACCGGTATCGCCAAGTGGCGTTGCGTTGCGATTGCTTCGCTCAGTCCCGAGCAGCGCGTCCATTTGCAGCAGGAACATCAGCAGATGTTGCAGATTCAGGCCGCACAGCAGCAGCAACCCGGTGGCAATGGTGGTGGTTCTAACACACAGTCGTCGGACGAGGGCGGTAGTGGTGGCAAAGGTGATATTAGTTTTAGTAGCAACAGTGTTGCCCTTAGCGATAAGCAATCGATGGTCGGTGCCGCTACCTGGTACGCGTACCGACCCGACCTAACGCAGTGTCGTAGCCTGTGGCTGAACAATCTCGAGGTGCGTGTACAGCAGCCAGAATCGTCGCTCATCTCCATTGCGAACGATCTGGCCCAGGTGACGAGCAGCAAAACGTTGTACGGCGGTGACATGCTCGTCGCCACCAAGATTATACAGACAATGTCTCAGAAGATGCACTACGATATCGAAACCATACCGGATCAGCGGCAACGTGAAGCGCTGGTTTCCGAACTGCTGAACAGCGTGGTCAAGACCGGTAGCAACCTGCTCGATCAATCGCAACACGCCAGCTGGTTGGATCTGAGCGTCGAGGATCAGATGCGTGTCGCAACTTCACTGCTGACTGGGCTGGAGGACAATGCGTTCCTGTTGGCCGATACAATACTGCGCGAAAAACACGTCGTGCAGAAGGTGAAGAACATTCTGCTCTCGATACGTGTGCTCGAGACGCGCAACTTCGCCAAGAGCACTGAGCTGTTTCCCGATTCTTCCACCGAACGGTGGCAGGTCAGCAACGATCAGATCGAGCTACCGAAAGCGGCACTGATCGAGAACAGCGAAGGAGGATTGGTACGCATCGTGTTTGTAGCATTCGATCGGCTCGAACAGATACT
>KZ061782.1:0-47900 GCA_002091835.1 Anopheles maculatus
TCCCGAGTGCCAGACGTAACAATAGCTTCAATGGTAGAGTGAGCAGTCTGGTCCCAACATAAATACTGCTCTAAATGTGCTTCGCCCGGAAGGGCCATCTCTTGACGTCGGGAGTATTTACACAGTGCTTGCGTACGTCTAGTGTGTTTATGCGTCGGGTGGGATGGGAGATGAGAGGAAAGTGGTTGATTCGATTTTCATTTTCGATTTATGGGTGGCAACCGTCAATGTGCGCCACACATCGCGCTTACCGGAAAGCACATGGACGCGATCGTAGGAAGTGAACTATTTTATGAGTCGTGTTTGTTACCATTTGCACTTCTGCTTGGACGTGAGCCATTAACCTTGATGATGTAGATTTGGTATGATGTGATTTTGTAGTTGCTTATTTAGCTATTTAAGCTTTCTCTTTTTCTTGGTGTTAGAAGAAGAGTCACATGAACTAACTTTTTATCTTAAATACCAAAAATCCCTTGTTTGTTTAACGCATGTACATAAATATGAATCAGTTTTGTTTAGCTCGAAAATTTAAAGCATGTTTTGAACAATTCTTTGCCGCTTACAAAAACCCGTTGCAAGAAGGTAAATTTCGCTCCAAATGTCTATCCTTTTCCACAGCAACATCATGCCACTATCATTAATCAGTCCTTCACAGTCAATCAATCGAGCGTAATCCACCCGTACAGAACGATCCGAAAAGACAAGCGGCACCAAAGATAATACCCAATAAGTCGTCGCTTTTCTCAACACACAAACGAACACAGTTTCTTTTTCTTTCCTCGAGAGCACCACCGTCCGTTTAAATAATTGTAACAAAGCTAAGCGAACAATTTTCTCGTCACGACTTCCATGTAGTTTCGGTGCAGAGATTAAGCGCGAATCTTTGCTGCTAGAGGTTTTGCATCGGAATTTGCTGTCGTCTTTTTTCTCTCCTGATTCTTATATACCTTTGGTCAGTAATACTTTAGCACCAAGAAAAGGCGAGAGATAAGTTGGAAAAGAATTGTCCTTAAAGGTCCGAAATATCCATCTTTACACGCAAACAGACTAGCACCGAGGCAGCAGCAGCAGCAGCAGCTGGTATGGCGTATTTCATACAAATTAAGTTTTATTTCACCTATGCACATAGATGGTATGAATAAAACTCTTGTGAACTACCTTACCTGACCAGACTGTAAAATCCGTTGTTTCAATTAAATACTTTTTCTCGCTGGTTGTATGTAACACCTAGAACAAGGCATAGGTCTTTCATAGTTTTTTTTTCTATTTCAGAGACATTTAAAGTATGTTGTACACATTTCGATGAAAGTGCCACGTAAATTGAACATCTCCTTTCAAAGACTACAATCAAATTAACGTTGCATAGGACAAAAAGAACTGTAAGTAGTGCCCAGCAGACCCAGAAGTTTCAATTGATTCCGTGTTTAAGAATATCACCAGTATTAATATTGGCATACCGGTCGTAAAGTTATGTAAATTACCCAGAAGCAAAAAGGCGACGAGTGTGTCCAAAGTGCTGTCCCATCTCGAGGTTCGTCGCTTGTCGAGCGTCAAGCTCTAAACGAGGCAAATTAGAACCACTTTATGCACGCTTTTAGCCGGTTTGAACATTTTATTTCCTGGATTCTCTTCTCCGGTCAGTCCAATCAAGACGTGGTTCCGATGTTACGAAACTTAAGCTTGAATTTAAACTTCGCTCGTTGCACCATCTACCGGGTCAACTAGCGACGAACTCGAATACGCTTCTTGTCTGCTCTCAACTCAACCTGTTCACTGCTGACGGAAACTGTGCACGACGATTAGATAAGCATTACACACCTTTCAACAGAACTTGAGTTTAGCTAGGATGACTTTCATTGCACTGCAGCTATATTTTAAGTCAATCTGGGAATCTGGTGATTAAACTATTGGATGGTTGAATGTATTCTAACTATAGATAAATTGCATCTACCACATGCTTCACGATACAAAAAACTATCGTAAATTGAACTGAACAACAAAACACATCTAAAAGAATGTTTTACTAAACACATTTGTGTTTGGATGGTAATCTCGCTTGACTACTCGAATACCTTGTTGAATAGGCTATTGAATAAGGAATAAACCTGCACTGAATCATCATTAACACAGGGAAAATATCACTGGAGTACTTTTTTTTTATTCATATAGAACGGCCTGGCCGTATTGCTGACTGGAGTACTTGAAAGAGCATAAAATCGCCTTTTTCTGTCTAAATGGATTTTTTTACATAACCATAGATAAAGATAGACCATAGATTTTACATAAAGTATAGATATGATTACAACAAAATAGTCATTTTATTACTATAGTGCATTACATTACTTAATCAAACATATATAAACAAGAACGGCAAGTCATTTTGTACAGGAACTGCGATTGTGATAAAAACTTGTTCAAGATAATGATCCTTCACAGTACTGTGCAGGAACTCATCTACTCTTACCGGACTAGTGCATCACAGACGTCATCTTACCCGTGGCATGCATCTACTTCGCAGCTGCCAAATCCATTACGTGGCCATGACATACGTGCTGCAAGGTTCTTGATCTTTGCTTCGCATCGGACGTGTACCATGCAGTCTCATGCTCTCACGTACTCGTAATCATTTCACATCCGATCAAGAAAAGGTTCTTCATCAAACCCAGCAGTTCACCACAACAGGTGAGGAGTAATTTAATTAGCAAAGATCCTACTGCTAGCATGTCATTCGCCATGTACGTCTGAACTCGTATGCTACAACATGTTTATGACGGTCATAGTAGTGGAGCAGTGAGCTTACAGAAAGAAACCGAAGCAAACTGATTGCTCTAGACCTTATTATCTTGGATCGCTGCACAACAACCAAATGTGAATCTAACCAAACTATGATAGTCGGGTTTCCTTTTACCTTACAAACATTCTATAGTGTGAAATATGGACCAAGCGGAACATATGAGGTTATGCATATTTTTTGGATATTCATTCTCTTTCTGTCTATTCGGAACGGAAGTTTTCCAAATAATGACCAGACATTTTATTCTTTCACTTTCTGTGGTTCATTTTGATTCTCTTCCCTGCATCGGAAGCGAAAGATGTAGAGATTAAAGACGGCCGAAGTGACAACAAAAATTATACACCACAATTTAATTTATACCATCAAACATTGACCACACGCGCCATGCAACTCACTCTGGTTCCCGGTAAACGGCAACGGTGGAAAGAATAAAAAGTTATGACCCTTTTGACAGTCCACAAATCATTCTACCCGAGCTTCCTTACCGTTGAAACGCGCTGTACTGCCCAAAGAAAATATATCGTTTAAGTGAGAAACATTTGCTCTGCAAGTGTGCTGATTCGCAGCCAAGTGTCGTCTAATTAAGCAAACCAAGTCAACTGTTGTGTTTGTTCGTAAAAAAAATATGCTGAAAAAACAACACCTTCTGGAACAAATGGTGACTTGATCAAGCACCGCCTATGATAAAGCTCGCGTTGCAGAAGTTCACGTGTTATTATTTTAGATCTGTTTTTGTATGTCTCGTCCTTTCATTCGCTTTTTGTTCTTCATAGTCTGTCTACATAATTATCATCTTCATCATTCATACCGCAAAGTACGCACGGTACTGAGTGATGATCGTGAAAGAAAGAAGTCATCATGCGCTGTATTGCGTAATTAGATAATGACCCAGCATGCCATTTGTAGTAATAAAATAATTCAACCTACCGCGCTTTCAGCAATGTAACGCTCAATTATCTGGATAGCAGTAGGAATGAAAGATTTACTCTATCTTGAGGTTTACAACTTTTTTTTTCGTTTATTTATAGAGGCTTTGGGTCTCATAGACCTCATTCGCCTCTTTTGAGGTTTACAACGACACGTCAAATAGGAGCAACTTAATTTAAGCTCACCAAAAACAATTGATCCAAACGAAGGGGGATCATCAGTAAACTTCCGGATGCGCAAAAACAGAAATTCAGACTAGCAAAAGAGAATTAGTATGCACCATAAATGCTTTAGCAGAAATAAAAGCGTAACCCATTCCTTACTTGCCACTGTCGTAAAGCTGTGAATTGGGGTCATAAATTGGACTGTAAAAGTGTAAATCTGCAACTGGACCACCGCTGAGCAAAGGATATTCCAACCGGGAGCTTCTCCGGAAATATTGATTTCCATCATGTTGTTCGGTTTGATGGCATTTTTTTCCATTGAACAAATCAATAATCGGGTTTAAAACATTTATGACTATTTACATGTCTTTTGTTTTGAATTTAGACTATGCAAAATTTACATCAGTTCTTAAAATTAATTCTTCTAATTTTTTAAATTTTCAAACTATTTGCCTTGTTTTGAGTAATCAAGGCTCGCCCAATGTACTTCCTATACAACATAATTACTATTTAATATTAGTAGTTTTACTGTTATAAAAGTATTTTTATTTAAAAAATAAATTCCAACACTTTCTTGAAATTTGAAAGACCCAAATCTGCTACGTTTGCCAATTCTGTTCAAGAACCAAAAATGAATAAGTTCCCATGGCACATACTGAATTTCGTAATACCTCTACGCGACCAAAACGCATGTGAATGACGAACGTCAGAAAATAAGTGTTCTTTTCGTTGCTTTTAAGTAAACTCTTGCACCTCACAATTACCAAATAAAAAAAATAATAATAAAACAAAACCATAAAGCCAACAGCAACCACCAACCAACACCAGCGTGACGCCAAGAAAAACGATACCATCCAATTGGGATCATTACCGATAATGCTTTTGCTCCGGTGCCGAATGCTGAGGTTTTTGCCAGTTTTTTTCCCTCGCTTGCGATCACGACGATGACCGCCGGCGACGCACTGCAGTGCCTCGAAACCGCCTTGCTGCCCTTTCGGAAAGCCATCGGTAAAGAGGCAATAAGTGCATTATCGCGCTGTGGTAACGATCCACAATTCGACCGGACTGGACGGCAGTGCACTTGGAACGATCTGCACTCGATTGGAATTTGATCGTTTTCCTTCTATTTCACGCACGATGGTAGGTAGCTTCCTCGTGCGAACCAGCACCTCAAAACGACGCTCCAAAACATCGCAGCGTTTGGGAAGTCTGTGGTGGTTGGTTCACGATCCCATAATGATCCTGTTCGCATTCTGCCGCATCCACGATCGCGACGTTCGGGGTGGATCTTGGCGACCGTGATTAAGTGATCGTTGTGCGGCGTAACGGAAAACATGCGAACAAACCTGTGCGAAGCAGTGCGTTCGCCGTCGATGGCATTTGGACGATATTTTGCTTGCACGGTAGAGCTCACCCCCAACATTTTGCCGCCCGATCACTCGATTGATGTATGGATTATTACGTCTTGTTTTATGCGCTCGAAGAATCGTGCTGGTGTAATTATTTTAATGGAAATTACCTTCGCCCGCGATGTTGTGTGGCGCAGCATACCGCGTGGTGAGGATAGTGAAGGAAAATTATGACCGGCTAATGTTGCACCACTATCCAGCCAGACCGTTCCGCTTAAAATAAGAAGCTAGCCCACGGTCTGGCCTCTCTAGCCGGTGAACCGTTTGCGTACCATCGATTGACCACTTTTACCTGAGAGTCCTATAGAGTCTTCGGAACAAAACGAGTTGATCAAAAGATCAAGACAAAACCGGCGGTGGCTTTTCTAAGCAGTTTTTCAATTGTTTAAATCTCTGCCCGTAGGCTTGTTTTGGTACACATCTTAATCTAACCGAGCTCTGTCTCTCTCTCTCTTCCTCTCACTCCCTGCAGCCCACGAATAGATCTGAACATCTATGGTAATCACTGCTTTCGGTTCAAATCTCTTCCGGCTCACCTTGGGATAGGTGATTGTGGGCAGGTTGAATGATACATTACCCCATAATTTAATAAACTTTATGATAAGCTCAGCAAGCCACCAGCACCGCCGAGCTCGGGTGTTACACTCCCCGGACTAATGGTTATTTTATGCAAAAAGGCTCATTAAGTATGTCTCAGAGTTTGGTCAGATGCGCGTGGCCGGGAAACTAACCCATGTTGTTCAGGAAAAAAAAGAGAAACTTTCCGCTTCAAGTCTAGAATTGGGTGTCCCTTTCGCTTCTGAGATCGGTGGAATATTAACTTATGCATCCAAAGTCGATTTGAGGGCGTTGGAAAAGTGATCTCTATTAATAAAATCGAAATAAATACAAATTATAGTAACCCAACACTTTTCTAGCTGTCTATAGCATCTTCAGCAAACAAGTGTTGAGGTGGTTGGAATGGAAATAATTTTTTGTCAGTTTAAAATATTAGTTCTCTTAGAAATTATTGCATAAACAATATCAAAACGTTACTGTCAAGCCTATCGACTATCTAAACGAGCAATTTACGCAGCGTTTATCAATTTAATTAGTTGATTAGTTATTAGGGACTTTATGTCTTTAGAGTTTATTCGTCTCTTGCGTGACAATTTCGATCTACAGAAAAGTAATATTTTATATAGAAAATTGATTTATAGTTACCAAAACCAAAACTATTACCTTTAGAAACCGAAACCTATAACCAACAAAATATTATTCATTAACATAAATATACATTCCAAACAGTTCACGCGACACAAAATTTACCCACATGCAGTTCGACAAAACGAAACGCAGAGTGACACGATGACAGAGCGAATGAACCACAACGAAAACGAGCCGAACAGAACATACTGATGACACGCGTAAAGGCTGGGTAAGATTAAACGCTGCTGGAATCGCTAATTAATACGGCTATTATTGCTAATGGTCGCTTCAGGCTTTTGTGATTTTGTGTTTTGTTTTGTATTTACTTCGTGCCATTACCAAAGACGAACAGTTAAAAATATGCTTGTAACCCGTCGGGCAGGAAATGTTGATATGTTGCGCACTCCACGCGCTAAGGATATGGCTTTGCCGTTCAAACTCACAACGACCGTCTCTTTTACAGTGCTGGTTCTCTGCAAAAATGTGATCTTATTTGTTATCTCTTTCTGCGTGTCAGATGTACGGAAGCATCAAATTATTTTTAAAGACATCCACAATTGATTTACACTCGTTTTTGCTGCCTTATTGCCATGATCGTAAACATAAACACAACATGATTGTTAAACAAAACTAAGGCTATCTTTTTAGTAAGCCCTCCGCAATCATGAGCTTGAAATCAACTTCACAAATCATACCAACAGGGACAAACGTAACTGGGTCCGCAGCGTACGTGATGACATATTCATCTTCAAAACCGGCTTCATCCGAACACCAGTGCTTTGCTGTCGGCACGACGGAAGCAAATAAATTCACAGATCATATCGTTTTGATAGCAACGATGTATTCGATGATACTGACTGCCGGTTCCTTATCGGTACGCTCGTCATCGTGGTACCTCACGTTTACAACCTACGACAACAAACCGACCTGCGTATGTTAGGTGCGAGTAAAGTCAGGCCTGAACGGCGCTAGTGAAAAGGTAAGTTATGCGCGAAGAACTATGTCGCCCGTGGAAGTACGTGACTGGTGTTCGGTAATCTGTGAGTCGTTGGTCGATCGTATCGCTCTTTCTCATGAAAACATACTTGTTAAGATGCGGTTTTGGCTTAGAAAAAAACATGACGAACGCCATCACTTGCACAGAGAAGAGACAAAGTGAAAGTGCTTCCCATGTTACTGCACCGTAAGAAATGGGCCAAGTCAGCAAATATAACCAACACTTTTCTACTTTAAATAAACAATAAACCACTATGTGATTGCTTACTTTTATCTTCTGCTTTTCTTTCGCCGGATGCTCCAGGGGATCAGTTAGATTCTGTCACCAGATCTCAATCTCGCGTGCTCACAGATCAGCTTACAAATTTAACTTCCTTCTGCCATAAACTTTTTGCCATAATTTGTTTGCGTTGTATATCCTCCATCGTGAAAATGGAACGTATCTAAGATCAACACATAGGATGTCATTTATCATTTCCGCACATGGTGTGATATAACAAAGTTGTACAAACATGAAATGGAATTTTATGAAAACTCTAATGCGCTCGACCTAGACATGTACGAACATATCTCTTGCAATGTTCTTTCTTTCATACAGAAAACATTTTTTTTGTAACAGAAATCTGCTTGTGTTGAATATTTTCCTAATGCCAAACAAAACTATGACAAATATGCGCTGCTTACGATTTGTAAATCATAATTAACGTCAACCCAGTGCTTCATTCCGATCTTAAGCAAGAAATTATGCCTTAAGAATCGATTTCAGATCCCACCCCACGTAGCGTGGCCATGGAATTGAGGCAATAATTTATCGCTGCCGATTTACATAATCGATTATCATACTAGATCGAGCATCAGCAACTAATCGATATCCCCATCTCGAGATTTCGATCAATGCTTCCGACGCTGCCACGGTACGCACGGACTGCCATGCTTACGGAATTAAGATTGAAGACGATTCCCACATTCCGCTCTATGTGCATGTAGAGAGGACATTTAGAAGAAAACCGTCATCAAACCCTAACTGACGGTTAGCGATGACACAGTTTAGGGGTGGGGGGGGGGGGACTTGTGTTTATCGGAATGCTTTCCCTCGTCTCATTCTCAACCTTACACCGCCAACAGCGAGATTTCGTAATCGATCTTTAACCGACCACGGACGAAATGCTTCTCAATAAAAAGACGATAAAATTACTTCAACATCATAAACAGAGCCATATTTTAGCTGTCACCTCTGCGTAAATACTTGTGACTCTTTTAATGATCTCCGCATTCGATTGAGTTCCTACGCATTTCGGTAGAGAAAATGGGTGCCGCATCGATATCTGCTTGAACAGCAAGAAACGACCGCAGTGCAATGGGTGCCGCTATCTAATCGAAAATCCTTTCCATCAAAGCACAACCCTTCGCGCAAAGATGTCATCAGAGAGATGGAGCAGTTTATCCACGAGCCACCGAGACACACATACACACGACCAAACATGCATGATTTGAATTCACAAGTTTTCAAGCAACAGCTTACCACAGACAGACGAACCGAGCATCGTTGATGTGCGAATTCTACCGAACTTTATTGGGGCTGATATACTGTCAATAGGTCTTTTTTATTTATTTTATCGCTCATTCTTCACACCATAAATAATCCTGCCGAAACCGGCAGAGAATTAGATAAAGGCTGGCGTGTGTGTAATCGTAAAAGCTACGATCCCCAAGTCGAGAGCCAGGCGGCCGACGATCTGGCAGTATTTATACGGTTCCGGATTGAATGGACGGACTTAATGCCGAAATTAAGTGTGAAATTTGGGCTGATGCCGCTAGAACACAAAATCAAGGCATAATTCGTCATCTACTCCTATAGGATTTATACAAAAGGAATTGTTAAAGGCATTGTCGTTTCATACGTGACAACAGTTGATTCTTTTATTGCATAGACATTATTCCGCGAAAAAATCTAGAAATGCAAGTATAAAATGATTTTAAATTGTTTAAGTACTGCGAACTAACGCTGTATTTTTTTAACTGCTGGAAATATTCCGTATCTTCTCCAGAACATTCCTTCCTGCAAGCTAATCAACTAACTGCATTTTCTAATTACCCACACTTCTTCATAAAATTGAGCCATAAAGTAAGACAGTTCATTGAAATCACTTTATAGAACCGACATTTATTATCCTCGTCGTCGTTAAAAAATAACGCCCATAGAAAACCCGTTGCACAATAAAAAGGGAGGATCGGGCACGGCTAATCAAAATCGGTAAAGCTAACATTACTCACCATAAACGTTCCCGACGTCATGAGCGGTAACTGCAGATAGAAAGTGTATCGTTTCAGCAGACATGCCGCGCAACATTGCAAGAAACCAGTGCCCATATGAGAGAAATAAGTTCTTCCATGAGGACACGTCTAGAAGGAAAGGCGTTTGTCACACACACAAAAAAAAAAACAAACCCACCATAGATTGACACCTTCGATAAGTCATCGTTTTTGTACCACATTCGTGTTCCATTTTTTATGCTGTTTCCGCTGTATCTTTCGTGTGTAGCAGGCATTATCCTGCCTGTAGCAGCTGCCAAAGTGTCGCACGAGATTTAAGGATGCTTTATCACGAAATGGTTTTGTTCACTTTGTTTTGGTTCTCCTTTTTTCGCAGTTAAGTGAACGAGAAAAGCAACGTAACGAAGCCTGACGCCACGGTACAACACAGTGTGTACAAATACTGCGCCAGGGAATTGATTCCCAACGCCATTGAAAGTGTCAATTGCTGTCACATTTTGCTCTTTGCTACGAGGTAACAAGCAGAAGCGTTGAGATAGAACTGTATTCAGTTCTTATGTTTTTTTTTTGTTTGTATAGTAAATGTTTTCCACTTTTTTTCCATCGACTGCCGTCTGACGCGAATGCGATGAGCTCCAAAACGCAGTCCAAGAACGGAAATTCTTTAATCCGCAAACACTTTGCCAACTTATCTACCAAGCAGTCTCTATAACCGTTTGCCACAGCTTGTGCACTTGCGATCGTTCCAGCAGCAATAACAAAAAAGTTCGAACCTTACGCATAGCGGCACTACCAGGAACGGTTCTCGTCCTTGGAAGAACAGCTCAACGTTTCGACAACGGTACAACAAGCATGCAACAAATGGCAAAACAAAATCGGGCAGCAAAATCGCTCGTAATAGCATCCCGTTGCTTAAGCGGTTTACTGATAAGACGACGGTGCATGAGTACTACTTCAAGCTGGCATGACCTACCCGTATCACTTCTCCCCGTTTCTGGAGAATGTCCGACGACTGCGTCAGAAGTGTGCTGAATCTATCGCTTCCTAGAGTAGCCGACAACCCTCGTTTTATCCCGCCATGCCATGGCACACGCAACGTTCCGGTGGTCGCACTCTCGGAGGTCGAGAAAATAGGAACAACCAACGCCCCAGCGGCGGTTCGGGTGATTCGCCCCAGACGACGAGCTAACTCACTCACGGCTGGACTTGGAGAAATGGTCGACGTGCCGCTCACGGTGTAAATTATAGCTGGTTATAGCGATCCGACACCAAATCGATTAATCGTTGTTGCGTTTGGCGAGGCGCACCGAAACCACCGAAACCGGTTGGGCCCGTTGGAAAGTTCTATTGACGGGGCTAGTTTTGCTTCCTTTCTTGTCTTGGTGGGGAGCCATCGAGCGTGCAAGTCGAGGCGGTTTTTAATTGACGGAGTTCTTGCATCACACCTCGAGCACGGGTCTGACCCAGCAAATACTGACTCTGGAGATTCTGGTAACACTGACTAGGGTGCTAATTAATACGGCTATTATTGCTAATGGTCGCTTCAGGCTTTTGTGATTTTGTGTTTCGTTTTGTATTTACTTCGTGCCATTACCAAAGACGAACAGTTAAAAATATGCTTGTAACCCGTCGGGCAGGAAATGTTGATATGTTGCGCACTCCACGCGCTAAGGATATGGCTTTGCCGTTCAAACTCACAACGACCGTCTCTTTTACAGTGCTGGTTCTCTGCAAAAATGTGATCTTATTTGTTATCTCTTTCTGCGTGTCAGATGTACGGAAGCATCAAATTATTTTTAAAGACATCCACAATTGATTTACACTCGTTTTTGCTGCCTTATTGCCATGATCGTAAACATAAACACAACATGATTGTTAAACAAAACTAAGGCTATATTTTTAGTAAGCCCTCCGCAATCATGAGCTCGAAATCAACTTCACAAATCATACCAACAGGGACAAACGTAACTGGGTCCGCAGCGTACGTGATGACATATTCATCTTCAAAACCGGCTTCATCCGAACGCCAGTGCTTAGCTGTCGGCACGACGGAAGCAAATAAATTCACAGATCATATCGTTTTGATAGCAACGATGTATTCGATGATACTGACTGCCGGTTCCTTATCGGTACGCTCGTCATCGTGGTACCTCACGTTTACAACCTACGACAACAAACCGACCTGCGTATGTTAGGTGCGAGTAAAGTCGGGCCTGAACGGCGCTAGTGAAAAGGTAAGTTATGCGCGAAGAACTATGTCGCCCGTGGAAGTACGTGACTGGTGTTCGGTAATCTGTGAGTCGTTGGTCGATCGTATCGCTCTTTCTCATGAAAACATACTTGTTAAGATGCGGTTTTGGCTTAGAAAAAAACATGACGAACGCCATCACTTGCACAGAGAAGAGACAAAGTGAAAGTGCTTCCCATGTTACTGCAACGTAAGAAATGGGCCAAGTCAGCAAATATAACCAACACTTTTCTACTTTAAATAAACAATAAACCACTATGTGATTGCTTACTTTTATCTTCTGCTTTTCTTTCGCCGGATGCTCCAGGGGATCAGTTAGATTCTGTCACCAGATCTCAATCTCGCGTGCTCACAGATCAGCTTACAAATTTAACTTCCTTCTGCCATAAACTTTTTGCCATAATTTGTTTGCGTTGTATATCCTCCATCGTGAAAATGGAACGTATCTAAGATCAACACATAGGATGTCATTTATCATTTCCGCACATGGTGTGATATAACAAAGTTGTACAAACATGAAATGGAATTTTATGAAAACTCTAATGCGTTCGACCTAGACATGTACGAACATGTCTCTTGAAATGTTCTTTCTTTCATACAGAAAACATTTTTTTTTTGTAACAGAAATCTGCTTGTGTTGAATATTTTCCTAATGCCAAACAAAACTATGACAAATATGCGCTGCTTACGATTTGTAAATCATAATTAACGTCAACCCAGTGCTTCATTCCGATCTTAAGCAAGAAATTATGCCTTAAGAATCGATTTCAGATCCCACCCCACGTAGCGTGGCCATGGAATTGAGGCAATAATTTATCGCTGCCGATTTACATAATCGATTATCATACTAGATCGAGCATCAGCAACTAATCGATATCCCCATCTCGAGATTTCGATCAATGCTTCCGACGCAGCCACGGTACGCACGGACTGCCAGCTTACGGAATTCCGATTGAAGACGATTCCCACATTCCGCTCTATGTGCATGTAGAGAGGACATATAGAAGAAAACCGTCATCAAACCCTAACTGACGGTTAGCGAAGGCACAGTTTCTGGAGGGAGGGGGACTTTTCAGTGTATTTCGGAATGCTTTCCCTCGTCCCATTCTCAACCTTACACCGCCAACAGCGAGATTTCGTAATCGATCTTTAACCGACCACGGACGAAATGCTTCTCAATAAAAAGACGATAAAATTACTTCCACATCATAAACAGAGCCATATTTTAGCTGTCACCTCTGCGTAAATACTTGTGACTCTTTTAATGATCTCCGCATTCGATTGAGTTCCTACGCATTTCGGTAGAGAAAATGGGTGCCGCATCGATATCTGCTTGACCAGCAAGAAACGACCACAGTGCAATGGGTGCCGCTATCTAATCGAAAATCCTTTCCATCAAAGCACAACCATTCGCGCAAAGATGTCATCAGAGAGATGGAGCAGTTTATCCACGAGCCACCGAGACACACATACACAAGACCAAACATGCATGATTTGAATTCACAAGTTTTCAAGCAACAGCTTACCACAGACAGACGAACCGAGCATCGTTGATGTGCGAATTCTACCGAACTTTATTGGGGCTGATATACTGTCAATAGGTCTTTTTTATTTATTTTATCGCTCATTCTTCACACCATAAATAATCCTGCCGAAACCGGCAGAGAATTAGATAAAGGCTGGCGTGTGTGTAATCGTAAAAGCTACGATCCCCAAGTCGAGAGCCAAGCGGCCGACGATCTGGCAGTATTTATACGGTTCCGGATTGAATGGACGGACTTAATGCCGAAATTAAGTGTGAAATTTGGGCTGATGCCGCTAGAACACAAAATCAAGGCATAATTCGTCATCTACTCCTATAGGATTTATACAAAAGGAATTGTTAAAGGCATTGTCGTTTCATACGTGACAACAGTTGATTCTTTTATTGCATAGACATTATTCCGCGAAAAAATCTAGAAATGCAAGTATAAAATGATTTTAAATTGTTTAAGTACTGCGAACTAACGCTGTATTTTTTTAACTGCTGGAAATATTCCGTATCTTCTCCAGAACATTCCTTCCTGCAAGCTAATCAACTAACTGCATTTTCTAATTACCCACACTTCTTCATAAAATTGAGCCATAAAGAAAGACAGTTCATTGAAATCACTTTATAGAACCGACATTTATTATCCTCGTCGTCGTTAAAAAATAACGCCCATAGAAAACCCGTTGCACAATAAAAAGGGAGGATCGGGCACGGCTAATCAAAATCGGTAAAGCTAACATTACTCACCATAAACGTTCCCGACGTCATGAGCGGTAACTGCAGATAGAAAGTGTATCGTTTCAGCAGACATGCCGCGCAACATTGCAAGAAACCAGTGCCCATATGAGAGAAATAAGTTCTTCCATGAGGACACGTCTAGAAGGAAAGGCGTTTGTCACACACACAAAAAAAAAAACAAACCCACCATAGATTGACACCTTCGATAAGTCATCGTTTTTGTACCACATTCGTGTTCCATTTTTTATGCTGTTTCCGCTGTATCTTTCGTGTGTAGCAGGCATTATCCTGCCTGTAGCAGCTGCCAAAGTGTCGCACGAGATTTAAGGATGCTTTATCACGAAATGGTTTTGTTCACTTTGTTTTGGTTCTCCTTTTTTCGCAGTTAAGTGAACGAGAAAAGCAACGTAACGAAGCCTGACGCCACGGTACAACACAGTGTGTACAAATACTGCGCCAGGGAATTGATTCCCAACGCCATTGAAAGTGTCAATTGCTGTCACATTTTGCTCTTTGCTACGAGGTAACAAGCAGAAGCGTTGAGATAGAACTGTATTCAGTTCTTATGTTTTTTTTTTGTTTGTATAGTAAATGTTTTCCACTTTTTTTCCATCGACTGCCGTCTGACGCGAATGCGATGAGCTCCAAAACGCAGTCCAAGAACGGAAATTCTTTAATCCGCAAACACTTTGCCAACTTATCTACCCAGCAGTCTCTATAACCGTTTGCCACAGCTTGTGCACTTGCGATCGTTCCAGCAGCAATAACAAAAAAGTTCGAACCTTACGCATAGCGGCACTACCAGGAACGGTCATACGTATGTCTCTGTATGGTGGCTGGATGAGCAATGTTTGAATGTTCGTGGGATCGGAAAAGCGGCTGGGCGGGGGGGTAGCGGGGTCAGCGAGCCGCTCATTTGGCAATGTTCTACACGAATAAAAACATTTTATTGATTTCCCGACTCACCAAGTGATGCCCGCTACGGTGGATCCGAAATGGGAACCCAGACATGATTGCCTAGGTCACACCGCAGAAAGAATGGCCTTTCTAAAGAAGGCTTTAGAAAGAGGATCCCTCCCTCGTAGAAAGTCGCGCTAGCCATTAGCCGCTCACACGAGATAGAAATTTGTAGCGAAATTATGGCCAGATAAGAGGGCGCTCGGTTACCCATGCAGGGAAACTGATAGCCGGTGTTATGGGTCTTCGCTGCTATAGCGACTATTCAACGCGCACTGCAATAACAAATCGTGATTCATTAATTTAAACACGCTTAGAATCTGATCTCCTCTAGATGGATCGCTCGGATCCAGCTCAACCGGTACACGGTTGGGCTTACACGTCTCCACTGCACAAGTTTAGCACGGAGTGATGTGACAAATAAATTACCAGATGATATGTTAGGTACAGCTAGGCTGGATTCTTGCTGGTGGCGTACTAATTGGAAGCTAATAGAGACCAAGTCTTGTGTGGGTCACCATGAAAGTGGAATGGCGAGCAAGTGCATTGCATATGTTAGGTACAGCTAGGCTGGATTCTTGCTGGTGGCGTACTAATTGGAAGCTAATAGAGACCAAGTCTTGTGTGGGTCACCATGAAAGTGGAATGGCGAGCAAGTGCATTGCAACATTAAATGGTTTATCAAATTTTGCTGCTTGAAATAGCAAGAATTGGAAACTTACAATGTTTGTAGTACTGGAAACAAACGTTCATAAAGCATAATGCATTTAAAGTGTCGCTACATTTTGGTAAGGTAACATAATGCATAAACATAATATATTATCCCAATAAAGCTACCTATTTTACTTAACAAGACAATCAGACTTGGATACTGCCTGAACACATGACTTCAACAAGGTGCAAGCTTTCTTGCGTGAATATTTGTTGTGACAACTATTCGAATTTCTGATCATTTGCGTAGGATCAACAGAGTGGCTGATTATTCCCTGTTCTTGGCAAAAATCACTGCACTTGAAACCAATCTTAATGGCTTTCCCCGTACAAAGCAAATCTCGACATATTTGCGATAGCCCACAATAACGAACACTGTCACAAACTAGCGTTCAAGCAACAACACCCTTATGCAATTACTTCACCAGATTGCCAACCAGTTTGAACCCACTAGCATCGGACCGGCTATTTTTGTCCAATGGTCCCATCAATACAAACCCTCGGAGAAAACCGAAACCGCACGCAGCGTTTTAAGCGGGGGCATAAAAAGAGTCAATTTACCCACCAACCGTCGGCTGCATCGGGTCAACCTGGGTGGCCAGCGCTCATCAAATGCAATGTTTTGTGTTTGGACCGCTCGATAAAACAGCTCGATCAATTCCGATTCCGATTGCTAACCATTCGTGCAGGGAGCCTTTATCGCCTATCGCACTTGATCTCGAGCCGAACACGAGGAGGTGAACGATCAGAAACTACCGAACAGAAATACCCTACACGGTTGGCACGGTGATGGTGGTGGCTGGAAACCAGCGTTGCGGTATAAATTAAAATCTTATGAATACCTTTAATTTGCCATCAAAACCCACCGGGAGGAATCGATGTCGATGTGTGGTGCAATAAAATGCGTATTTAATTTCCATAATGATTCCACTTTGCGCCCAACAATTTTTACTTCCCTGTGTCCTCTTCATACTGGCGTGGCGCGTGAAGGTGATTGAAAGCGGGCGGTTGACAATGTTCAGCCATGCTGACGGTAAGGATCTTTTACGGCCCTAGTGGCTTATAGTTAGAAAAACTTTCTAACTGAAAACAGTAACTTTATTCCTACCTCGACTCGCTTGGCAACGTTTCATCCACGGTAGGCCTTTTTAAAACACCAAAGATCATCAACAAGCATCATACGAGTGAATGCCCCCTTCGGAAGGCTTGGTCCAGTGATGCGATTGTCGTCTTTATCGATTAATAAAACTATCAAAGCGTTTCCAGTCGACCACCATGCCGAGGCGTCAAAAGGGATCGTCGCATTGACCTGTTCTGAAGTTTCTTCTCTCCCCATGCCTCTCAGAGACAGTCGTTACGGACGTCCGAAGATGGTCAGGCAAAAGATCCAAAGATAACCTAGCTACAATGGTTGGCTGCAATTCACTTCAAAATCAGTCACTTATGGCCGTAGGTCTTGTGATGTTCGCCCACTATGGCTCATGATGGAATTATTGTACATCAATTATTTTCCTCTTTTAGAGGTAGCACGGGATGCCTTTTGGTTCGGTGCTGCGGCGAACGAAATAATCCGCTTGCTCGATGATCGAGAAACCATTTCAAGCGCAGGTAGTCTGCTTCTTCCACTCGTGATCACTCTTGCTACTTCCCGGTTGACGGCACCATCAAGAACTTAATGATCTCTTTAAGGGTCGTGTACGAGACTCGCTAAAACCGGGAAGAAAATTATGGCAACAATTTGTTTACTTTTCGGTAAAATCATTTCCTGGAACGAAACGAAAAAAACGTTTCTTCTTTCGAAGCGAATCAACTGATCTTACCACCAATTCATGATGGGATTAGCAGTAACCACACATTCTCTGTGCCTATCTTAACTTTTGTCATAAATCTGTTTCAATTCGAGGATTTCACACTTAACGTAACATGACTTTATAAGATTCTAATTAACCACACTTGGACACGTTGGACTCCATCTCTACCACGTTTCAAGCCTTCTCGTTTAGCATCGCACTAGAAAGGCAAAATAAGTGTTTAACGGCTTACCACCAAAGTTTAAGCATTATATCAAGCTGATTGACTTTTAACACACGAATGGCAACACACGTTCATATCTAGCAAAGACCCCGTTTTTTTTTTCAAACAAATGCCTACTAGCTCCAGAATGACCGTTGGCTCCATGTAATCGGTCTCAAAGAATCCCTTTACGTGCAGCTCTATCATGGTTGGTGGCTACGTTAATCGTGTCAATTTCTGTGCAATGTGCACAATCTCCCTTCACGCTGATCCACCACCCACCTTCACGCAGCCTCGCTGGTTATAGCGGCGTACGGTAACCTGCTGCAAAAGGGGTGAAAATAAAAAATTAAACACACCATCCAACATCCTTCTGGCAAACACCCAATCAGCCACGGCGTACTTGTTGTGCTTTGCAAGTGGACGGTGGTCTATGCTTGCTGGCTTGTTTTGCTGGAACGTTTCTGTGTCATGATCGGCGGGCACTGTTATTATCGAGTTTGTGCACTGCCACCCTCTGGACCCGTTCGCTGTTGCAGTTGTGGCAGAGTTTTTTTTCGAACGAGGATCACCATTGATGTTGAAGTTTCCCATCGCTTTTTATCTGGTGTGTGTCAGTGTTTATTATCCCGCAGGTGTAATTAGATTTGTTGAAGTAAATATTGCGATTATGCGTCATTAATCATTGACAATACCGTGCAGGCTGTGACTTGCGATAATGAAAATAGCTTTATCTTTGACTAGAAACAAATTATTGCTTCCCGATTCTCGTTCAACGTTCAAATCCATCAATCAAGACGTTGTTCCATTTGTAAACTATCAAGAATAGTACTTAAAATAACGTAACACATTTTGTGTTTTTTGCAGATTTGATTTGATTCGTATTTTTGCATTACAGCCTGTTTAAGTTGCACTATACATTTTGTTAAGAAGCATGCAAGATGCAACAAAATAGATTCTGAAGCAACCGAAAAATTCCAACACTCCAAAGATTTTTATTTACTTAGGTACTGTGTACCCCACATAAACTATGTTTTTCACCGTCAATTTTTTATTGCTCAATATTTTAACGCCAGTATTGCCGAGCCAGTGGGCAGCTTCTGACCTCTTAATGAGCGACTATTTAGCAACTCCCGCAAACCAAGGAAAACATCAATTATCTTAGAATCCGGAAAGAATTCAACCGAAATTGTGCTGGTAGAGCTCACTGAACCGCGCGCTTTATAGCCACCGTCGGTTCGTGCAACCGAACCTTCCCCACACTCCCCAACCCTCCTCCTCTTCCCCGCCCCCAACCAGCTCACCCACCTCAGCCAGCAACCGGTGTTGGACGCTTAAAAGTCGATAATTAGCAGAATAACATAATTATAAATTTAGATTATTGTCATAAACTGCGCCACCGCAGCCCGGAAAACACCAACCGTGCTCCCGAAGTTCAGCCACCGGGAAAAACAATAAAACAGCACAGAACATAACCGCGTGCCCGCTCGCTGAAAGCCTACGTTCTTAAAGTGTTGCCGCGAGAAAAAGTAAAACAAAAGCACAGTATCCCAGGCGAGCAGCAAAAACATATCAAGCAAACAGCCACACAAAACTCTGCGGGAGATGCGGATATCGTGCGCTCCCCAAACCGTTGTCAGTTTTGTTTCGATCGAAGTGAAACAGCCAAAAGTGCCGTCCCCGCTGGCTGTCCATTGAAACAAGAGAAGGAGGAAAATAAACAGAAAATTATGGTTAATTGATTCCGTTCTTTGCCGCCGTTGCCTACCGGTGAACAGAACGGATGGAGTGATGGATGGATGAGTTGGATGAAAGTGTTAGCTTCTGTGCCGGCCGATGGAACAATTGGCGCTGATTCATTCGCGAAAGCAGCAGCAAAGATTCGAACGGCAAAACTGCGATGAAAAGACCATCACACAATTGTTCCAGGTTAGAAGGTTACATACCAGGTGATTAACAGGTACAAACGCTTCGCACGCTCGCCCGTGTGATGAAATAGGTCAACCCGTTTATGGTGTGTTCATCGGCAATGAGCACCCTTACGCTGGGTAGTATTTTTACGGGGCGTAAAAACAAACTGTAATCTTAAATGGTCTGGTTTTCGAACCACGCGTTTTGCTGCATACCGCGTTAAACGCTTTGAAAAAAAAAACGAATCCATTGACGAACGAACCAATTTCCGATCAAACGGCTCTTCAATTCGTCTTGGTATCGGGTGCTGACTTTTGGGGCCACTGGAAGCATGTACACATGCATCCGGCCGCCAAAAACACAGCCATTGTTCAATCCTAACTTATTTTCAAGTCTTTTGATCGCGTAACCAGCCCTTCGTCTCAAGCCGCCTGCCATCATCATACGTATCCATTTCGGATTCAATCTGTCAAGCCAAGACATAACCGAAATAAAAATAGGTTCCTTGCTTGGGGCTGATTGAAGCCTTTTGTTTGCCCATCGAAAGTGAAGTGACGTCGGGGTAAATGGCAAGCGTTAACGAACCAGAATCACAGTGCACCGTGCAACTACGAATCTGCTTTCGGGCTCTCTTTGTCTTCGCCACCATCGCCTTTCCACTTGGACGCGACCGGTCCCCATTTAATGACCGATCAAGGCCAGTGACATTCACATTGCTAACGGTCATATTTCGCGCAATTCGCAGCAGCGTTTGGAGAGATGGATAAAAAAAATAAACCTCAAACCATGTGCCACAGTTGCAGCTAACCAAGTGCAGTGCGAAACGTTAAGAGTTATCCTTTCTAAAGCTGCTTAAATTGTAGCACTGGAGAAAAATGATCTGATTAACGTGACTTTGGTTAAGGTTTATGTCATTTGGCGTTTATGTGTCCGTCCATGGTGACAATCAGATTTACGTTGAGGGGAATTTTGCAAAAAGGCATGCTTCTTTCCATCGTTATAAATTGCAATACAAACTGTACTTTAAGCCCTTTTTTGTACAGTTCCAAGTTATTCAACGATAAACTATGCGTACCGCAGAAATGACTTTAATTCGAGCAACATATATTTATTTTTTCAATCACTTTCAACAACACATAGCATCGTGTTGGCAGCGTGCACTCGTATTCATTTGCAACAATCTCAATCCAATGAAGTTTGTCGATTAATAATGGGATGCACCTTTGCAGACCATTACTATACTCAAGCCAACCCTAATCTACATAGCAAGTGGATTTGTTATGTTTCAAATCCAGGCTTCCCTCTATCCGTGAGGCTCATTAGCTACTCACCAAACCTCATGACAGCTTATCATACGGACGACGCGAACAGGACCCAGATATCCGTGCAGTTGCGTGTGCACGTGAGTGTTTCAGCTGCCCATGATGCCCGATATCGAGGTCGTTCATGTCTTTCCGATCGTGTGACATATCATCTAAACAGCTTTGTCGACACGCGACACACACAAACCCGATAAAAGTAAAAACTCGCCTATCGGCTTGACAGTTTCCTTTTCACTCCTTATCAACGAGCGACTTGTGCATCGACCGCCATGCTGTCAGAGACGGACCGTTTTGGAATATTTTGCTGCGCAAAATTTTTCCCACCACGCGTACGTACGTAGATGACACTTGTGCCAGCGATGTGCATGTGGGACTTCCTTCGTTCGGTGCGTCGTTTTACGAATTAGACGACTTTGCTGGGAAGGAAATGCAAACAGCAGTATGAGCAGGCGGTGCACTTTTTCCATCCGGTAGGTATTACCATTGGGGTAAAAACTGCATCTCTTGATGCCCTCTGCTTCAACTATGTTTGTTCCCCAAGAGAAACTTGGTAAACGGAAAATACAAACGTCATGGAAGGCACCCAAGCCTCCAGCGTTCGCTCGATTGTCGTCGAGCTGGCGTGATGCGGTTAGACCCAGTGCCATTCGAACTGAGTGATGATTAGCTGCCGAACCGGTTCCACGTTCCACGCTGACCACGGGCTACCTGGTACCATTCCCGACGGTGGTCAATGAAATTGAAAACTTCTAGCTGTCCGTAGCACAACGGGAGCAATCGTATGGTAGGATGTTGGTTTGTTTTCTTCTTCCCAGCGCACAGCGATCCATTTCCGCGTGAAACGTCTCCGTCAGTTCTCCGTCTCAGTTATAATCGTTCGCCGGCACTCAGGTATGGTTTTCGATTTCACATTAAAAAAGGCTACAATTTCGATCTATCCTCGTTTTTCACTCTCAGAGATACTCCTTAGAAAGATGTAGATGAAACACCAGAAGACCTAGAACCGGAGACATTGAGCCATCCTCCCCGACTGGTACATTGCCACGGTGTGCATCATCATCATCACCATGATCTAGCGTATGTTGATCTCGTACAAGAGATCTCTTCATTTTGCTACCGGTTCTTAGCTTTTAATCAACACTCTTTACGAGAGGAAGATGCTCTTCATTCGAACTCGTCTGGAGCATTGAAATCAATTACCCATTACCAATTCCGATTATTTCCGGTTGAATGGTAGAAATGTAATTTTAACCGAAATACACGAGAACACCCGTTTTCTGTTGGATGTTGCGATTCTTTTCCGAGTTTTTAAGCTTTTAATCGATTTGGCAAGATAAAAGCTATCGGCGGAGTTCAAATACAATAGGTATTTTTAAGAAACAGGGGTTGCTTGGTCCCTTCTGTGATTTCGTTGCGCCAGATCTATTCATCGATCATCGCAACGAAAAGGAAACGGGTATGCTCTTTGTAAAGGAATGATCGCTATACTTTATACGTGTACTTCGTGGATAGCAAAGGCTCACCTGTGTCTGTATAACACGTTTAGGATGTACTCACAAACACATACGCTGGGATAATTACATAGTTTCAGAATGAATGAACTCTATACACGATCGGACAGAGCCATTACTGTAGCGGTCATTCGCTTCAGTGTAACTTCTTAAAGAAGACAATTGATCAAAATAACAACGGTTTTCCTTTCTATCTAACCCGAATCCAGCTGATTTGAGAAATGTTCTCGATGGTCTCGAAAGGATTTGAAAATCGGAAATCGATTCAGATAAACTCAGAGCAATGATTCCATTTCTTGCGCTGTTATCAATAGATTGACTGATTTATGGAGTTTGGATGTTCTACAATTAAAAACATTTACCAATATTCAACAGAAACAACTTCTTCACGACACTTCACAAAGGCGTACACAAAGTCACAACAGTTTCTCCACTACCACAACGTGAAAGATTGCTCCATTTTCACCTTGAACCAGTCGGTTTCTTCGGTGACCGAAAACCTCAACACACGAAATTATATCAAATTACACCAGTACTTAACGCCAGCGCACTCTGCAGACATTTTCGCACCGTAGCGCACCATGCAATTAAAGTCATACGCAACAAGAGCGAGCCTCGCGACACGCACCCAACACCCAACCAGTTGTCCGTTTGACCCATCGCGTCAATCTTTTCGCAAGCTAAAGTCAGACATAAAACAAAGGCGCTAAATATTTATTGGAATATAATTTAAGGTTAACAAACGACTCGCACGCCCGAAAGCCGACGATCGTGTGCATGGGCAAGAGGAATGAGCGAAAGATAAAAATACGCACACATACTTAATGCAACCAGTACAACACAAGACCTGCCCCTTAAGGGCTTGATTGTTCGGCTAAGAATCTGAGCACTCAAAGGGTAATAATCATATTATATCTATCTTTTAGCAATCAACCGCACCGCAAACGATCCAGAGGTCAGGCCCTGTTCAATATTAAAGGCGAGGAACAGGTATGCTCCATTATCGTACTATCGGAACAATTTTAAGCATTCTCGCTTTCGATGCTTTTTAATGCCGTTTTATCTACCACTTTGCGCAGAATTCCGATGCAAAATTACCAAAGCCCCATTACACGGCCTTCCCTGATCCGAGGGAAGCACGAGCACGAGCAAATAGAAACATCGCGCACCGCGTTTCCATGTTGCCCTTAAGGGACGGATTTTATCCTACAAAACCATAACAAGCGGTTGGATTTTGTTGTATCACGATTGCAAAGAAAGGTTCCCAACCAGTTGATTGGCAAATGGTTCCACTGGGATCGGTGTTCAAGAATGATCGGATGAAGCGTTCCCCACACTCTCACTTCCTTCATCACCTTCCCCTACCGATAATTGCATTCTTCACTTCTTTCACATTTCTAGCTGAATCTTTTGATCAAATTCCATCGAAAGCAAATCCCTTTGGGCATCTGCCCGAGAGTTTGAAACATCAAGCTGAATTCCTAACATCGATCCGACTCAACCGAACCGAAGTTAGGGGAGTAAGCTTCTAATGCGCTGCTTCATCTTCTTCCTTCCGGTTCGTTTATGCACGAAAGATCTTCAAACAAACGAAGTACGCCATCAAAGTGTTGCAGCGAGAGAAAATAGCTGAAAAAATGTGCCTGCGAGGGTGAAAATAATAACAATATTGCTCTCGCACCAACGCAATACTCGACCATGACGGTATGCCTGAGCGTGGCGCTTTTGCTTTTGCTGGTGAAGCAAGATTATCGGTCTGCAGACCATACTCAAGCTGCACCGGCGATACGTTTGTGGTGCGTTCCTTATTGGAAGGCGGCGCCCCGATCAACCACTCAAGGCCAAGATCAAATTCGACGATCGTTTCGGTGAGTCTTCGGCATTTGGTGGAGCGTTGTAGAGCGTGACCAAATGTTGTCAGGGGAATGGATTACACCGAACAGATTGGAGCTGTAGGGCTTGCTTTTTGCAATCGATCCATAGGACAGTAACTGATAGTTAAGATCGTACGGATATGTGTATGTTCCTAGAAATGACAGCTTCATACTGACCATGTTTTTCGCCATTTAGAAATAAAGCGGTAGCTACAAAGTTGCCATACTTGTGAGGCAAGTTTCGACAACATGTGGCACGATACACCTCTAGCTATCATCTATCAAACATTGTACAGTCTGCTTTCCGCTACATTAAAGTCATGTGTCATATAGTTATACACCGTAATATATAAAGGATTGGCGATAATTTTTATTCCAATTTCATTCCGATCCTATCGATCTTTAAACCGCGCTGCGGAAAATATATGAACTATTTACAACGTAACACATTTAAAGCACATCATTTTCCTCACTTACCCTCATTAGTGTGATTTATCCTGCTTCCTGCGAACGATCGACCGATGCCATTGCGTGCGCACGCTTTCTGCTAAACCGGGATGCAATTACTTAATACTCGCGTGCAACTATTTTTCATCACTTAACGAATGCTAGCACGACCAAGAACCTTATCCCACTTCTCTCCCTGTCGGACAAGCAAAGAACTTGTGCTACGAAAGAGTAGATTGAATTTGTGTGTTGCAGACCAAACCTACTTCAACCATGAGTATCCTGCATCATGTGTCGCTTCGACAGTGAATGCACGGGCAAGGTGAGCACATATTTCACACTAATAACATCATTTGTTAGATGAAGCGCACCGGAAAGCTGCACTTACCGGCCGGCAGTACGATGTTTTCCTGTTGGCGATCATAACCATACGGGCTGGCATAGAACGCCCATCTTTCGAACAGGATGTTAGTTGTAATTGACTCGGTGAAACTTATCCAGGAAAGTATGTTTACTACCGATACTTCATGTATCATTCACTGCCCATATTTCACACACAACAGGATCAAGCACGGGTTTGTATTCGCCTGTATCACAACACTTTTCGATGAATCACCATTGAGGTTAACGCTAATTCTTTAATGGAAGAAACACAACGCACTTTGCACCATATGTGACTCTTATAAATAATTTCAGATTATGCCTAAACGATATTTTTAAAGTACCGACGGTTTTCAACAGCATTACTCATAAACAACGTGTCGAAACCATGCATTCCATACAAACTACCAAACCGAGAACTTGCACTTTTAACAACTGACATCATAAGAAATATTTCCCAACGGTACGAGCCATACACACACAACCACTTGATCTATTTTTATACTTACTACTGCGATTCAACCTGTTTTATCTTGTAGAAAGCTTGTCAGATTCCAAGATATCTCGAACCGTACAAACCCACATGAAGACATCCCAAAACCTAGGCTATCCTCCAATACCCTACGGTACGAGCACAAAAAACTGTCAACTGTTTTGATGTATTGTCTCTGATACCACGTCACCAGGACCCATTCATCAAGATACATTCGCTGGAGCGACACCTCGCGCGCGGAACCGAAAACCGGCCTACCGAATATGATACAATCGTAGGAGAGCAAGTTCCTCGGAGTCACCAAAACTATCCAATATCTGTCCGTGGTTTAAATTTACTGAAGCGTGTTACCATTCGTACCAGGTATGAACCACAAGTCCGAGACCACATGTCACGTACTGCGGGCTGATTGATTAGTCTGACTCTTAAGACGGGGTAACTTGAAACCGTTTTTCGAGTTTTGGAATTCTGAGAATTTGTCACAAGAATAGTGTTTGTCGTTTGGAATATTTGTACAATTTTTATAGTTGAAAGTGGATCTTGTACGTAATAATACTACTCTATACTGTACGATAATACTCGTATAGCGATAAACGAAACTCTTGAGCTGACAATTACCAACATAAAAGTATACCATATGCCCCTAACCAATCGTTCTTGAGTAGAAAGCAACGTTTACTGCCAAAACGAAACACTTCGTTAAACGAAATGACGACCAATATCATGGCAGATTAAGTCGCTCATCGATGTCGTCCTACTGATCGAACGTTCCATTCGACGATCAAACCCGTGGTTCTCGTTTATTTGATGTGAACATAAATCCGCTTACTGATGAGGTCTCCCATTCACGCAATTACCATCGAACAAACGGGAGAGAAAGAGTACGCTGATCTTCCCGATCATAACTAATTCGACGATTGACAGGCTCTGCCGATCCCGTTTGACTTCATTCATGGCCAGGTGCGTTAGCTTTGCGAGAAACCTCTGACGTTTCAAACTCTACATTGCTTCATACGTCCATGTGTTTACTGTCAGATCTTATTAAGCCTTATGACAGATCCGATGATAGACCCGACCTCGGACCGTCCCAGCTGACCCAACGCACAATCGCGACAATAAAGCGTGACGGAATATGGAACAATTTTGTTCGGCGACGTTCTGCTGCACCGCGAAGCACCTCCCGGACCGCTTTTGTACACTTGATTGGAAACAGATTCAATGCAATGAGAAAGTTTGCCACTTATATCATCATTATCAGGTTTTTCTACCGAGTGATTTTTAAAAAATGCGTGCTGAAGAATATCGAAACGTATAATATGAGCGGTATTGAATTGGTCTTTCAGTCAAAACAACAACCATGGAACCGAGTGAGGAAAGAAAAAAATCTGAAAAAGTAAGAGTTTTATTCTTCAACACAAACCACATACTGTGAAGTGGTTAGTATTTATTCTGATTGTCATTGGCATGAGACGTCCAGAAGTAGAGTTCTTCTGAAGGGTGATTTTCGAACTCTTAAATAGCTTCATCAAATTACCCCCAGGTGTGACGGACCAATTGCGGAACTCTTTTCCTCCATCCCACGTCCAGCCACATCCCCAACAGAGATGATGGTTCTTCTATTAGTTACAACAATTTATTGGCGGCATCAAACAATGCTGAGCTACGGTCATGTTTTCATTTAAGGCAGCAAATCAAACAAACCGTCCGGCTTTGCTGAGCGTTCAAAACAACCGGCCCAACCAATTAGTTTCCATCACGCAACGGGTGGCGCACAGAAGAGGCCGGAATCAATGGAAAATCTAATCAAACGATCACCACCGTGCTACAATCGATATCAAGCACCCTCGTATCGCACCGGACCGATGTGCTGTTGTTGCTCTAATCGCTTCGACCAACAGGCCATCAGATGAAGAAATTCCGCTAAAGGAGGAGCCATTTTCATCCAGATGCGCCCGGTCTATCGTCTCACGTCAACCGGGGGTGCCAATTATGGCTATTTGGAATAAGCGACCCATACATGCAGTGCACAGAATTCCCACACCATATAATCTACTTTTTCCGCTTCGCTATGAAACGGACGAACTGCACGTTAGTAAAAGCGGCGAACCCGTGTTTGCCTCATCTAAAGTAGTCCACTTTGCAATGCTCGTCACCAAATCAACCAGTGTGTGACCGTTACAAAACCCGCGAATGAGCTGCCGATTGACAATATTACTGCTTGATAAAAAAAACACCGATGATTGATCGTTGATCAATTTTCTGACCAACTTCCCACAAGATTACATTGAAGCTAGGATGGTGAAAAGAGATAGCTAGACTGCTTGCACAGTGCGTGCGTGGTTAATGGGTATGTTCAACGGAAGGTGCACAAGACCAGTTTTTATCATCACTCAATTACCATTCACATTAAATTATGATCATTTTTCAACACTTTATAGCTCCGAATCCTCCTAACGGTCGATTCCAAGATGGCGTTTGCTAATTGATTGTGGAGCTAATTTTACTCCACCACGCGCTCAGCATACCAACCGTCGCCTGCATCGACGATCGCAAAATCAAACAGCTTAAGGCCGTCCACACCATTAACGGAGTTCGCTCCTCCGAAGGGATTTATGTCTCCGGTCCTACTCGGGCAGGCATTGCAACTCAATTGCATTATGATTAATGTGCTGCGCAACGTTTTTCAACGGCCCGTGTGCTACGGTAGGCATTGCCTACCGTTTGGTGTAAGTCGATCGAGATTTTCTCGTCGAACGCAGACATCTGCAAAGCATCACGTCGAAACATTTCCCTCGTGGACAGTGTATTTGGTGCGTGTTTGAATGGGAATGCAGCAGAAAAGGAAGAACGAACCTAAGCGTTATGTTGTATGATTCTTCGCAATAACTCGAGCAATAACAGCATAGCAGGCTCACGTTACAAATAATCTTCCTCGTTTTCCTCGACATACGTCCGATATGAAACATCACAGGAATCCACGTGCCGGTACAAAATACACGGGTTACCCTCCCACTTCCATGCACAAGGTTTGCGCAAGTATACACATTGTAATTATTGCAACCTAATGAATTGATAGGGCGCTACTTTCGCGCAAAGAGTAGCTGGTGGCTGTAGATTTACAGACCAAGCCCTTGCAATTAGCCTGCGAAAGGATGATTAGATCGCTACGGCTCGTATCGATCGTCCGCACGCTAGCCAAAACGGGATGGAAGCCACAACGCAGGCAAGGAAGCTACTGCTGTACGGGCTGCATCATTGGTTGAAGATAATATTTATAAGCTCGACCGAAAGGGAAAATCCATTACGCTAATCGGATTGAACGATTAGTGTGCTAAGAGAGTTGAATTAGTGGTAAAGATCATCTGCACTTATTTGCAAATGATTATGGCTAGATGGCGGACGGGGTGTTGTTTGTTTTAATTTGTGTTACTAAGTGACTGGCTTTACATTACTTTTATTGATTTGCATGTCCCTTTACTAGTATTTTATGATAGAATACTGATTACACCTTCTGTACAACAGCATTTTAGATCACAAATTAGATTCTCTTGATTGCCACTCACAAACAATCTAATACAAATTAAATGGACGTAATGACACAGTAGCACAACAATAGAAGAAAAAAAAAACATTCTCAAAGCCATCAGTAACTCGATTATTTGTATAACCTTTTTAGATAGTTTTATATAGTCCACGAAAAAAATATTTATTTCCACATTCTGTCTGAGCATTTCTTACACACTTTATCTAGAAACACCCCGAACTTTAACCGTTCCGGAATTCAAGCAATGTTTCTCTTCCCCAATCCGATACAACTTGTGTAATACATCCCCATAATGCTCCTTCCATACCGATCATCCCATTATCACCATCGCTCGCAGTCAGGGTGCATGTATTCGTGTAATTTGCACCCGACATGCTCCCTCAAAGCGAATTCCCGACTGCACACTCATCTTGCACGTATCAAAACAGACTCGTTGGCCGCCACCGACACACATGTGCTACATGGAGCGGGCTTCACTTATGATTTATGCCTTAGCGTTCACTTTCGCGGGATGATCTTCGGTGAGAAAATTTTGTTTGCCTTCAAGCCTTCGACCATCCCTTCAATCGTTGTAACAGCGGAGTGCTTTGAACAGGAACAGTGCGATTATACAGGGCCTATGTGGGCGTTCGAATGGTTCAAATAAAAGTTGCACGGGTGAGACGGTTTCGCCACACTGGCGTTGATCAGGCGATCACCCGAGGGAAGGAATTTCGGGGAATGCAAGTGGAAAGTAATTTCATTTATTATTTTCCCATCATAAATTAAGCACGGTGCCATGAAGAGAACGGTTTCCCCCCTACGGTCATACACCGGCTCATCGTTTTCCGTCTTGTCTTGTTGACTGGTTCCTCAACAACCCGCTCGCTCAGCACAACGCCTTCGGGATAAAGATAAGGAAGGCCAGTGCGACTTAAAACACAACACCACTGCACCAAACGCATCGGCTGGCCGCAGCCATTGCAAGTAGTAGTGATCGTGGTGTGGTCAACACTCGGCGGCCGGGGTTGACCCTTTGCCAGAGCATATCGCGCTTGTAAGATCCTGCAGCGTGCTTTTTTCTCTCTCGCTTCTCTGTTTTCCCATTTTGCACGATGTTGTAAAGACCGGCCTCCGACAATATAAGCATCCGGCAACTGAGCCATCTGAACTGCCAATTGTCATTGCCCTGCAGCGGACAGTGTGTAGAGAGGCTGGTTTTTTTTGTTGTTGATTACACTAAACTAGACACGGCTGAAGCGGTTTTAGAGAAAATCCATAAATCACCATTCGCGCTCCATGAGTCGGTATGCCGACTGCATTTGGTGCATGATGGGTTTTTTGCATCGTGATGTGGGCTTCTTGTCTTTCTCCGCCAACGTGACGGTCTTGTTTTACCCCTACTGAACTATGGAGCATGCACGCGAGTGGATCCATCCATAATCGGCAGCAAAATTATTCCATTACGAAATGATGGAAAATGGCACGACGGTTAGTAAGCAACACATTCACATCTGCCGCTTGTACGATGCTTGAAAATGCCTTGAACAGATTTTTGTTCTTTTCGTAACACATTTCGAATAACGAACAGCCTTATCCTGTGATTATCTTTCCTCAAAAAATGCATATCCTTCGTTCAAAATATGTTCACTTATTTCAACAACACATGATTGCATGCTATATGTATTGATCGTATGGTAGTCGTGATTTGTTGAAATTTGTTCCACCCCAATTGCTCCCAACCGATCGTTGGAAATAGCGTTGAAATCCTCAGGTGCCGAACAGTTACGACAGACTTAATTCTTTGCCAGTCATATCGTGATGTGTGGCTGAGATTTGATGGAATTTCATGGCTTAACAACCGTATCACTAGCAGCGGACGCGTATCACTAACAACACCAAACTCATTTTTCGCGTTAAAAAATAACCTGCACTCCATGTTGGTCATGCACACAATCGAGACTAACTTCAAACATCACGTTTCTCATGCGGACAAATTCTTCGCTACATTCTTCGCTTTCGTTTCGTTTCGGCTTCCCCAACTGCAGTCGTGTTACACTTTACACATTCCCTAATACATTTGCAAAACTGACCACCACCACCACCACGGACACGGACAGACGCGAGGTATGAACGGATCGAGGATACACCGGGAAGATAATAAAACTTCATTTAACATTTTGCTTTTTCCCATCCACGCCCGACTTCACTTCACTCAAAATTTATCCATAAATCTCACAATTTCGCAATTATGAGCCCGTTCGTTGGCCACACCCAGTGCCGCACTTTTATTCGACGCATTCAGAAACAAACTTCCTTATCCGATTGTGGTGCATTTCTCTATTATATTTGAAGCTACCAGTTTCGTTCCGCTTCCGTATTACCTAGAGCACACCAGTGCGTTGAGTAGTACGCCGTTTACACAATCCACAGTTGTTGCTTTTCCGTTGATTCCACCAACTCTTGCAGTGGTAGATTTATAACTACTTTTAAGAACTAATGTATCACTCACACAAAACAATATAAAATTAGCACAACATATTTCTCGTACACTCACTAACTTCAAGCACATGTAGTCATTACGCTACCGTAGAAAATAAAAAAAAAATACACCAGCACGACTTTACGTAGATCAGCTCGGGTAAAAAAAAGCTTCAGCGTTCTGGCACCTCCGCACGATCGTAGGTTTGAGAATCATCTGTTGCAGACTGCCGCAAGCTTCAACCTGCAAAGGCCAGAGAGTTTTTCCAACATTTAGATGTTCTCATGCGTTCATCACTCTCTTGCGCTTGGCTCACCGGTTATGCTCAATTTTATGCTTTCTGCCTCTATCGCTCTCTCCGGAATGTACTCTCGACATGCGAAATCAAATGAAAACAGAGAGTTTGCGGTACAGAACACCAGCTGTTTGAGCAGCACGCCTCAGTGTTTGGAGTACGTAAAATTAGATCAGATTAGATGGTGTAGGACACTGCTGTATTTTACTCGTTTTAAGCATTTAGTGTACTGTACATGAATTTTAAAAATGTCGGAAATACTTCACACACAGCACAAAATAAAAATGCTAGATACATTTCTGTGATAAAACAAAACGCTTCTCCAATCCGTAACGGCAAATCATCCGTCACGAGTTTGATTATTATTGAATTTGCAATGCTCACCTTATCCATAGATCTGCATAAAGTCATACATTAAACTTTACTTTATTCATATCACAACCGTTAGGACGTTTTCTATCCCGAGCCGGCAACCGGTTGCCCAACGCTGTGACAACTCACAATCCTTCTAACCCGAAACCGGATACCGATGTTCTTGAAAGAATTACGCGGCCCGCGGACGTGAGGGGACAAATTGTGCAACCTTTCCATGCTTCCGAATGGCATTTCCGAACACGGGCGATATATTTATCAATGCGCGCAGTTGACAGACGACGGGGAAGTTTAAATCCCCACGATGTATGATGTTTATCTTCATTGAGTGATGTGTGTATGATGGCGGAAAACGAGAAACGAACATACGCAAAGCTAGATGCTATCGGCGAAAGCGATATCCATGTTAGATAGAAATAAATGTCATGATCCAAATGCACGGGCTTATTGATCTTGATGCAAATAATGCGTTCGTGTGTGGTGTATATTATTATGATGTACTTTGTTTCAGAACTGAGGATTTAGTATGAGCCATTATTTTACTTTAAATTTTCCACTCTATGCACTCAACAGAAACGGTTTGATATTATTATTTGATCTTACAGCTTAAAGTTTCAAACGTAAACTTTTAAAACAAAATATTTCGTTTAATTGGCAGCAAATTATAAAACTTGTTCCCTTAATCTACATACTCAAACAATAGTTTTTACCACCACAGATATATGTTACCATAAATCGGTTTTATTACTTCCTCTTGTATGCGCTTTCATATTCATCATTATAACAATACGAACACATTATTCCTTATTACTAAAGGTGTGCGAATACAATTATGTACAAAAAGTATTTCTTAACGCAAGCAGATAGTGTAATAAAATTAAAATTTACGTTTTGCAAAATATGCCTAAAAGATAAGTGTTTCGTTGACAGCGGCATTCAAAGCTCAGTGAAAAAAATATGGCTCATTACTTTGTTTATAAAGCTAAACACACATGAATAATGTATAACCATGACCCCATGCGTACTCATTTCCACCAATTAGATGAATCGATGTCACCCAACTAAAGTTTTCCTCACGACTATTGGCGAAATGCTCCAATAAATTCTTCCACGTAATAAAACAATACTCTACCGCTTGAATGATGATCGTGGGTGAATATTCTTCCTGCTCTTTCGTATTTGTCATCCCAAGGTTAATCCGTTAGCGTCAATTCAACGCACGAAAAGACCACTCCTCGTAAACTCGCAAACAACGGCGAACTTTCAGCGCTTCCTACCGCTCGCTTGACGAATGTTGTTATTCATCAGTTGAAAATGATTCGTAGTAAATGTTAACTGTAACAACGTTCGGCTCACGAATTCACCCTGTAGTCGTCCATGCTGTTGCTGCTGAAGGCGACAGGTTGAGAAATTAACCCTCCGGAAATGCTCATTTCACCAGCTGGAGAAGACGTTCATCGTTCTTCGCGCGAGAATGAATTCAATCATTCCTGGCGGGTGCTGAAATTTTTGCGCTCTCGCGTTTAATGCGATGAAAACCGTTTGCCAGTGACACTTGGCGGGCGAAGAACGGTCACGGGAACGCATTATATACGCAACGAAAAAAAAGAATGCGGAGGACGGCCCGTAGTGGGATGAATTATTTCGAGTGAAATGAATCGAAACTGATAAAAAGTTGAAGCCTGAGCGATAAATGCAAACACTGCGGGCTGAGAAAGCCCGCAAAAGAAGCTCCCAATAGCAACAGGCACAACAGTTTGATCGTCTGCTGAAGATACGGAAAAAAACACAACAACCACTTTAGCCGCCCAAACTGGCTATTTGTTCTGATACGGCAAGGACGTAGAAATGTGTTCAAATTACCGTTTCCCGAGTGCACCTGAAAAATATTTTCTCGTTTTACCAGATACCTGATAGAAGCAAATAAAAATACAAAAAAACGCCAAGAATTTGCAGTATCATGTTGAATAATTTGTTGCCGTATTACGCTCCTTATTACTGGCATAATTTATGTCTGATCACGTACAAACATTCAGTTAGAGAGCTTGAAGTTCGTCTAGCTCAAAACTGAAAGTAATACGATTGCATCAAAAAGTAAGTAATCGTTCTAGTTACACCCTTACCGATAGTTTGAGCGGATGTACATATTTCCACATCCCTTTTCATCGCCAAGTCATCTTTCATCGCCATTCATAAGTACCACACCACAGTGCCTTGTTAACTTCCGGAAGTAAAACGTGTTTATGATTGATTATTGCTCACGTCATGCCGCCTGCTAAAATAGGTAGAAATTGTTTCTGATGAAATATACGATAATATTGAAGTCAATTACTTGCCTACGTAATCTGAAAGACTTTACTGAAGTACGGTCAATAGCGATAGTTTCAATAATATTCTAAAATAATACAGTATATGTCTCTCTCTCTCTCAAGACGAACAAAAAACTTCCAAGAAAAACAACCGAAGCTGTGTGGCCGCATGTGGTGTGGTGAATCAAAGAAAACTACGATCTGCTACGCAAGTGAAATACAGCGCCCTTCTAGTGAGAATTCAAGAACCAGCAAACAACATTTCTAGCAAGAGCTTTAAATTTATTAGCACCAACGCATCATTTGCTTTTGTATTGCTTTTTGTCCAGAAATGAATGGGTTTTAGTTGTACCGTTTTTCTACCCCGTGCTTCATAATGGGATGCTCACTAAACAAACTGTCCACCTTTTTACACCTCACTGGCAGCACCAGCAGCAGCAGCAGCATTTTACGGTCCATTTTCGGCTACCAAACTTCAAAGAACATTGCAAGAATATCTCCGAAAAAGAACGAAAAAGCTTCCAGCCGCTGTATAAGCACTAAATGATTGTTGGTTTTCGTTTGCGTGCGGCGCATGGATTGAAAATAGAATTTACAATAGAAAACATAATTATGCCCTCCGCCTATTGCCTTCGTCCGTGACTGATGCACGACCCAACCACCATTCGCACTTGAGCGCGTCGAAAGCTGCCGAGTTTCAGAACTGTCGATGAAAAAGTGCAAATCACTTACAGTAATAACAACTTACACCGGAGTTGTGAGCTATCGCGCGTCTAGCACGGTAGTGGTAGAAGGCTACCGTGGACGGAAAGAAAGATGATCGATATGATGCGTGTAAGACTTAACACCGCTCCACGAATGTGTCTCACCATGGTTGAGCTTTATGGCCCTTCTTTCGAGGAATGATGGTAGCTATAAGCCGCTTCGTTCTTTATCACTTGCCTCATTGGGGTGTATGATGACTAAAACTTGACCATAACTATAAGACTATATGACAATGTAAAATACACATCGAGATAATATCAACAATTTTATAATTATTCTTTCATTAAAATCTTTTGTTTACTTTTGTATTCTAGATTTTGAGCATCGATGACCTTGCCAAAAAAGCTCAAGAAATGACCAAAATACAAAATCAAATACAAAAAAAAAAATAAGTGGATTAGGTAATCGCAGACCACATTGATAGTATTTTAACTAGGCTTAGTGCAAGTTCACCAGAGATTGTACATGGGATACTAAGTTTTAGTTTCGAAAAACATGAGTGGTGAGCGCAAAATGCTATTATTGAAGTAGATTTCTGGATTCTTTGTCGACGACCAACTTTCACAATCGAATACAAGGTATAATCCAATATTGTCAAACTGTGATCGCGATCATCAATTGGCATTGGCATGAAAATGTGAATAAATTGCAAACATTGGTACATATTTTGACACATAGCAAAGCTGTTTCCCTTGAAGTATCCTCCACACGTCTTGTTGCATTACTTTTCGCTGTCCCAGCGGGAACCCATTTTCACGGATATTACCGCCAAACAGCGGGAGCGTAATCATTATTCACCGACTACACCTGCCCGTGGCCTTCGGTGGAACTACTGGTGTCGTAAAGCATAGCACTCTTCTCCGCTAGTGGAACGCAAACTGTATGTTGAGGAAGTTTTTGCCTTTTTTTGTCCTTTGCAGGCATGGTGTTACATCTTTTGTATCATTAGAGCCTTTTCCGCTGGATATCCGATAACATTGTATGCTTGTGAACTAGTGTGAGGTGCAAACGTATCCAGTCGCGCCAAACTTTGGATTGGAATGCATTTAAAGCGCTGCCCTGTTTCTTCCCGTAGCGTGTGCTTGCTTAACACTCATGCGCCTAAGGCCGGCCTTTATTGTAACCATTTGCTTTTCAAATTAAGAAATTTCGCTTACAAATTCCTTCTGCTCTGTATGTCTGTAAAATTGGTTTGCAGCTCATTGCATGGTGGTAAGGCATTTTAATGAGCGTTATCCATACCGTACAGGTTGATCGTATGTTGCAAAATCGTTTCGAATTTTGTCGTCACTTCATCCTTTAACCAATAAATGTCAGCTAACATTATTTTCATATTATGTTCTACGATTCAGATAGATTCATTGAAGATTGCCTAAGCTTTTGTCTATCTTGTAGAAATACGAAATAACTACACGGTAAGCATAAATTATCACATTAACAAAGATTAGCATCAACTAAGCCGAGTATGAATACATGGTTAATAGTGTGATATTCCACTTATATGACTTTAAAACGATATGTCACCACGAGCAACTTTTGCTTATATCTTGTACGTTTTATTTTTCGCTTTCTGGTCGGGCAGAGTTTCCCCTTTAATAATCAAACTTCGAATGCCCTATCCTAATTCCTACCCGCTATTTATACTAAAATTTCTTTAATCTAATCCTGGCTTAATTTATTTACTATCTATTTATCCTTACTTCTATCTTATGCTTAATATTCTTATGCTAGCTATTCTATCCCTATCTTTTATCATCTATCTTATTCTTACCTACAGTTAATTCCATCCGCCAATCGCAATCATCCTTATCTACCTATAATTATTCTATAATTAATTATGGGATACTATTTCCGTTGCCTATGTGCAGGCGCCACACGCGTAGGGTAGCAAAAGCTTTTTGGCATTCATAAGACCAGTCAAATGTTGTTCCTTTCTTCAACAGATTGTTCAAGGGTTTCGCGATTTCTGCAAAATTACGGATGAATTTGCGATAGTAATTGCAAAAGGCAACAAATCTTCTAACTTCATCTGCATTACCCGGTTTGGGATAATTTTTTATTGCCTCAAATTTAGATTCATCCGGGTATATTCCCTTGTCTGTAATTTTGTGACCCAAGTAAGTAACTTCTGTTTGGAAAAATTTACATTTCTGAGGGTTTAACTTAAGGTTATAGTGACGTAGTCTATCAAAAACTTTCTTTAGGTTATCAAGGTGATGTCTGATAGTGCACCCTGTTATAATGATATCGTCTATATAAACGAAGGCACTTTCAGGGGTTAACCCGGCCATCGCTATTGTTATCATGCGCTGAAAGCTATTTGGGCTCACATTTAATCCAAAAGGTAGTCTTTTGAACTGATAGTGACCTGTTGCAGTGGAAAACGCAGTATATTTTCTCGATTCTTTGTCTAAAGGGATTTGATGGAAACCAGACATGAGATCAAGTGTTGTGAAATATTTTGCCCTACCTAGTTGGTCTAGGATTTCATCGATCCTGGGCAGTGGGAATTTGTCTGGCATTATTTTCTTATTTAACTGACGGTAGTCCACGACGAGTCTCCATTTTTTTTCTGTCTGTGATTTTTTTGGAACTAATAATATTGGGGAATTATAGGATGAGACCGAGTGTTCGATAATATCATCTTTTAACATTTTATCAACCTGTTGTTTTATTTCATCTGCTTGGGCATGAATTTGTTTATAATTTGGAATGTAACAAGGTATGTTGTCTCTTAACTGTATTGACTGTTTATAAAAATTATTGGTGGAAATTTTATCTTCATTTAGGCAAAAAAGGTCTGTATAATTTGAAATAAGATTCTTCAAGTCATTTTGGATGTATTGTGGAACGTTTTTTGTATCTATGTTATCCATTATAGTATTAAATCTTGATGTTTCGTTGTGGTAAGGGGTGCATTGTTTTGTTACATTGTAATTTTTTACTAGATCGACTTTTGGTTTGAACGACTTATTGTTAATAAATACGTCCTTTTCGGTTGTGTTAATGAATTTAACGTATTGATTTTCTTTTGATATGATTGAGTTGCCGCAAAATACACCGGGTCTAATTTCTTCCGCAAAAACTATGGTATCTTCTTCTATGCCTGGTAGTTTTACTTCTCGTATAACTTCGCTTCGTATCGGTAATACAAAACCATCATTTGTTTTATCTTCTATAGGGTGCGAGACGGTGATGCCATTGTGGTTAAAGTTGAGAAGCCAGTGCTCATAATCAATTACGCACTTATACTTGGCAAAGAAATCTCTACCTAATATGCCATCAGCGCCAATCTCTAATTCTTTTGGTATCAGGTGAAATTGGTGGTTGACAAACGTCTCACCGAAATATACGGTTGTATAGGTAGTGGCTAAAGTGTCTATTGAATGAGTGGTGATACCAGTTAGATTAATTTTGTTTTGTGCGAATACTTGGTGATTAGGTTTGATTTTATTTATTTTAAACAAAGAAACATCTGCTCCGGTATCTATTATAAGGTGACTGTACTCATCTTTTGACATTTCGATTCTGATTTTGATAAAGTTATTGGAATTAAGATTTATTGCTAAGATTGGAAGTCGGTAGGGTGCGGGTTGTCTTCTAAAAAATGTTCTTGTTCTGTGGCTTGTGTCATGTATACTCTGTTATTGTTCCTGTTTGGGTTTCTAAAGAACCGTCTATTAAAGTTATTGGGAAATTCATTACGTTGGTATCTATTATTTGTTTGCCTATTTGGGGTAAAATTTCCTCTATTTTGTGGTCGGTTGTACGTATTCCGGGCATATTGACTTGAATTTCTATTGTCGTAGAAACGATTTTGAGTATGGGGATTTTTTCTAAACGATAGAATTTGTTGTGCTGAGTTATGCATTCGTTCACTTTCTATTACCCTTTCTGTTGCGTCCGTAATAGAAGTGTACTGCCCTGCTTGTAATATAATTTTTGTTTCTGTAAGCGTAACCTTGTCAATAAGGGTTTCTATTCCCCGCCTGACTGCCATGTCGTTTGCCACCTTCTCCGGTATATCTTGTTTGAGGTACATTATTTTTAGTTTTGTGCTTAATGTTTCCACTTCATCGCACAGGCATTTTGTGTCTGTATAGCGGATTGACTTTAACTGTGCTATAACTTTATCTGGATTTATTTTTTCCTGGCATCGTGATTTTACATCCTGGATAAGAGTATCAAAATCAGTTATATTAGGTGCTAAACCTAATTGCGCTTTGCCTGTCAATCGTGTTTTAAGAAATTCTACCAGTATCTGCTTTGTGTCTTTGGGATAAAGTTTTTTCAGTAAGTTTGCTGAACCCAGAAAGTTTTCTAGACTGTCAGCATTGCCATCATATAATTGAACCAGCGTTGCTGCAGTTTTGATATCAAAATCATCCATATTTTTCGGTTTCCAGCGACGCAATGCAATGCTTATCTTAGCTACTGTTTTAAATCTGAATTGCACTTTATTTTGTAGTTGATTTTGTATGTAAAGGTGAATGTTTGCGTAGCTACTGCTTGCAGATTTATTTATACTTTCCAAATCTATAGGTGTTTCTGAAAGTTTTGCTTTAGTGACTAAATTGTTTAGTTTTTCGAACGTGTCATTTGCAGTAATACCATAGTGTTCAATCAAACATTTGCGAAACTTTTTCTCACCAGGCTTTAATTTTTCTTCTATATCCTGCAATCTTTTTAAGTACTGTTTTATTTTTGATATCATTTAATCGAGCATGGAGTGTATATTGAGGTTCAGAGTGATTATTCGTGGATTCGTGGGAAATGATTATTTCATGGTATTTCAAAACAGAAATCGCAAAAAAGAACCAAAATAAAATTAATTGAGCAATTACAATATTTAAACCTTAGCTGCTTTGTCTAAATTAAACCCAAAATATTCTTATCAACCTAATTATTTTTGCACGTACGTACCCGTTATACATCATATCCTACCTTAATGCGGGGGAGGGGATCATTCTCGTATCGTAATACTACTGCTCTGTCGTACACTCATACACTCGCTGCTCTCGCCATACACTCATACACCGTAAGTAGTCGTCGTCGTACACTTCTCGTACTGTTCGCTGCTCTCCTTTTGCACTTCTCGTACTGTCCGCTGTTATCGTCGTACACTTCACCGCTCACGTACACCGCTCACTGTTGTCGTATGAACTGCTGCTATCGCTTACTGCTTCAGCCGTACACTTACACTTCTCGTAGTGTTCACTTTCTCCTCGTACACTTCTCACACCGCTCTCTGCTTTCGTCGTGTGCTTCTTGTGTCGGTCACTACTCCTCCGTTCTCGACGCTTACTACTTGTACCGCTCACTGCTAGCGTCATACACTTCGTCCACTACTGCGCATACTATGGTACTATTTTTCGTGGTGTGCGCTTCTCGTAATCTCTCGTCCTCGGTCGTTACTCCAAACTTGGGTCACTGCACTTTCGTACGCACGTTCGAATGTAAGTGTCCGTTTTTAAGCACTCACGGAGCTACACACAGTACCGTTAGCTTTATTTCATTTAATTTCATCGGTAATCGGTCGGTTGGTGTCCTTCGATGCGTTGTCGTTGGGCGTTGTTGGAAACGCCAAAACTATTTCTACCGACGGCGTGGTACGTTTCGTGTCTTCACAAATTCGTGTCTTCGTTTGATTTCACGATCACGGTCGCCATGTGATATTCCACTTATATGACTTTAAAACGATATGTCACCACGAGCAACTTTTGCTTATATCTTGTACGTTTTATTTTTCGCTTTCTGGTCGGGCAGAGTTTCCCCTTTAATAATCAAACTTCGAATGCCCTATCCTAATTCCTACCCGCTATTTATACTAAAATTTCTTTAATCTAATCCTGGCTTAATTTATTTACTATCTATTTATCCTTACTTCTATCTTATGCTTAATATTCTTATGCTAGCTATTCTATCCCTATCTTTTATCATCTATCTTATTCTTACCTACAGTTAATTCCATCCGCCAATCGCAATCATCCTTATCTACCTATAATTATTCTATAATTAATTATGGGATACTATTTCCGTTGCCTATGTGCAGGCGCCACAATAGTCTACAACTTCAAATTCGGGTATTTTGTGTATTATCTGATGTTTCTTTATTCAGTTTTTTCATTGATTCGTCAAGACCGGAATCATTTGTGTATTGCATTCAAATCAATATTTCCTGATTACTTTTATTGACCAAAACTTTCTACTGCTCTACTTGATCAATCAATTGATTATCGTTCATTCTAACGAGTTCATCCGAACAAACTTCAAGCAGATCAAAATCCTCAGATAGTAGCACCATGGGAGAAATACATTCGTTACAGACGCAAGGTTGCGTTCCGGAAGTAGGCGTATGATAGAAAGCGTTTTGAATGACATAAAGAAGATCCCTCTACCCGTGTGAAACTCTTCCCAAGTGTGACACACTTCAGCGCAGGAAACGAAAGACGATGGCAAAACAGGTGTTAACACGCTCGTCATGTTGTATGTGTGGTTAAGGTGTTTTCATTCACTTCCTCTTATTTCATTTTCTTCCAAAAGATCAAATGATCAAGCAAGAGAGCCTTAGGATATGGAATGGTAAAAGTGAGGTTGTAATAACACCGTATAAAAATCAGCATCAAACCTGCAATACACAGCTCAGGGCGGAGCATTGAGCGTGCGTGAATATTTATTCCATGTAGATCGAACCATGCGATAATCGTTACATCTGTATCGTTTGTATCGGTGCATGGTAGATACCGAGTTTCCAGCTCAGACTCAGACTCTGTATAAATGGTTTAAACGGACTGTTTGAAAATAAAATGAATGAAATGGTAATAGGATGCACATTGCAATCCTATACAGTTCGGGGAACACTTCCACTTTTTTTCATTCAAGAAAAACGGTGTGATCGTAGTGCTAGCAGTGCCGGTAATAAGGTTAATGTAAAACAAATGAAGCTTTGTCGGAACATGGGAAAACATGACAGAGGAGAATCGAACGCATTAGCATACAAGGGTAGCGCAGTGCTATGAATTCTAGTAAATAAACGCAAAACATACCTGTAATATCATGACAGTAAGAAATGTTGTACCGTACCATGTTCGCCGATAACCGCACGTGCCCAAACTTGGATACGCCTATTATAATGATAATAGAAATGTTGTCGATGCTCTCGCAAAAGCACCATTATTGTCTTTTGTTAAGGTACAATACCTTGGAAGCTAAACGCAAAAAAAAAATCCTTCTCACGGCATGCTCACCATGTTGAAAGTTATTTGTTTAACAAATTGATTTCATGGCTGTACCAGGAGAAAGGAAGATGCTTATCTGGTGGAACCATACTGCGTGCATCTACGCTGCAGGTACGATGCTAACAGATAAGCAAAGGTGTAACATTTAACTGCGTAGCTATGCTTGAGTAGTAATTAAACTACTCAACGAGTTCGTTAAAACAAATAATGGCTTGTTGTTGGCTATGACGTGGTACTGGGAAAAAGTCGATTCGAATAAAATATTAATAACTAAATGTGTTACGTCTGAAATGAGGATGACACGATGAGCTCCAACAAAATTCACATATAAATAATTCTGGTGTCGCATTTCGGATCAACGTAAGATGTGTGCACAAATAATGCAGAAGAGCAAGGTTTTAACAAAACATTATTCTTCTTCTTCTTCTTTCTTGGCCTAACGACCTCTTAAGGTCATGCCTGCCATTTCTGGCTTACTAGACTAATTGATACCGCATAGTTGGTTAGTCAATCCTCACTATGGGGGAACGGCCCAGATGAGACTTGAACCCCGTTCCTGCCGTGTGAAGACCGGCGCCGCTGGCGCATCACCACCGGGCCGCCCCAACAAAACATTATATGTTTTTTTAATGATACTAAGGCAGAATGCGTTGTACATAATACTTATATTTAGTGCCACTACATTATTCTTCTTCTTCTTTCTTGGCCTAACGACCTCTTAAGGTCATGCCTGCCATTTCTGGCTTACTAGACTAATTGATACCGCATAGTTGGTTAGTCAATCCTCACTATGGGGGAACGGCCCAGATGAGACTTGAACCCCGGTCCTGCCGTGTGAAGACCGGCGCCGCTGTCGCATCACCACCGGGCCGCCCATCCACTACATTATTGCATAGGGCCACTACATTATTGCATAGTTTAAAAAATTGTTGAAACATTTGTATGAACCATATCTAACATATTTACTTATCAGGAGCTAAAACCTGCTATAGAAATCCTCGATACCACGCAAAGTCTAGCGCCGTCGTCCGCCAACCCGATCTTGCCCCATTCTGGTGGACTTAGCAACGCCATCAAACCATAGGCTGACATTCTGAAATCTTAACAATCTAATTCGATGCACAATTGTGATATCACCGTGCATCACGGTATACACCTTCCGTTGTCTTTCCTCCACACAAACGGGTCCTTCTGAAAGTTCTTCTGATCTCCTCTAGAATCGAACAAGATTTCGTCAGATTTGGGCAGAGCCGTATGTGAGGACTGGGTGTCTAAATGTTCTACACATTCCCAGTTTCGTCCGTTACGACAGGTATTTTGTGAGAAGTTTCCGAACTTTGTTGTATGAAGGGTTGGCAGGCTGCACGCTTGTGCCATACAAGATCTTTTTCAAAAATACCTTTTGTAACGGTATGTTTCTTGTTGCATTCAAGCTTGCACTCAACGCAGTCAATAATTATTCCGCTAGGTGGCGCTAGCTGATACAAAAATGACGATGGACCGGTGTATTTTAAAAGTTTAACTTTATCTGATCATTACGTTTAGTTGTACTTTTACATTAAATATTGATTTTGTTCATCGACTTTAGTGATAAAAATCTTTTTACACATACCAAAAAGTTGAATTTTTAACTATATTTTCAAGTATCAATTTGTAAAAGCATTTAGAGGACAAAATTACTTATTTATTAAAACAATCTTTTTCTTCTTAATCTTGACTTTAAGACTAACTTGGTTATGCTACAACATACCCATATAACGGATAATTTGAGTTATTTTTACCATTTAACCTGGTTGTCATACTTATCGAGAACGATTCGGATGGAAATAAATATCCGGTTCTATCGTGTAAACCAGTCACCTCAGCTTTCGGAATGGAAAATCTTGTGATGTGTAGCTATATTAATACAATATACATCTTCTTCTTTGTTGGCCTAACGACCTCTTAGGTCATGCCTGCCATTTCTGGCTAACTAGACCTATGGTTACCGCATAGTTGGATAGTCAGTCCTCACTATGGGGGAACGACCCAGATGAGATTTGAACCCCGGTCCTGCCGTGTGAAGACCGGCGCCGCTGTCGCATCTACCACCGGGCCGCCCCCGGTATACAATACAATATACATACTATGCATAAAAATTTTTTTAAACATCCATATAATTGTATACTAAATAATAATAAATAAATAAAAGATACTTTTATAGAATTGATTACCTATTATGGTAATATCAAAAATGACTGTGATAATACAAATTTTGGGTGAACCGGAGGAAGAAATCTTCACACAACACGGCCGGACATCAAATCCAATCCGAATCGTCTCTCCTCATCCAGCTACAGGTCTAAAAGCCATAAATAGCAGGCCAAGAGGATGTTCAACGAAAGTTGTTGAAGAATCTTCTTCTTCTTTGGCACTACTACCTCGTGAGCTTTTGGCCTGCTATATATAACTTTCTATGACTTGGTTTTATCCGTAGCTGGATAGAAAGTCCTGCGAACGAGATTTGAACCGCGGTCATGCCGTGTGGAGACCGGTGCCGCTATCGTATATACGATTTTGCGCCGTTGATGAAGAATGAATAAATTTTTTATTATCTATACTAGTATAGATAACGAACCAGATTCGTAGTAGTTTTATCCATCCGCTTCACACAAGACTTGCCCTGTCCGAGTACATCCAGTAATCCAATAATGAAATACAACCAACCAGTACGATCATCAACAGCCTACAAGGACAACCAAGTTTAATTTTTTGTTGTTGTTGTTGACTTCACAGACTTGACACAAAACTTGACTGACGATGAATATCGGAACTTTTCGTGCCACCCTGCAAAAAAAAAGGGATTCTACAAACCACGGAAGGTAAATCTATTTCCCACCAGTTTCATGCTTCGTCATGACTTGGTTATCATGTTCCACTTCTATACGTCTGCTCAATTCACTGCTCTACTATATACCGTTTGCCACATCCAGACAACACAGACGCGTAATACACGCTCGAAAACAAATCAATTCCTGTTTTGCTGTTCCGGTTCCGACTCTAAGTTAGCTGATGCTGCTGCTTCCCGGTATCTGATCCTGTACCATACACCTTTCAAAACGCTCACCATTACGCTTATAAAGCTTCGGATACATGTAGGTGTGTGCGTGTCTCATGCTAAAACTTCATCGTCGTCCTGGCAGTCGCCTTGGAGTCCTGCACTAGCTAAGCGATGGTGTTAGTTGCCTTCATCGATCTTTTTCTGGCGAGACCGACCGCTCCGTTCGGCAAATTTCGTTGTCGCGGAAAAGGGTGTCACACTAACACAGCGTAAAGGGCAGTTGTCCATTCACAACCACTCGCAAAGGGAATCTCCAAGGTTCAAGCGGATCCAAACCAATGAATGTTCCTTGTACTGTTATCGATGTAGATACTGTGCGCGCGCATTGGGAGAGAGAAACGCCGGATTCGCTGGAGAGTATTTCTATACCTCGCTAAATTTGTTAGCAGACTGTTTCTTGTTTACACCATGGACAATAATGGTTGGTACCTTTTTGGAGGATTTCATCAGACATTTTTCCAAAAGTTTTCAAACACATTCCAAACATTATACTACATGTTTCCACAGAAAAAAAATTTATCCCATTGTTTCCTATTTGTTTAAATTATTGACTGCAACTTGCTTTCAATTTCAACATTTTTCTTCTGCAGCAAATAGTAAAGAATACCTTTGTAAAGGAAGATAAAAACTGGTCCATGTGTCTGACGAATGCCAGCTGCCGAAACACGTTCAACTAACACCATTTCAACGCGGTACGATCTCGCACAGCACAGAGCCGTGAAAACTCGTTTCGTCTACACTTCTCACAAACAAACACCACTCCGTACGGTGTGTTCCATGTGGTGGTGGTGTTGTATCTTCACAAACGACACAGCCCGAAGGTCGTGGAGCGTGGCGAAAATTTTCCTTCGCCATCTCGGCAACCTGACTCAGTTGAGGTGCGCTTTTCTTCGGAGCAAGACCCGGGTCCGGTGTGCTGGAAATTTGCTGCGCGCGGACGAGAAAAATCCCATTTGCTACATCCCCTTTTGCTGTTCGCGGTCCGTTCCCTGTCTCCGGTCTGCGTCCACCAACCGGTTGCAAAACCCACCCACCGGCACAGGTGTGGGCAGTGGGTTACAAATTTTGGTGGACACGAGAGTTTACGGAAGTGAAGCGTTAAGAAACATCAACCAATAAAAAATAGTACGGCAGATAACATAGGCGGAAAAAGGCGAAACGTCCGCGAGTTCGATTTTTCGCCGTTAATCAGTGTGGTGAGCATTGGCTTTGCGTCTCCACCGTCCATATACAGTGGATGTATGAGTGTGGCTGTGTGTGTGTGTGTATGTGGGTGTGTATATGTATGCAAGCTTTATGCTTATGTGTTTGATACTGAACAGGAGTGTTTATTGGCAATATTGTGTTTGATTTCGAGCTTGTGTGCATTTTATAGCTTGCTCCAGCGCCCACTGAATGGACAATTGAATGGTTTGCAGTTCCAGTTCTTTCTTCTCAATCGTGTTTGTGTTAGTTTTTTGTGACTCGCTGCCCAGACGATTCTTCCTGTTTCACCAATAGTACCAGATTATTCCGTGCATACAGTGACTTTGTTCACACAATTTGTTTGGTCCCGTTTTTTTTTAATCAAACTGTCTGATTGATCAAATTGTACTGTTTCGTATAAGGACTTTTCTCTATTAAATAACTATAGTTTAACAGTATGGAGTGCAATGATATTGTATTAAAATAACGATTCACTGATTAATGCTTACATGTACCAACTCTTATGTAGTTGATGTATCTTAATAATTAGTTTAGATTGCAGGAGATTTGATTTTATTCACAACGATCATGCAATGTGTAGCCCGATTTTTTCCTCTGATAACATCTGATGTAATTGAAATTTATATCGATAACTCTAAATCGGTCAAATCTACTATCCAAAATTGTTTATTCAAACGATCTTAAATCTTAAAGTTGTTTTTTAATGATACGGCGTCCCCCG
>KZ061782.1:48441-154986 GCA_002091835.1 Anopheles maculatus
CCCGCGAATCTTCACATAATTCGAATTGTGTGAATGTAACTACTTACATAATAGGGAGCAGTGAACGTCAGCAATGTTTTTTTTTCTTCAATTTTTTACTTTACCTTCGCTTTTATAGGATTTTGTGATTTTGTTACACAAAAGAATGTGTGCTGTTAAAAGTTAAGCAACGAATTATTCCTTTTGCCATGGTTGGATTATTAAAAACATTGGAAGTTTTAATTGGCTGCTCTAATGGATGAAATCTCTAGGTAAGTTAAATATTTTAACGGACAGTTTATATGTTCTATTGCTAATTAAGAAACCTTTTGAGAATTTTACTACCACATACTTTATGTTTTGTATAAAAGTGAGGAATCCAATGGTTTTACAACGTCTGCAGCAGAAAACTCATAAATGTTATTATCCCTCATAAATTTTCAAAAGACTCATTTATCTCGTCGTAGATGACATCAATTTCTTTCATCCTTCTAGCAGCAAAACCATGTTTGCCACACGCACTTGCACACACACACACACACACACACATTCACTCTTGGGATGCTTTAGACCCAAGCTCTACGATTCTCAGGCTCACCATTTATGACACATCGTCAATATTAGCAACATTGTTGATGATCCGTAATAGAATCAAAAGAAAAGAAACCAGCAAACTAGACCCACCGGGCGGATCTGTAGCAATCAACGCACGCATTGTCGTCATCGGCTACCGAAGAAGCTTTTCTAGGATCGCCTGTTTACACTTCATTCATCGACCTTTCATGCGTTCGATTTTTTGGGCTCATCCAAAGTGTCCTATCATATTTCTTCACCTACTTCAGCACATCGCCCGCTCCGTGTAGAATGTCCTTAAAGAAGCCTTAGTGAAATATTTCTATCGGCATAAGAAGCGTACCATACATCTACCATCGCTTCTGTCATCTTAGAAGTTTACTAAAGTACCCCAAGGACTATGGGCAACGATGGTAAAAATGCTTTTACCATCCATTAAGCCGAACAGGGTGGAAGCCACATTCTTTAATGGCGTCGGTTCGGCTTCCACTGCAAGCCAGCGCCTGGTACACGAAACACACCATCCGTGTATTCTTTTTTACACCAGCATGTGCAAACGGTGGACGGTGAGGTAGTAAATCTGAAGGCAGGAGAAGTAGAATTCGATTGGCTCCGAACGTTTCGGTCTCTCGGGTCCCTCGCACCGGATGAAAAGTGTTGTGCGATGTGTGTAATGCTACGCTTGGATAGATACATCCAAACTTATCAAAAATTAACATCCAACCTAATGGGCTCGTGATTGAGTAAGCTCAGGATCAACATTCACTTGCACTGCTGGGCAGTCAATTGAACACGTGTTGCCGTACACAGCTTGATTTTATTTATTCTGCTTATTTTAACACTAACTGTCCAGTGATGTCGCATTTACAGGAAGCAATACAAGGAAGTGAGAAAACGATTCTTTGCGCTTTCTTGTTCTTCTTCTTGCTTGCTTACTAGACTTATTGATACCACCTTATGAATGCCTTGTGAAGAGCGATGCTGCTATCACATTAGAAACGGACCGCTCCTTAATTAACTTATTATAGATTTAAAAATGCTACTGAAAATCATTCAATACTATACCGATATCATACAACACCAGTGTTATGTTTATTTAATGCCTTCTACTGGTACTAGTGCCTCAGTACTTTTCTCTATTAAATAACTATAGTTTAACAGTATGGAGTGCAATGATATTGTATTAAAATAACGATTCACTGATTAATGCTTACATGTACCAACTCTTATGTAGTTGATGTATCTTAATAATTAGTTTAGATTGCAGGAGATTTGATTTTATTCACAACGATCATGCAATGTGTAGCCCGATTTTTTCCTCTGATAACATCTGATGTAATTGAAATTTATATCGATAACTCTAAATCGGTCAAATCTACTATCCAAAATTGTTTATTCAAACGATCTTAAATCTTAAAGTTGAATCATTCCCAATACGGCTACCCAGAATAAAGATCGATCACTTCTTTGCACAAAGCATGTGACTAAAACTTTCATTTATTGCTAAACTTTGTAAAACTGCCATATATCTTCCACACATAAAAACCTTTTCATCAAACTCCTCTCTGTACCCGTTAAGCTCAACGAAATGATAGCACGATTGAGTGCGTTTTCATACCCACCTGTCTTAACATCCAACCAACCAATTGCCGTCTGCTCAAGAAAGCTAGCTGTGTTGGAAAAGCAAAAACCTTTTACCAAGTGCCTACAGGCAATCGAAGACCCACTTCCCAGCACCAAAGCCAAAGCGCCAGACGACGTTAGCGAAAGCGGTTCGGTACCAAATGAAACGACGTTCTATAAAGGATTGTGTGCGTGCGAATCTCTGCCGATCCGTTCTACAGGAGATTTTGTGTTTCTGAAGTGCAGTGGTGGGCTCGCGTGCATGTATAAGTGCGTGTATGTGTGAGAATTTTGAGGCCTCTCGTCAGTGGTTAAATCAAAATCAATCTAGCGCAAAGTTTAGAGTCAACGCCGGGAGGCAACTGTCGACCGTATCTTACGAAAGATGGAATGAGTGGTGTTAATTTGGCTTGCCCGGGATGTGAGCAAAGAAAAGTGCCTGTCAAAAAACAGGGATTACTGAAGGTGTGAGAAAATTCTGACATCGAGTTAGTGCGTGAATGAGTGACGGGACGGCCCGCGAATCTTCACATAATTCGAATTGTGTGAATGTAACTACTTACATAATAGGGAGCAGTGAACGTCAGCAATGTTTTTTTTTCTTCAAATTTTTACTTTACTTTCACTTTTATAGGATTTTGTGATTTTGTTACACAAAAGAATGTGTGCTGTTAAAAGTTAAGCAACGAATTATTCCATTTGCCATGGTTGGATTATTAAAAACATTGGAAGTTTTAATTGGCTGCTCTAATGGATGAAATCTCTAGGTAAGTTAAATATTTTAACGGACAGTTTATATGTTCTATTGCTAATTAAGAAACCTTTTGAGAATTTTACTACCACATACTTTATGTTTTGTATAAAAGTGAGGAATCCAATGGTTTTACAACGTCTGCAGCAGAAAACTCATAAATGTTATTATCCCTCATAAATTTTCAAAAGACTCATTTATCTCGTCGTAGATGACATCAATTTCTTTCATCCTTCTAGCAGCAAAACCATGTTTGCCACACGCACTTGCACACACACACACACACACACACATTCACTCTTGGGATGCTTTAGACCCAAGCTCTACGATTCTCAGGCTCACCATTTATGACACATCGTCAATATTAGCAACATTGTTGATGATCCGTAATAGAATCAAAAGAAAAGAAACCAGCAAACTAGACCCACCGGGCGGATCTGTAGCAATCAACGCACGCATTGTCGTCATCGGCTACCGAAGAAGCTTTTCTAGGATCGCCTGTTTACACTTCATTCATCGACCTTTCATGCGTTCGATTTTTTGGGCTCATCCAAAGTGTCCTATCATATTTCTTCACCTACTTCAGCACATCGCCCGCTCCGTGTAGAATGTCCTTAAAGAAGCCTTAGTGAAATATTTCTATCGGCATAAGAAGCGTACCATACATCTACCATCGCTTCTGTCATCTTAGAAGTTTACTAAAGTACCCCAAGGACTATGGGCAACGATGGTAAAAATGCTTTTACCATCCATTAAGCCGAACAGGGTGGAAGCCACATTCTTTAATGGCGTCGGTTCGGCTTCCACTGCAAGCCAGCGCCTGGTACACGAAACACACCATCCGTGTATTCTTTTTTACACCAGCATGTGCAAACGGTGGACGGTGAGGTAGTAAATCTGAAGGCAGGAGAAGTAGAATTCGATTGGCTCCGAACGTTTCGGTCTCTCGGGTCCCTCGCACCGGATGAAAAGTGTTGTGCGATGTGTGTAATGCTACGCTTGGATAGATACATCCAAACTTATCAAAAATTAACATCCAACCTAATGGGCTCGTGATTGAGTAAGCTCAGGATCAACATTCACTTGCACTGCTGGGCAGTCAATTGAACACGTGTTGCCGTACACAGCTTGATTTTATTTATTCTGCTTATTTTAACACTAACTGTCCAGTGATGTCGCATTTACAGGAAGCAATACAAGGAAGTGAGAAAACGATTCTTTGCGCTTTCTTGTTCTTCTTCTTGCTTGCTTACTAGACTTATTGATACCACCTTATGAATGCCTTGTGAAGAGCGATGCTGCTATCACATTAGAAACGGACCGCTCCTTAATTAACTTATAATAGATTTAAAATTGCTACCTTATTATAGATTTAAAAATGCTACTGAAAATCATTCAATACTATACCGATATCATACAACACCAGTGTTATGTTTATTTAATGCCTTCTACTGGTACTAGTGCCTCAGTAGCACGGTCTGTATTTTGCATCGCACGCACCACAAGCAATTTAACAGTAATCGAATGTCAACATATGTCAAGCTAATCCATTCCCAATCCCAATCTTTCTGATATTGAAGGTATTATCAGCTTCAGCTGTACACTTGAAGGCTGCAAGATTTCTTCCATTGCCAACACTTCAGAAGTGTCCATCACCACCTTCAATCCGCACCCGCGCACCACTGGCGTATCGCATAATTGACGAACTAGATCCAGCATCCGGCCGATCCGGCCATCGAACCACCGTATCGACGATTCGATTAGAAATACAAAAATAATCGATAGTACCAGGGTGCCCTTTGTACCAGCTAAATGGAATGGACTGCACACGGCCATCGGGGATCGGATTAATGAACAATAATCCACTTATGGACCGAGTGCGGGTGCGACAGAACGACTGGTGTACGGTCGTGGCAAACGGGCATGGTGCTAGTGGAAGCGCGTAGCCTTGTTTAGCCAAAGGAAGGAAAAAACACGCACTTCACGCACATTCGTACAGTGCTTCGCAAGCACGAGCTGAAGCTCCAGAAATCAATATTCCACAGGCAATCGTCGACGGGAATGTTTCCGTCCCATTTACAGAACAATCTTCAGGAATCGCATCAGTGACCAGGCAACATTAACCGGGATACACTGAAGCAATACGTTTTGCCATGATTAAATGTTATAAAGAAAAGAACAGAACTATTGTTTCCGTTACAAAGTCTTGAAACAATTATCGTATACGGTATTTACCATCAAGTACACGATAGAAGTTGATGTCTGAAGAACTGAATACTCTAAAAGATATTTGAAAGATTACTGTTGTTAGACATCAATTAAGCATGTCTATACATTCGTTTCCTAGTCTTAATTTACGATAATGTTCCATTCTACTCCAAAACATATGTAAAGTTCATAAGACTTGTAGCGTCCATGCTGCTATCGATAAAAAAGGAGATCGCTAACGGCTCATCTTCAGGAAAACGTATAAAACGAGCAACACTGCTCAGGCACAGACAGAAGGTTTTGGCTAGCCACACAGGACGCATCCTTTTTTCCTTAATAAAAGAAGTCAACCCCACTTCAGACTCTTTCATTCTTTTCCACTCTCTGCGTACGGGGAGAAGATCCTGACGAGATTGGAACCCGGTCCTGCCGTGTGAAGACCGTTACCACATCGGCCTCCAGACCGACCCAAAGTTCTTACCATTTTTTTTAACTTTCCCAATATGATAGAATAAATATTTGAACAACTCTTAAAAACGTTATGTTCTGTTCTTTCTTCAAATTCTTCATGATATGCCAAGTTTCATTTATGAACAAAATCGTCTATCCACATATATTAAAGAACACACACGCTGTCTTTTGTTTCGTCAGATTGAGCGACTACCGGCTCATCCGTCGCCACAATGCCCTATACACAGATTGTTTCTTTACAAGTGGAAACCACTATCGGGCGAACTTTAGCCAATCGCCCGAACTTGCACGCCCAGCACAACGAAACAAGCAAGGACTGTCCTTTGTTAAGTGTTCGAGTGCTGCTCGTAAAAACGCGATCCTGCTTCACGTCATACGTTAGTTCGTTTCAGTCTGTAACGTCATTTTTTTTGCGTTCAGAATATTCCTCAGATTCGAAACCTTTTTGAGGGCTCTTTCGTGACAGAGAGCTTTCGGTGGATGTTTCGGTGGATTGACATACCATAACACGGCAGACAACGGTGTCAGTTTTGAAAACAAAAACTCTAGTTTAATCATGAGGGCTGGAAAATATATTAAATTTAACAAATGGTTCAAAAAGAAACATTTCTGTTGCATCAAAGCAGCATGACATAAGATGGTCGTTTAAGGACGTAATAGAAGATTTGCTATCTCATATTTTACAATCATGCGTAAGAGAATAGCAGTGAGAAGAACCATTTATTGATCAAAATGTATGAAATGTTGAACTTTATAAAACAAATTCATTTAGGTAATTATTATAAATTTAATGAAACATTTCAAATTTTGCTAACACTCAAACTGTCGTCGAAGTGATCCAAACCCGAGATACTCATCCGTTTACATAAAAAAACCAATTCAAATTCCAGGGATAAACCAATGGCCAAAATATTAAAATCATCGTCCCACGAAAGCGTGTACAATTAAATTTAAACGGATCGTTGCATGTTAACGCCGACTGAACCATTAACGCAAATTCGGTTTTTATTTCATCCAACCGCTTTATTGTTGCTCAATCCTTTGAAGGTCATTCAGCCTTATTTTAACCAACGATATTAATGATGGCAGCATCCATTTTGTGACCTTGAACATCTTGGATGAACATATTTTTCATTACACCATTTTGCAAACGATAGGCTATCTACGAAAGCTATATGTAGGGTGAAAGGATACATTACCATATCCAATTTCCATTTTCATTCCAGTCCTCTAATTATCCTACCGCCATAAACGATTCCAACGGAAGAGGTTGAATTATGGTTCGTTCTGCATTTTCCTGCCATTCGAAAATCTATTAATTGAATTGGCTTTTAAAATAACCATTACGCAGAGTCGATTGCCTCCAGAGACGGCGGTAAACTAGTGTGCGCCAGTAAGAAACACATTTGGACCATTTGCACACTTCCTCATTAGTTTGCTCATTTGTGATATGAAGTGAAATGAAACGGTACGCTTGTCTGGAGATGTATATTAGGGGGAAAAAAATCAGCCACAAAATGAACGCACGCACCCAACTTTCGACCAGGCCTCACCCCAAACAGACGCAATAATGTCGTAAATTGCCTGCGACAGATGTTTTGGAACACCCTGTGGTATGGTACAAAATTATGCGCAACGTTTGCGACGGGTGATCGAAAATCGCATGGTGGGTGAGAACACCACGCATGGGCGTTCTTGCCTTTTTTACCAGCTTTCTGTACTCATCACGAACGGTAGAAAATGGTTATGACTTTATTTAATGGCCATTCTTTCTTCCTGCCTTACCGTGGAGTTACTACGTGTTGCAAATGTTTGCCAATTAACCGGCGGCAGAATCGATGGCAAACTCGCTACAAAGCGTGTGCGTTAAGCGGAAAAGTTACTTACTTACGCTTGAACGAAACCGATCGGATCCGAGCTCGCTGAAAGCTACTCTGCTGTTATGGATTGTGTTGTGGGCAAGCCTCGGAAAACTGTTCTCAAGTTAAAGGCTCAGGGCTCATTACAAGTTTGGAATGGCTCTTTGGGTGTCTTCCTTTGTGGGTAGTTTCGCTTTTTTAACCTTCTTGCGGGACCAATATCGTTGAGGAAAGGGCAAGAAGCTAAGAAATTTACTTACTCACAATCATTAATGAATGCACAACATTATATCCTTATTTTGTAATGCATATTTTCTGAGGCTTGGCAAGACATAACAAAAGTTGCTACAACCAAATTCAACAGCTTTATTTCCACCCAGTTTTTTTACGTACCACTCGCATCCATTTCCTGCGTTGTGGTCTAATGGTCATTAATTTGCCACTATTCATTGCCCAAATTAGATACCGTGCTGTGGCGTAATTATTCTCTCCCACGAAAGAGTTGGATCAACTTCATACCCTTCGATCTAGAAGGAATGGTAGAATTGGATAGCAAAAGCGAATATCGCCCACGGGACCGTGAACCTGTTCAAAACATACACGAACACAAACGTAATAATGAGAATGCACTACTGGTTTTACGGGACGATTCCGAGCAGAAACCCAACGATTGCCACCTTCAGATAACACTTCAATTTATTGCGACAACTTTGCTACTCTTGGAAAATGAGCATGCATGAGGCATGAGTAGAGGAGAGACTAGCTTTTTTGGTTTTTTTTTTTGTTCTTCGTTTTACATTAGGCTCAATTTTGACTCCTGCTGTTTGCCGAAGGCGGCAAACGAACGAAACAAAACGACCGCTCGAGTAAAACACCAGGCGTCTCCATTTAGAAAGCAACATGAAACCTGTAGGGCTAAACCATTTTTCTTGGCGTTACAAGAGAATTGGAAACACAAAAACACAAACCCCTGAGAATCCTTTCGGCCACAGCCAACTCCTATTTAAGTGGATAGTTTATCGTGTAATTTTATTTCCATTTATTTTATCGCACCACCATCCTCACCACGCAGGGCATGATTCGTCTGGCCTGAAGCGAGAAACACATTTGCCACATTTCCAGTTCCGAATGACATTTCGTGCGCTACAACACTGAAACGTGCTGCTGTGTGCTTCCTTACGGGTTAGGATTTTCTGTGATTGTTGCGTTCGGGAATCCAATTCAAGCATCTACCAAACCCCGATTACCGTCAGGTATAAGAATGGTTATGTATGCGTACATTGCTACACAATTTACACAAATTTACAATCGCACATACACAGGCGTTAAGAGAGATGAATGCTTGCTGCTATCCTTGTCTAGATGGGAGTTTAAACAGTTCCTCCAGTTTATCGATCGCAGATCCGACAATCGAAGCGAAAGAAAAGTGAGAAGATGATGTGCGTGAGTGTTTATAAGGGAAATGATTCGGGTTTTCATGAATTCTCTTCATGTATGCATAGGCCACGGATAAACAGCAGCGCGCGGCAAAATTTTACTTACCATCCATCCCAACAACCAATGTTCCCACAATTCGATTTCTGTTTCCTTCGGAAGTTCTCTTGGGTCGTTTTATTTTTTCCTCGCCGAAACGATATGCGTACTGTTGACATTCGATTTGAATTCACGACATCCAATGCCTTTATTCTTTCCCCGCCTTGACTCTAGCTCGGTGTCGACTTCATTCCATGGAAAACAAACCCATTTTTTCTGCTTTATGCTACACAAGCGAGCGATGCCGAAATTTCAATACGTACAAAGCTGTCGTTGAGCTGCGAAGCAACAGATGTCTCCGATGTGACCGGTGCAGAGTCTTACGTGAACGGTATGGAGCTACTGTAGCCACATCCTGATTTCCGTGCAGTCGTTCCACCTTCGGAAACATCCAGCCCTGACCCTTGACCAATTCTACCCCGGGAATCCCGCAGGGTAGAAGAGTTGATCCTATTTATAGCATCGATTTGTTCTGTTGTATCGGTCCTAAACCACTTTATTACCGGGTTCTCGCATCATGGAAGGACATTTGCCCCGCACGCATACCACGGCAGGACGCAAATGCAATGCATCGATTCTAACCGGGAGCCGACTAACGATCATGCAGGGAGGCATAAAAGCGTGTTGTTTTATTTTCAACATGATGGAAAAGTAATTTGCAACGCTTTACCGGAAACAGAAAGCATTTGAGAAAGGCAAAAATAGTTCAAAGCAGCTCGGTATAACAGGACGCTGTATCCCTAATCGAGGTGCGTCCAGGGATTATGTTTTTCAGCCCACAGCACCCACTCTGGTTGGCTACGGGAATTTGCTAAGCCTGGCAATAAATTTTCATGAGCATCAGACACTGGGATTGAATATTGGTTCGTTCGAAACTTGGCGCTTTCCTGCCAACGCAAACGCAGACAGTGTCGAATGCCCTCATTCACCACATTTAACACAACTCGTATTGACGGTTTCGCCATTTTTCGACAAATTTAATGAAGATTTTGTCAAGATTTGTTCGAAGGATTAATACATCAATGTTACTTAATTCATGTTTTTCTGCATTTCATAATGAACAAAACATGAGGTGAATTGTTGATTTCTTAGCAGTGTCAACAGTCTTTTATCAGCAGTGGTATAAACACGTCAAGAACTCACTCCGTAACCTTCTGCATTGTTTTGTAGTCTTGCTAATGTGACAAAAAGTTGAGTTTTGCTTGCTTGAAAATGATTTATTCTTCTTTCATTTGATATTAACAAATCATAACTAGCAGCAATACAACAAGCTCGTTTTGGTTGAATGACACACTTACTCACTTTAAATATTTATCGGTGTAGTTTGAATGGTGCGAGATTTGATCATCGTTGGGTCACACATTGCATTAATTCCTGATCAATCCTGTTGACCAGCACAACTTTCGACAAGTGCCTTGTCCAACCTGCCCCTGTATCTCCGGACCATAGAATCTACAACCAACACATTTACCTTTGGAAGCCACCATTACCATTGACAGTTTATTGCCTCTTTACCGAAAAGGGTTGTCAAGGGACATGCTTTACCTTCATTACTAATAAACGATCGAAAATAATGCCACCCGCTACTGTTGCCACCATATTGTGCTGTTGAACCCTTGGCTCGGGAAAGGTTATAAACTTCTTAGGACTTGCAACCTACATGCCTTGTTGGCAACCTGCCGGATACTCGACAATCGATGGTTTTGGTAAGCGTATGGCAACAGATTGTTGTGATTTTCGGGAAAATGTGTAATCATGCAGTTACCTCAATTGGTCTCCGGGGATTTGCATTCATTTTCATTGCTGAAAATGTCATTATGTCATGAAGGACAGTTTCGTTTGAAGCTTCATGATGGAAATTCGTCTCATCGGGAAGATACATTTGTTTTTTAAGGATAAGGATTTAGTATGAAATTATTTTATATTTTGAATCACGAAAGCGATTCATGTGCTTTCATCTTTTTGTGCTCTTAAAGCTTTTGTAACAACTTTGAGATATGGCAAAAACACATACAGATCGATCTACTCGAAACCACAGATAACAATTTAAGCTAGTTGAACTATGTAGGATGTATCACGTTTGAAATCTAAAAAACAGTATAATTATTTCTACCCGTATCACACATGCCCAACACGGAGACCTCAACCAATATCCAAATAATCGACTTCGTTCAACATCACATCTGATCTGGAGGACCTGCTTCTGCTCAACCGTATGACCACAAACACCATCCACACTGGAGTGCTATTCCCTTTGTTTCGCATTTGCCTTTGGATCGAGGGCAACAGGCAGCATCTTGAGATTGGCAGTTATCAAGATTCACGTCACTGTCATTTAACCTCTTGCCCGATTTCTTCCTCTACGCTAGTCACTCCAGTGATGTTTTGGTCACATTTTTCCACTGATTACTCTCAGGCTTGTTGGCAAAAAACTAGTGCAGACGTGGGATTAGAGCCACTCTGATAGAAGGGCACCATCATGCTTCTCCATCCGTAAGCCACAGCCCCGAAAGTGATGATGCTCGCGTAATAACAAAATCGACTCCGATCGGAAAGGATATAGGGTCATACGTGCCCCACATACATATACACCGTCTCTACGGTAGGATTTTGTTTGGGAACCTATCATGGAACTCGTATCCACGGATAGGACTTTATTCGAGCTTTTTTCCCCTTCACGGTACACGGTGTCTAGGTTCGCACACGTTTAGTGTTGCAGAATCATCGCCATGAACTGCACTAACCCGTCCTTCTTGCCCCCTTTCTTTGCATGTGAGTTTGTATACGCTAACGCTAACGTGTGTACGCTCGAATTGAGGCCAACACCAAAAGGCGCTGTGCAACGTGCAAGCAAACCATGTCAATGTCCTCAACTTCGCTTCACTATTTTGCTATTCAAGAGCCGTACCACGATTCGTTGCCGAGCACAAGCACAAGCAGTTATCGTACCGTTTGGAGCAAATGTTTTGAGTGAAGATGCACATTAAGATTACGCCGAGAATCGGATCAGGCCAATTTGGTATCAACGGAGAAAGATACAAACATGATTCGCTTTATTGTTATGATTATCGTTAACGAGGACCTTCTCGAAATCAAACGCTAGATTCGTACAAAGCGCTAGCAGAACAATCTAAACAATCTATTATTTAAGAACTCAAAGCTCATTGATATTGAATGCAAATTTTTATTTGCAGGCGCTTTCATCTAAGTTTGGTTTTATTTTAGTAATTTGCTAATAGAATGTATATGTAGGCCCTGGCCTTTACGCAACATAGCTTACATAGCATAAAATCATTTACAAAACAAAATATATTCTAAATACATATATCTTCAAGGCGTATTATCCATGTTCAGTTTACAATCACTCAAAACAACGAAACCCATCCTGCGTGAAGAGTATGTTCAATCGATTTTAACGATCTATAACGGCTCTTCATAAGCAGTAAAATTCAGGAATCACCCAAATAGCAACTGGAGTCACCTTCAGCAAACCGGGCATCGACGATCCGGCAAAGCAAATCGAATTAAACTTCAAAATGTTGTAGCTGCATCGCTGACGTGCTCGTAAGGTACATAAAATACGTTTGGAGGCCAGCAAAAATACACACACGTACACCGATCCCCGCATAGCAAAACAGCATCATCTCAAGCTGCATAGCATCACAGACATTCGGCTTCTCGAAAACTTTCCGAAAACATACAGATACATCGTACGAAAATAAATCAAATTCCGCTAACGATGCCCCGACACTGCTGGACAGTGGACGGTCTGCGGTCGGTTCAACAAGTGGCTCGACCTTGACGTCCGGGTTGTGGCGTGAAGAGGATAAAGTGTTTTTCTTTTTTCCACCTTTTTTCTCAGCCCGTCGACCGTCATTCTACCTTGTCGCTGTACGGTCGAACTCACTACTATTGATGCTCAACCGAATTCCTCACACAAATGATGAGTGTTTGGATTGGACCGCTTATTGAGGTTGAATGGTTTTATTTATTTACCAACGAGTCCCGATACTAAACTCGTGCCTTGATGACACAATAGTGAATGTTTTTTGGTGTGCTCGGTTGTTTCAGACAACGACAAAGCAGTAATTTATCACTTGCACTGTTACGGAACTATCTTGTCACAGTGCAACGACATTCGGCATATACAGTTAGGCATTCTCTGTCCTTAAAAACTCGTCCAATTCAAGCGTTAATTCATGGGATGTGCAAAAACCAATGAGGCCAAATGCATTGTAAGTTAATTTCCAAACGATTGCAATCGTAAAAATAATCACTCCGCCTTTCAGTACCATCAATCCGTACTAAGAAGAGGTGGCGCGCCAATTTCATTACCCCATTTCATTTCCGACCTTGGTCGATGCTGGCACGATCTCCTTTAATGTATGTTTATTTTGGCAACGCTTGAACGAGATGCATCAACACCAGCGCGTATCTAGCAGGGTCGTTACGCGAACCGACGATTGGAAATTGCCTTTAATGAATCATAACGAAAGGTTTACGGATTATTTTCTGCCTTGCACACTGCTCTTTTTATTTCGTATTACGATTTGTTTGCAAGTGTTTTGCGTAAACAAATCGAAACAACGTTTATTACCTCCCCACACTCATACGCCATTCCTCCCGGTTTATTTCGAGCTCCAATCTATTGTGCCGTTAATGGATGATGATGGTAATGTGCGATCGTAACCGTGCGGAAGTGGTTGATATATTGTTTGGCCTGCATCTTTCAGATGTAGTATGTTTTTGTTCTTCAGACACTCATCAGCCAAAAGCCAGTAAACAATGGGATGGAAAATTTAGGTCATCTCCTTGTTGGCGGATGCTGCAATGAATAGTTTACGTAGAAAAATCCACCGTCCTTGTATCATTCGTTACATGCGTAAACCATGGCGAAGTGTTCACTGAAAGACAAAACTCACGAAAAAAAAATGCCGGTACCGTGCGGAAGCGTGTTATGATTTATCTAAAAAGTTACTACCGTGCTTACTAGTGTGAGCGTGGCTAATGGAGCTTCATCTAAATCAACGAAACCACACGAAATGTGTAAATCCTCCGTGTCTTCCGAAAAACGGAGAAAAACATTAACGTAGGATTTAGCACTGTTTGTGAATAAAGTACGCTTCAGTGCCACGTCGCCAACAGTACGCGGTGATAATGAAACGGATCAGTTTTTGTGATTCTTTGTCATTCCTCTCTTTCCGTTCCGCACACACACACACGCTGCTTGTGCTGTGCCTGTTCGTACTTATTCCAATTTTGCGGTGCTTTCAGTATCAGGAACTGCTCTTCGGTGCTGTTATTTTACGTGTGGGTGGCACTTTCCGTGCTTTATGCTGTGCAATGAAGAACGAAAGTTTGTTGACGTTAAAAGTCGAAAACGATCATCCCGGGAAACTAACTTTTGTCTGGGCGGTTGTTTTAAGCCGATGGTGTGGGATTATTGCCAAAGGTCAAGTTGCTAGCTTCATGTATTTACGTGCGGAAAAAGATACACATTACCTCGATTAACTATTGCCGCACATAATGGAATGTAAAATACTGCGGAAGACTTCATTGTATGTCACCAAAATTGTGATATTCACAGTCAGTTTTTCATAACACTTAATAAAACATCTAACGTATCGCATTATTTGGAAAAACCAGCCTAATGTAAGAAAATTACCACAAAGATGACAATCGCCACCCGTTTTGTGGAATATAATCGTAAATAGAATTTAAATATTTATCGTAGAACCGAGCATTGAGCAGAACGAAAAGGCAACGGAATCATGGGTTTAAAATTACATTTAAAATTCATTTTAAACTTTTGCTTTAAATGGCTCGTTTGATGCTTTCCAGAAGAAACGTGTAATTACTGAATAGAACAATCTATTCAACTGCCAACAATGATTTCTATTCTTCATTGAAGGGAAAACATAAAATCCTGAAATAAAATATTTTCATTGACATCTTTCAACATAATGTTCGCCCTCACAAATATACAAATTCAACCCCGCTGACAGAGGCAAATGTCACAAACACTGCTAACTGTAGGATATGACATGTGGTCGTCCACACCGGAAAGGAACGCATGGTTAGGAAAAAGCTGTAGGACGATCCAATGAAAAGGGGTTTTATGGAAATGATAATGAAGGCATGGTGGCAATCGTTTCACATCCCTTTTTTTTGCTGTTAGTTGCTTGTTGGCTCCAACAAGCATCCCGTTTTTGTCCGGATGGTGCTCCTAACGGAAGCTAGCTTATGAATATGAATGAAGTCGCCATTCGAATTTCGAATGCACGTTCGCGGATTTATCCACTGTAAGACGGGTTTGCGAAGAAATACCGCACACAGAATCCAAAGTCTCCAAACATCTTGCACACGCGGGACACTACCGGTTCACACACGCACACAAACACACGCGTGTGTAAGACGAACTGGATTTTCCGGTTGCACACACACACACACTCGGGAAGAAAAACTCTCACAGCGTTCGGGTTTGCATTCCTTGGCCCACGTGACGGGTTTGTGTTTGAATAATAAAAACTATGTAAATGGAACCGCCAGAACGGAAGCGATCGAGCAAAACGGAAAACACTGTTTGCTGTAGGATAATCGTACCGGAAGCGTTGTTATGCTCAGCGCATTCCACGAATTAGTTTACATGCTTGTGGGTATGTAACAGAGCACTGTTCGATTTATGGTTCATACACCGCAGCAAAGGAAATTTGTCCCCGAATCACGCAGTAAAGCGATCGAATGAATTACTAATATACCAAATATACAGGATACTAATATATTAGCCCAACGAAGCAACTAACAACATTTCCCATCACCAATGTTACTTTCATTTTACTTACTTTTGTTCCAAAAAATCCCCAACATTTTCCTCTCGTCAAACACCAAACTTAAAATAATTGATTTTCTTCCCCCCCTCCCCCTCATTGCCAGCGTGCGCAAGGTTGTCAATTGTTTTTCTTTACACAATTTGCTATTCTTATTTACGACCGAAAAAAAAATATATGCGAAATCAAAAATTCAATTTTGTAAGATACTTTTTCGGTCCCGTTTGTCACGTTCGCCGTTCACGGCGAACCATTCCAACGCAATCCATCGGCCTCAATCGCATTATGCTTCTTTGCAACGGTTAATTTGCATAGATCCTATAAATTACGTCGTGCGACTCGGAACCATTACCATTTGGCCTGCGGTCGGTTCCGTTTCGATTTCATTACACGTAACAAGATCAACGCTGTAATATCCTGCTGCACGGGTGTTCGCTCGATTCGTTCGGTTCGGTTGTTTTATGTGGCTTCAAAGGAACCAAACACGACGACGATACGCACACACCAACCACTTAATGGTTTCAAACAACGAGCAAAGTGCAAAGATTAAAACGCATCTTATACTGATTCATCACGCATTGTTCTTGGGCAAAACCTGGCGGCAGGCAAGAGTAAACGAACCAAAAGCAATCAAACTTTAAATGTAAATGAAAACGTTGACCGTTGACATTGCACCAACACAAAAGCCTCGGAGCTTTTGAGTGCGGTAAACAAACGACCCCATCCGCCGCTGTCACCTGCTGCAGAGAACAATTTATCAAATATTTGCGCAAAGGTACAACAAGGCACGTCGACACATCCGGTGCAAAATACCGCACATGTGTTTGTGTGTGTGTGTGTGTGTGTGTGGGGTGGTGGGGGTTTGTGTCATTCTGTTTGTTCATGTGTTTTCAAGACGTAAGCAAAGGAGCTACCCTCTGTTGCTTCTCGCAGTAGTGGTGTGTACGAAGGGATGCCAGCATTTGTAATGTGCCTGCCAGAATGTTATCAGCATCGGTACGGTAGACGGTGCAGACGGGCATGTGGAGATTAAAAGTTGTAATTACTAAGCCATAGTCATATCACTTTCATGATGAATGTAAACCAGCATACAGGTCACAATCATTAAAGCGAGGAAGCATCAGGTTAGGATGGGCCAAACGGATAGGATTGGGTTTGGTCGGGTCGCAGAAAAATTGTATTATTTGAACTTTCATCTTCATTCACTTTTCGTGGCCGTGAGCCGTTTGCCTCAAGAAAACCTTCAAGCTAGGTACTATTATCATGTTTCTGTATGTAGCAATCCACACTTTACCCTTATCTTAATATGAATCAAGTGCTTTTCGTGTGTTTTAAGTAATTAATAAAAGCTTTTCGATCCCTAAACATTAAACATAACCGGCTTACTATCCGGCTACGTTAGGTTAGGAAGCTTAGTATTTGCCTGATAGATCTTACGCCGATTAAATAACCTCAAAAGCTAAGAATCAATTAGAAAACAAACTCTCTTGCTCTCATTTTCTTTCTCTAACTCTCAATCTAATAATTTATTATGTCAATTTAATATATGGCCACTTCTAGCAAGTAATGTTTACAATTTCACTTACAAATAAAAATAAACAAAAATACTAATTTTATTTTAAATTAGTATGTTTGCTTTTGCAGAAGCATTGATTAATTTAATTTATAAATGTGTTTCACTAACATTGCCGCATCCAAGGCTTTTGATCAGCTATTTCTTGATTTCTTAACGTGCTTAACCCTTATACGAATAGTCAATCCTATGTAAGGTGAGACGATCCGGACTATGGAGTGGTCCTCCAAAACAAAGATGTTAAATATTAACAGAAAACCGGTAATAAACGATTTGACATAAGACACTACCTAAACTATTTTTGTATTAGTAGCTAGTTAGAAACATGTTTTATCAGCTCATTGAGATTAAGAGATTTAAAGGTCTCCTTCCCCATTTATGACCTATAGAAAAGTTTTGCATCCTTGCCAAATCACATACAGTACTAACACACATATTTTTAGACTAAAAACGTCTTTTTGTCTCACAGATCATTTGTTAAAAAAAGCTTTCCACAGTAAAAAAAACAGTACAGCATTAATATTAAACCTTATTACAAATACAACCATCCGCTCGTAAAGCTTGTACCTCGAGAGACTTGGCCCTCTTGTAAGATTTTCAATTTATTCATCACTTCAGCTCATGATCAAGCAGCTATCTTATTCTGCCCCCCCTGAGCATATACACATACCAAGAATGTCATGACGTGTGCGTTTGTCTATGACGCAAAGCAGGCAACTTTTATGACGAATTGCTGAATTGCTGATGGTGATGGGATGTGCCAACCGAAAACAACGATGAAATATACTGGCAATAACTCTGCGGCAAATCTCCCTCAACAGCATCTCAGATATTTGTCTATTCTACCATCAACAACAAAAAAGCTCCCGCACCTACCCAGTCACTGTGTTGATTGATTTTATTTGTTCAAGATTTTTCATCACCTTCAACCTTTCGCAACCCGCAACGACGCCCTCGCAGCTCAATCCTTTACTTCCACCGGAATGGAAAAAAGAAGTACACCAAGCTCCCGTACAGCCCACCTTGCAAACACGTTGGGCAGTACAAGGGGAGTAGAGATGAATTTTCATGTGCTTGCATAAAATTTACCGTCTCCCGGTTTGGCAGACACATCCGCGCAACTACCTTTTACGCTGAAGAAAAATCATTTCCATTCGCGAACGACGCATAAAACGTGCGGATTGTTACATCGTTCCGTTAAACACATGGGGCGATGTTCAAAACATTCCTCCTCTGTTTCAATCTAATATTCGTCCTTTACGAGAGCCCCGAGGGAAGATGGTTTTGGATGGAAATTGATTGAGATCAGCAGTGAAACGGCCTGGAAATGAATGAATCGTTTTGCGTTTAGTTTATTTGCGTAAACTTCGCCAACTGCTGCGGGCTGGTTCGTTCAGTCCCCACAATAAGATTGGACGTTTTGGCTGTATTTTCATGTTCTTTTGGCTTTCAAAGATTTTACTCTCCATTTCTTAGAGCTGGTGCTATCAAAAGTTTCACGAATGCAAATTTGTTCTATCGCACGTGCTGTTGATGCGAATGATTTTCCCATTATATTCAAAATCCAGTCACTTTATTAAGTACATTCCGTCATACGGATCGTTGTGCATTCATTTCGTTATAAACACAGCAATTTCACATGTTTTGCCTTTTTTGGGTTTTAACAGATTTACAGTAAATCTTGAGAAATAATATTTTTCATTTTCGTTTTTAATTATAATAAAACAAACGAGGAACAACCTATGTACAGTTCAAAAGATATCTCACACAATACTGTGTAATGCTGCTGTTATAAAAATTATTTCATCTGCAAGAAAGCCATTCAAGAACGCCCTTTGGCGTTGCCGTAGTATCAGTATATTAAAAAAGAAAACATCAAACTGCAGCTTTCTTTTCAACCTGAACCACAATATTATCCACATTCAATGCCCGAAACGATTATATGTTTTGACATTTTATCAGTTTCGAAAAAGTTTCCGGTTTGATAACATTATCCCTGCCCACTAACCTGCTTGAAAACCCGCACCGTTTGCGGCGGACACGTTTGGAGCCATCTGGCGGAAATAACATTTCATGCCTTATTTAGCAGAAAATTCTGCTTTCTGGTTGTTTGGTCCGTTTTTAGCAACACGCTCCTCGAAACAATTCCTCGAAAAGGTTAATATAGAACAACTTTTCCTGATTCTTTATTTAATTTCATTGATCTGTCTTGTTTGACGATTTATAGGCTTCCGGTTTCCTAGCAGACAGCTTCTCTTGCATCATGGGGGGAATACTTAGTTTCTTATGGTGAATAATATGATGAGTTTATTTCATAATGTTTAAGCTGATATTTGTTGCAGAATAGTTTCTATAAGTGCATTAGATAATGAGTTTCCCATCTTGCGAAAACGATTAAACCAACATATTTTATCTTGTATAAATTAGATAAAAGATACCAACCTTTTGACGTCGCCAATCACATTTTAAATTAATTTAACAATTAAGAGCCAAATAAGCTGTAGATGTATGATGACAGCCACAAATATTCTTCGAAGAATTTGTATTTCTAACTAAGCTTAGTTAAATTAAAGGTAAGTTACATTAAATTTTATTCTGGAAAATTGGCCAAGGTATCCATAATGTTTTACGAAACGGTATACGATCTTGATCAAGCATTGCAATCAGTTCTGCATTTTTTAAACTTTAATACTTGGTTTTGTTTACACTTTAACTGATTGGCAACTAGCGGAAAAGAAAGCTAAATAACACATCAAAATGCAAGAAGTACCAAGTGTTGTCAGATTGAACAAAAGTAGATTGAATGAGTAGTGTCATCTCATAACCGAAGCACACGACCTCATTTATACTCCTTATATTCTTCTTCTTTCTTGGCCTAGCGACCTCTTAGGTCATGCCTGCCATTTTTGGATTTCTAGAATTATTGTTACCGTATAGTTGGATAGTCAGTCCCCACTATGGAGGAACGGCCCAGACAAGATTTGAACAACGGTCCTGCCGTGTGAAGACCAGTGCCGCTGTCGCATCTACCACCGGGCCGCCCTCCTTATATTGCTCATACTTTATCGCACATAGTATCGATAACTAAAACTATTCTGCTATAAAGCTATAAAAAGAAGATGCGAAGGTACCAGCGCCTGTCATCAGACGACAGGACCGTGTATCGAATGTCGTCCGCAAGACTGACTGTTCAGCAACGGGTTAAATTAGTTCAAGGAAACCAGTAATGGCCGTCCAATGCCTCTTGAGGTAATTTATAAATTACAAATACTCTGACAGTGAACCCATACAACGAACTCGATGATAGAACCGAAAATAGGGCAAATATTACAACATTTGCCAACCCGATAGAGAGCTGATTGTAATCGGCTCAGCGTTATACCGATTCCTTAACTGCACTGGCTGTGAAACAGATCAAACTCTCGTTTTGATGAGAAAAACTGCAAAGCACGGACGAGCGAAAAAGATTTCGAACAAACTTCAATCCCATGCTAATCTTATCGCAACTTCACAGTTGTGGCCAAATCCCTATCTCAGCAGGATCGAAACGTTTCCATCAGCGGTCGATTGATGAGATAAATTGCGGGAATTGTCATTCCAGTTGGATTACAGTTTTCCATTCATCCGTCAACGATTGCATCGGAGACGAACCATATCCACCCAATCAATGTCCATGCATTGGAGAGGAAATTTCTTTACGTTCGCTACATTCCTTTTGTGTGTGTATTTTTTTTTTTTTTTTTTTTTTCTTTTTTTCTTCATGTTAATTTTTATCTAGCTGATTTGACAGACAAAAACGATAAACGTTCGAAGTTGAATGCAACGGAGGGAGGAAAAAATACTGTTCACCGCACACCACACAGCACAAACAAATGAAAGAAACGGTTCAGTGGGATACCTATACCGCAGCGCAGATTTTGTCTGCTGAACAGATTTCGTTCCACTAAACGCTCCGATCATAGCACGGCATGCTAATCCAACTTTTAAGCTAAAGCCTCTCCGAAAACGAAAATCACATCGGCATGGTCATCGTGACCGAACTGGGATATTCTACGAAACGGATTGAAACTATAAATGGCAACGACACGAGCCAAGTCATAACTGGCCGTAGCCGGGGTATGCTTGCTGCGCTAGTTTGTACTGTCCCATAACATCTGTCATCATTTGACCATGGTCATTTTGGGTGGAGTGTCTCCTGAAATCTACCCGATTCCATTTTCCGTCCTGCTCGGGTATCAGTTTTTAGTACCAAACTTTATCGATCTAGAACAGTCGGCCAAGCTCGACGTGGACACAGCCATACGGAAAGGTTGTGCACAAGCGAAAGCTTCACTAATTAAAGTGATAAAATTTTGAGCACTTCCCTCGTGCTGCTAGCGGGGTGAAAATGTTTGGGGTATGGTCGACGTGCTTCTTTCTTGTCGTGTGGCTCTCCCTTTTATGATGAGCATGCAAGCAGATGATTACGATAGTGGAATAATTAACACAAAACGTTTTATAGTTTCCCTACCCACCGACAAGTAGCTCCAGCAGTGGCCACATTTGTACAGCATGCTATCGGGTAAATTAGTTTTGCTTTGTGCGAGCGCATAGTAGCTTTTGTGCGGTACTTTGTATGCCTAGTTGTGCCCGGGCGTGCAAAATTAAGTTTACACTGTTCTATGACAGCGCGTGTTTAATGCATGCCTAGTTGTGACCGGGCGTGCAAAATTAAGTTTACACTGTTCTATGACAGCACGTGTTTAATGCAGGATATGGAAAGTAGATACAGCAGATACAGTGTGGGGTCATTATGAAAAATTGCACTCAAACTTGTATGAAATCAGAAGTACAGTTATCAATTAATAAGGCCGATTAAAGAAATGACACATTAAGAAGCTTCTTTCATGTGATAAATGTTTAATTGAAGGTTGATCTACTACCTTTCCAATAAGACGAACGATGAAGGCATAGTTAACAAAAATAAGAAGAGCCAAATCTAGCTTGATGTTAAAAAAGGATCAAATGGCAGTCGTAATTAATTTAACAATTAAGAGCCAAATAAGCTGTAGATGTATGATGACAGCCACAAATATTCTTCGAAGAATTTGTATTTCTAACTAAGCTTAGTTAAATTAAAGGTAAGTTACATTAAATTTTATTCTGGAAAATTGGCCAAGGTATCCATAATGTTTTACGAAACGGTATACGATCTTGATCAAGCATTGCAATCAGTTCTGCATTTTTTAAACTTTAATACTTGGTTTTGTTTACACTTTAACTGATTGGCAACTAGCGGAAAAGAAAGCTAAATAACACATCAAAATGCAAGAAGTACCAAGTGTTGTCAGATTGAACAAAAGTAGATTGAATGAGTAGTGTCATCTCATAACCGAAGCACACGACCTCATTTATACTCCTTATATTCTTCTTCTTTCTTGGCCTAACGACCTCTTAGGTCATGTCTTCCATTTTTGGATTTCTAGAATTATTGTTACCGCATAGTTGGATAGTCAGTCCTCAATATGGGGGAACGGCCCAGACGAGATTTGAGCCCCGGTCCTGCCGTGTGAAGACCAGCGCCGCTGTCGCATCTACCACCGGGCCGTCCTCCTTATATTGCTCATACTTTATCGCACATAGTATCGATAACTAAAATTATTCTGCTATAAAGCTATTAAAGAAGATGCAAAGGTACCAATGCCTGTCATCAGACAACAGGACCGTGTATCGAATGTCGTCCGCAAGACTGACTGTTCAGCAACGGGTTAAATTAGTTCAAGGATACCAGTAATGGCCGTCCAATGCCTCTTGAGGTAATTTATAAATTACAAATACTCTGACAGTGAACCCATACAACGAACTCGATGATAGAACCGAAAATAGGGCAAATATTACAACATTTGCCAACCCGATAGAGAGCTGATTGTAATCGGCTCAGCGTTATACCGATTCCTTAACTGCACTGGCTGTGAAACAGATCAAACTCTCGTTTTGATGAGAAAAACTGCAAAGCACGGACGAGCGAAAAAGATTTCGAACAAACTTCAATCCCATGCTAATCTTATCGCAACTTCACAGTTGTGGCCAAATCCCTATCTCAGCAGGATCGAAACGTTTCCATCAGCGGTCGATTGATGAGATAAATTGCGGGAATTGTCATTCCAGTTGGATTACAGTTTTCCATTCATCCGTCAACGATTGCATCGGAGACGAACCATATCCACCCAATCAATGTCCATGCATTGGAGAGGAAATTTCTTTACGTTCGCTACATTCCTTTTGTGTGTGTATTTTTTTTTTTTATCCTTCACCATCATGCTACAGATCGAAACGTACAATATCAGTATCAGGAGGGCAAAAAACAACAATCCATCACAATGGAAAGTACGATAAATTTTTATCTAGCTGATTTGACAGACAAAAACGATAAACGTTCGAAGTTGAATGCAACGGAGGGAGGAAAAAATACTGTTCACCGCACACCACACAGCACAAACAAATGAAAGAAACGGTTCAGTGGGATACCTATACCGCAGCGCAGATTTTGTCTGCTGAACAGATTTCGTTCCACTAAACGCTCCGATCATAGCACGGCATGCTAATCCAACTTTTAAGCTAAAGCCTCTCCGAAAACGAAAATCACATCGGCATGGTCATCGTGACCGAACTGGGATATTCTACGAAACGGATTGAAACTATAAATGGCAACGACACGAGCCAAGTCATAACTGGCCGTAGCCGGGGTATGCTTGCTGCGCTAGTTTGTACTGTCCCATAACATCTGTCATCATTTGACCATGGTCATTTTGGGTGGAGTGTCTCCTGAAATCTACCCGATTCCATTTTCCGTCCTGCTCGGGTATCAGTTTTTAGTACCAAACTTTATCGATCTAGAACAGTCGGCCAAGCTCGACGTGGACACAGCCATACGGAAAGGTTGTGCACAAGCGAAAGCTTCACTAATTAAAGTGATAAAATTTTGAGCACTTCCCTCGTGCTGCTAGCGAGTGGAAATGGTTTGGGGTATGGTCGACGTGCTTCTTTCTTGTCGTGTGGCTCTCCCTTTTATGATGAGCATGCAAGCAGATGATTACGATAGTGGAATAATTAACACAAAACGTTTTATAGTTTCCCTACCCACCGACAAGTAGCTCCAGCAGTGGCCACATTTGTACAGCATGCTATCGGGTAAATTAGTTTTGCTTTGTGCGAGCGCATAGTAGCTTTTGTGCGGTACTTTGTATGCCTAGTTGTGCCCGGGCGTGCAAAATTAAGTTTACACTGTTCTATGACAGCACGTGTTTAATGCAGGATATGGAAAGTAGATACAGCAGATACAGTGTGGGGTCATTATGAAAAATTGCACTCAAACTTGTATGAAATCAGAAGTACAGTTATCAATTAATAAGGCCGATTAAAGAAATGACACATTAAGAAGCTTCTTTCATGTGATAAATGTTTAATTGAAGGTTGATCTACTACCTTTCCAATAAGACGAACGATGAAGGCATAGTTAACAAAAATAAGAAGAGCCAAATCTAGCTTGATGTTAAAAAAGGATCAAATGGCAGTCGTCCCTAGGTACCGATATTGGGCGGGATATTTATTGGGGACGGGATATGTTGGCAGACGACGGCGGTAGACCGTGAGCAGTATCGAGGAATGTTGCAGCAGGTCAAGTAAGTAAGTAAGTGTTAGAAGATAGAAGAAGGCTCTTTTGATATGAACAGACAGAGAGAGCAGAGATTTTTTTAACGCTCCAACGAACACTACGAGATAGATAAAAACCAACAAAAAAATAACAAACAAAGCCTTATTTGTGTTAGGATTTTGTGTTAAAATACATGTAGTGAATGTCGTGAATTTGTTAAGAGAAACTGTTCACTGTTTGTTAAGAGAAACTGTTAAGAGAAATCAAAAGAACCCGTAGGTCTTCATAGACCCCAATAGCTGAAAAATTACTCCTGTGTACAGAGAGAAGGTCCAGATGGGATTCGATACCACTTTCGGACGTGTAAATGATTTACGATCGCTGCTGCTTCGCAAACTATATGATATATCAAAACCAACTCCTAATAATATATCATAACTATTCGCTACACACAGGTTTATTCTTTATCAACCTTTGAAATACCTTCCTAAAACGAATTAAAATGAAAGCCTTATTACTGTGGCATTTTCTTTGAGTACAAAAGCATTTCCTTCTTCTCGATATCCGGTGTAAAATTACTCAAAATTCATTAAACTACCTCAACAGTCCGACGGCATTAAACTGGCAACTAACTTGTTGGTTTTCATTGAAGGCCTCATTCAACATTCATATCGTTTAACATCACGCTAAATCATAACTTTCCCGCAAAACATCATTTTAAGTGTAGCTTCAACCATCTGCTAATATTTGCCTGCATTGCACCAATGTTTGGTCTTAACTTGATCTCTTAACACAAAAGTAAAGCTAAGCGAATATCTTAACCTAGTTATGCTTTATCGTTGTAATGAAAACTATCATTCGTCTGCATAATGAATGCGGCAAAATCGCTTTAGTTGATAGGTATGATTTTTAAAACCATCCCGTGATAGATACGTCACACCGAGCTGGTGCGCAGTGCCGAGCAGCCGTTGAAATCGTATTATAAAAGCAATTAAAACATTCAAATACTTGAGATATTTTGAAAGAGCCACTTCAAAACTTTTGCTTTTAATTAGGGCGAGTTGCTTGTTGTCGGTTGCCCTGAGCAAACAACAAACTGCAGCATTCCACCAAATAGAAACCCCTGGCAACGGCAATCCTTACAGAAGCGTAAGAAGCCACGCTACATCGGTCCGCGGTGGCTATAAGTACACGAGCGCAACGCAATTCACAGGTGCTTGAAAGGAGCACCACGTCACAGACCTCCTCCGGACAGCATGATGCCAGTGGATGCAAAAGAGCAGGCAACCTCTGGAAGCTTTTCATGATTTCTTCGCTGCTTGCCGTGCAGCCACAATGCACTTCTCTTCAATTCCGCACACTTGCGTTCATCACCAATCTGGCGACTGGGCCGGGTGGGTTGCACATCTTAAGTTGTTTTTCATCCCCTGCTGCCCATCTGCCTCTGATACAATGTTTAGAAGGTGAACAAAACAAACCCGTACAGCATGTCTGGGAGTATGTAAAACGCGATGCAAGTGCTGTGCGACATAAGAGAATGAAAAAACACGCACACCTAGAGCGAAATGGTTAAAGAAGAATTTTTGCCTCGGCCAGTGTTAGTGGTGCGAAACGTGTGAAAACAATTTGTAGCGGGCAGGAAGGTGTTGCACATTATTTTCACCCAGGCTTCAGAAAAATAACAACAAAAAACAACAAGCATTAAGCGTCTGGACTAAGAACTATTTCTTTGGTCGCTTTTGTCATGCACCAGTTTTACTTAATGAGCACGGTTAACTGCATTTGTCTGATATAAACTGTACCGTTAAGTGAGCTGAATAGTGTAAACATGCTTACGTTGCGGATCTTCTCATACTTAAAATTGTGGATATTTACAGTACTATTAACAACCTACCTATTTTTGGAGTAAGCAAAACAATCCACACTCCTATCTCAAATGAGACTACATTTTTGTTAATTTGAATGTAAAATTTAAACCATTAAATAGTTTTAAGATTAATCGAAAAGGATTTCAGACAAATGTACTCCAAAACCAGCCCAATGTTGGTCGCGTTGAATCTTCTTTTACCCAAACAATCCAACTTTAGCAGTACTGTTTAGCTCCCATTTTTCCATTTGCCCTTACGCTTCCGATTGGTGTCAGACATGATTCATCTTATTTCAATTTCTCAACTAACTCGATTTAGACCTTCGAAAATAATACATTTCATCCAACTAACTCCATCCTCCATTTGCGAATGACACAGATAACATCGTTCCAATGCCGAACACGAGAAGAATCCGGGAGCATGAGAAATATTTCCAAGATGACCTTTTTTCAAGTGTCCCCATTTTCGACTCGACTCCACAACACATTTACCCCCTTTTCCGGCACAAACAATCACTTTTTGCCTTCGAATCGTGTCACCGAGAACAATACGGAGTGTGCCAATCCGGAGCATTTGAGAGTTCTTTTTTCCAATGTCGTTTGGCAAGGGGTGCAAAATTGGCTTACATGAAACCCACAAGCATCTAAGCGACAACCGCTGCCACAGTGACCTAAGATTCCCTGTTCGCCCAAGGTTCAACTAAAGGTTGCGAGCATCAAGCATTTTGAAAGTGAAAGGATCTCCCTTTGTGGTGAGAACGTACAGCCCAAAATGAAAGAATGCGCACAAAGGAAAGAGATAGTGCTTCTCCACGCAAAGCAAACAAACTTTATCCACCGGAGTTTAGTTTTCTAGGCCTGTGACTGTGTCCTTCGCCGTGAAGCACAAGAGAATGCACACACACACACACAGGGGTAAACGACCCTAAGATGAAGGGCTCGGCAAAATCGGTCACCCGGCAAAGTTTTGACCGGTACTCTCCGGGGAGGCCTTTCTTAAAAGACAGGGCACCTGATGGTGAAGGTCCCGCACCCGCTCCAATAAGGGATGACAAATGACAAGCCTGTCAACATGATGCATGATTAGGATGTATTTACTTCTAACGGTTCGTTAGAGCCAGAAGAGAATCATCTTGCTAAAGGGGCCGGAAAGGAACACCCTCGAACGGAAGAAGCAGATGCCTGATAGGATGGAACAAGGGGACGAAACAATTTCCACAACCAGGGAAATTACAGCCCGCTGTTGGAATTTCAAGGAACGATAGTTCTCGATGGGAAGTGAAGCTGTGTTACCACCAAAAATAATTTAAATCTCCTATGCTCCAACTTTCTTTGATGTACCACCAGGGTCCTTGTTAGTCTACTAACAAGTTAATCTGGCTCACGTCAGGCTCGTCAGGACAAATGCTACGATGAAGTTATCAATTTCTCACGTAAATGGGCAGCTTTTTGTCATAACAGCTTTCACATTCATGACATGTGAGCGTCTTTTGAGTATTGTTCAGCTTTCTACTGATAAATCAGTTGGCTATGGCTCATCTTTCAAGACACACTTGGCATAATCATAGCACTACTTAGTACTTATCGGAAAACCTATCAGATCGGACTGTCGTCCTCTGATCGTAATTACATGCACTAGGTCTCGCTTTACACCGTCAAACCGTTTAGTTAATCGGCCACTAGAGCTACGCTTCCGAATAATTAATGATACACTCGGGCGCTGGAATGTTGTTCCCTGACTCAAGCAATTACCGCCTTGACTAACTCGCTTCTTAGCATTTAAGTGTGAGGAACTTTTCGATAAACGAAACGAGCTTTACCGTCCTCCTCTGCCAACAATCGCTAACCTGCCCCAATTCTCTCTCTAGTTTCACCACCGGTACGAAGCCTGCGCAACCAATGGGTCAAACTGGTGGTTTCGATTTGAACATAAATCTTTCATGAGTTTCCCACCCTCACGTCTACCGAAACCGTTCCACGTTCATGCCACATTATAAGTCATTAGGTTCGACTTCGAAGCCACCGAATTTTCCGAAGCGCTTAGCGATGCTATTATCTCCTCCCCCTGCTTAATCATAGCCGATCGCTTCGGGGTATTAAATCCAACATCTTACAACCGGCACTGCCGAACTTTGTCACTAGCCTCTTTCGATAGGACCGGTAGTCGACCTACACCAACCAGAAAACAGCTTAACGCTTCGCCTTCCTTTCCCAAATGTGTCTACTCAGGTTGCCAATCGGGAAAAACGTGTCGCTAGCGATTAGGTCATATGCTTAAGAGCCGTCGCTGTACGGGAAATGTCCCCACCAAGTGCCATGGCGCTACATTTCCACTGTGTCGCATTTTACGGTTTCATCTATTCGATTGGAGCTCGCAAGTACGTGCGAACGATAAAATGGGCACACCGGTCCTAAGTGTTTCGTCATTAATGGAATGGAGAGTTATTCGTCCCCAGTAGCTAGGACAGCCCGTTTATGGGGATTTACCGCCGCTCAAAAGAGAAAAGTCGACATACACATTGTGCTCTAACGTCATTCGCGGATTGTGTTGGAAGATTAAAATGTACGCACAACCATTAAACGTTCACGTTGCGATGATTGAATGCCGTTGAATGCTAATGTGAGGATATCTTTGATTAAGTGTTACATCGATTATCGCACTATATCAATTATCCAGCAACTCGAATAATCGACAAACAACTCTACCCAAGCAAAATTTATCATGCAAGGGTCTAAATAATGAGAATAGAAAATGACGTGAAGCCTAAATAGTTTAAATGAATCAGAACAAGCTTTTGTCCGTTGATGATTCAGTTAGAATTAGTCATTCGGTAGTCCAAACATAAATGGAGGAAACATTAAATTTTAAAATTCACATTTATGAGTTTTTTAGTGATAAATCCCGTAACGCCAACCAATAATGAACACACATCCACTGTAACTACCCAAAGTTAATAGATGTCTTTGGCAGTTGAATGTTGGAGAATAAAGCCAACGTTAAATCCAATGCCAATAAAAAAATCTATTGTTTTCCTATACTTTCAGATGCTCAGCACAGCTATAGATCACCATATCCAGCTCAAGAAACATCGGTGATGGGTCATCGTCATCATCGCCACCATCACCCGGCTGCTCATGATCGGCTACTTGCTCCACTCACGTTCTCCACCGTAACGCCACCTGTGTACTCGCCGTCCCACTGCTACCGTCACCAATTGCAAATCCTGCGCTGGACACTCATTGCCGTAACCCTTCTCCTGATTAACACAAGCCATGGACTGGAGCAACTGTCTGGCGGTTTGCAAGAACCCCAAGCAGATCAGCAGCCACTTTCATCGACACTCTCGTCCACCACCACCATCAGTCCCACACTTCCACCCTGCGAGCAGCGTGCCCTGGACGAGATCCCGCCCGATCCATTCTATGATGTTTCGGACATTACGATCGGAGCAGCGAAGACATTCGCCGACTTTCTCGCTAGCCGCAAGATAGATGGCACGACCAAGGATGATCGCAAGTTTGTCCTCGCACGCGAGAAGGCCAACGAGCTAGCAAGCAGCGTATTGAAGCAGGACGATGGATTACTGCTGGCAGTTGGTATTGCGTCACCACGGCTTCCCCTGGCCGTGGTACAGTTCCGGGACCAGATCGACAGTGCACACGTCAATCTATCCGAGAGCAAAAACTTTCTTTCGACCTACTGGCGTGAGCTGGGCGTCGCCTGGAACCAAAGCAATGGTGCTCAGTTCTGGGGCACTCCGTTTCGCGATTGTGGCCCTCTCTACGGACGGTGGCTTTGGCCGTACAGTGTAACCGTCGAGTCACAGGGCTACAAGTGAGTATTTCATGGAATTATAAAGTTTTTCTATTGCTAGCAGGGCATGTCGCTTCATCCGATAAGTGGAGATAGGTTGAATAGCAAATTACCGGCGGACAACAAAACGCTTCTGCCTATACCGTTCTAGAAGTCTAATTATGTATGCACTACAACTTTCCTTCTTCACTTGTCTGTTAACTAAGTAGAGCGCCAGATTTTCGGAAAAAGAACAGTTTTAAGTCTATACATGTCACTATGTACACAGTTCGTTGGTTCCATCATCTAGAAATAACTATCCTGAACAATGAAATCTGTTTATCCGCCTATCTCCCATCGTTTGACGTATTCTTGGAAAAAATTGATTAGCAAACAAGCAACTAAACAGGGGATAAATCTGACAACGATTTTCGTATTGATCGGTTTCAAATGCTTTTTTCGTATTTTCCTATTTTGAACAACAGAAATGGTTTCCTTCAGGCTGCTTGTCATAACACGATAGCGCCACACAGTCAGAAGAATATGCGGAAACTTAATTAATTTCTTGGATCGTCGTTTGCTTTAAGCACTTGTTTCAAATTAAAAAAAAAACACAAAAGTACAGCAAGAACGAAAATACGCAAACAAGCGTAGACGATCGAAACGGGGAAGATCCCAATGGAGCAAGGCGCTTGAAATCTTGTTTGATTCAATTACCAAGCTAACCCTCTAAAAGCTAATGAAAACCTATCGGATTTTTACTTCCCAACTATTTGGATTAACACGGCGCCGTCTCTTCGTTAGTAACTTCCGCAACAAATGAATGCCAAAACGTTTCACCCGGCAGCACTTCCTCCCACCAATAAACCTCTCTAGGATTCGATGTAATCGTAAAGATGCCAAAAAATACTAAAAAAGTGCCCTAAATCTCCCTCCACTTCTCCCTTGCTTCAACGAATGCGGGCGCTTGCCACTTCCCGAAACTAGATTCATTCCCGGAAAGGATAGCAAGAATAAATTAAACACAACGGCACAATTGCCAACGTGACTGTATGATGGCTAGTTGAAGCGGACACTGAGCAGATAACCTGGAAGCGATGTAATGGCTCCAGAAAGGTCCAAGTTTTTTTCACTTTTTGTTTTTATGCCGGGTTCTATTCGCAAAGCAGCGCCGACGAGTTAATTAACATTATTTCATCACTGCCTCAGGGCCCGTTCTTGGGAGACTAATTCACGAGAACAAAGGCCATCCTTGATGGAAACCGTCTCCATCAGCAACACGAACGGCGCCGTAAAATTAGTTCGTTTCCTCCGATGCAGTCATACCAAATATTACTCTAAAAGAAATTCACCAGCTTTGAATTCGGTTGCAAACACTGAAACTTAGGTAGTACTATTTCGAATTGAACATCCAAAATTATAATACATGCCAGTTTAATTATAATAACAAAAATCGTTTCATATTTTAGAGTGCTGTTTCCGTGGATAACAAAATGTTAATTACGGAACTGTCTCAAGCAGGACCAAACTGAGCACCATGTTCCGCAGATATTCAAAACATACTATTTGTAATCTGTTATCTGTGACACAAACACATTTAGCTGCTAGACGTTTGCTTTCATTCCTTTTCACTGTTTTTGTGGTCAGTTTATGGATTTTTTTCCCAGTCAACATTTTTTATGAGAAATAAAAAAAAAATCTCGGCTTTGGGTTCCCATTGCTATCAGGTTTACCGAAAAACTCAACATCACGATAAACACTTATCTGATTCGAGCTAAACCCCAACCCTCCACTAATGGCTGCAGTTTTGTGGTTAACATCTTTCTTTGCAAATTGTTTTTTGGAGTCTTGACCGTAATTTTGAATACTTTGCATATCCACTTTAAATACATTCTTTTTTTGGCTACATCCTCATACTCCGACGTTTTTTTTTTTCTGGAACACGCGCAGTTGCAGGCTGTACTCATTGTGACATTTCATTCAAGTTCCTTAGTACAAACGTCAAACTACTGTCAATGGCAGTGACACTATATTTTGTATCAATACACAACAACATTTTCAACAAACTGCTACCTCGATTCTTCATTTCCTGTTGGCAGAATCGTTGCTTCAGCGTTTATCGCGGCGGATGTGGATCAGTGCAACGACGCGCTGGAATCGATTTTCGGTCGCCGTCATGTTTGCGATCGAGAGTCCACCTTCTGCCTGCTGTCGGAGCTGGACGCCTCGAAACCCCGGGGCAAATATACCTGCGTCTGTCGACCCGGCTACTACATTCCCAACGAATCGATACAGGGTTTCTCCTCCGAGAAGAATGATGGCAACATTACAAACTTTAGGTGAGAAAAGGTTAACCAAACGCCAAACGAGGAAATCACACCACCATTGTATTTTTTTTTTTATTTTCAGCTGCATTCCGTGCCCGAGTGCATGTGAATGTGATTCAGCCGGTAGCTGCAGCAGCCCGGACGAGGACTTTAGCACGGAAACACTCATGAAGGCTACGATCGGTGCTATCTTAGGAGCTTGTATGCTTTGTTGTTTAGTGTTAGCGTTAATCGTGTTCCGTCAACGGAAGTGCAAGGTACGCGAGGACTGTGGAATTCCCACGCCAAACACGATCTCGAAAAATAGTAGTAATTAATATTTTTTCAATTATTTTAAACCTTTTTTTCCTATACACAGACCATTGCCACCGGGATGTGGACCATTTTAGAGACAATTTTATTCGGCATTTTACTTCTATATTTAGCGGTAAGTATTTGTTATTGTTACTATTTTAAATGGTACGTGTGATCAATATTCAAAGGAATCAAATATGCTGTATTTTACAGCTAACATAAAAAAAACAATTGAGGAGAAGGAACGTAAAACCACAATTTGTTTGATTCAATTTGCGCTGCAAAAAGCATACAAAAATATAATCAATTAACTGGCTATCATAACCAAACAGGATCGTTTCTCTACGTCAAAATTAATTAGGAAATTAACAATTTGACCGGAAACTAAACGAAATGTGCCGTCTGTGCACCGGCTACGAAGGCACAAAGGGAAAACTGCGTGCTTAATAATTCACTCGGCGTGTTAACCGGGCAGCAACAAATGGTGGAAAAAATTATATGAAAATGAAACTGTCATCAATATTATTCACCCATGACCCGTCGTACCGTTTCTGTGTACGACGAAAAGAATTAATTAAAAAAAATCATTTCCACGAAACGCGTCTCCACACCCGTCCTGTCTACCGTTCCGATGGCGCAAGCCAATGGGCGTAAGATTTAACAAGACTGGAAAGGATTAAGTAGGCTACGATAAAATGAACCATCATCAAAAATTTAGCCAACCGTCGGGTGTACCCACTTCAGTGACCTGGATCGTAAGGAAACTGTCGAAGGGAGCTATGGGTAGAATAAAAAATGGTTATGTTTTTGTTCTTCGTTTCAACCGGATACCTAACCGATCCGAACGCGTTACGCCCCATTGCTTAGGTTTATAAATAGAGAAGGCTCCACCGTTAGCTACTGATGGAACGGAAAAAAAAGTTTTAACCGACCGAAAACAAACGTGACATTGCATCGAATTTTCCCCCCTTTTTTAGGCTATTATTATTCTCTTCAACCGTTTGTGTGAGCAGGATAGCACAAGGCAATCGACTTCCGAAAAACGAAACAATACAGGAACGACCTACATCACACTCGTTCTATCATGGTCACGTGACTCGGGTAACGCAACAGCGCCCGCACCCGTTATTGTTCGACAACAATTTTAATCAAAAGTTTCCAGTCATCATTAAAGTTGTAATACATGCTCGACCAGCAAACGGCCAAGTAAAGTTCCATCTCGATGGTTTTTCCTTGCCACACTGGATGCTGTTTTCTGTTCAATTTAATAAGCGTGCATTAAGGGTTTTGCAGGTTAGCTAATAACATTCTGTCACGTCACTATAGATCAGCATATAAGCGTCTGGAAAATAAAACATGCTAGTACTTCATATAAACATCAGCAAATTTGTATCACCTCCAACAGTAGTTACTAAACCATTTATAACAGGCAGTGCCATCAAGGGTTATGGTTGAATGTATAATACGGGATGTTTTTGTTCACCGTATCAGTGTGGGAACACTGAGTCGAAATCACAATTCCTGTTACCGTACGGTATTTGAAAATGGTGCCATAGATGAGCCGAGTGAGGAAACTTTAATTAGCAATCCAAAACGAATGCTGTGTCATGTAAATGATGATATAGTTAAACAGCTTCCCGGTAGGTGTTGAGTATGAACAGTTTTTGAATCAATATTTGTAATATTTGAATCAATATTTGATTCATCGGCCTCTTGAGATTACGTCCTTGGAAGGCGTTGATGAGTCATTTCTGGCTTTCTCGACTGTCTTATTTTTGCATAGCAATATTGATGTATTGGTTTACTTTAAAAATCCAACTCGCTACAAATAATCAAAAACTTAACCACCAACAATTTGCTATAGTAATTGCATTGTTTTCGAACACGGTTCGTTCTCCCACGTTCGGTAAAGTTTTAGAACTCCTTCTCCCTGAGCTCGACTTATGGTGTTTTGCTTCATTGATGATGACGCAACAACCAGCCAACTACATTAAACATACATCAAAGCACTTGCAACAGATGCAAACATTGAACGCCATTGCAAAAACATACACGCACAAAGAGACAACTACAAGTAAAATTCTGTTGAATTCAGCTTGTCACACTGCTACAAACACACATCGGTTCTGCGTCGGTGCACTATTGAGCAATATGCACCGCAAATAAGCACCCTTAATTGAATTGGTCCAATTTATTGATTTTACACTAATATTGACGGTTTCAATTGGCGCCATTGACACACACACACACACATACAGCCAGCCGTATTCCAACATTCTCTTGCTTTTCTTTGCCGCATATGAAAGTGGTACACCGGTTTTGAGATGCAAAGATGGCAAGATTGGGTAAGGTGTGATGGATATTAATTTATGACATGATGATTAACATGTCGATTCGATAAACCGCAGCTAATCAACGAGCTCGCAAACGTTGACGAATGACAACGCCCCTTTGATTACCACCCAAGTCTCCTTTCTCTGCCACTTATGGCACGTGGCATTTCTAAGCGAGATTAATTAACATTTCATCGTGGAACAAGGCAACTATTTTCGTGTTCATCAGTTAATATTTTCAACAAAGTATTTATTATCCTACATTTACAATCTGACTAGAAAAGTATTTATTGCAGTTTTCCAAACAATTGAATGAATAATATTTATCTTAACGCTCAATTTCTCGATTAGCTAGAAATCTATTAAGCCCATAATAAATTGTACCAACAACATCAATGTGTCAGAATGATAACAGATTTTGTTGCTTAATTTTACCAAGAAAAGGTATACCATTCCGCATTAACGGAATCCCCGTCTGATTGTCGACGGTTGCTGATATCAGCTGCCTGGCTTGTATAGAAATTCCCCCGCCACGTTGAATTATGCGCACACATCTCATCTACTCTTTCCACGAAATTTATTTCCTTTTTCATTTCCCCTATAAGCGTACCATACCAATGGCCCCGTTCATCATAACTCGACTATCGAAATACATCCATCTCGAATGAAATCCATCCGCAAATTGGAGCTTTCCCGTTTGCACCGCTCACCATTCACCTCTTGAATGCTCTGAATGATTCAACCAAAGTGGCATGACTTGCCGCTATCGTGCGTCTGTCACTGTCAGCTATCATAGACCGCCCCATCTACACGGGTCTGACCAATGGAGGAGCAAAAGCTGACCACGATAAATGCCACAACGCCAACTATCGGAAGCGGCGGTGGTGATTCTATACACATTTTTAAGAAATCATCTTTTTATTCTTGTCTGAGTCGGTAGAGTTTCTATAAAGAGTGAAACACAAAACGCCGCCATCGCGCGCTATCGTAGTAAGCGCCACAGATACACACACCACAGGCCTTTACAATCAGTACATAAGGCAAGGGATGCGAAAGGCAAACATTCGGAGCCAAAAATAGAAGAAATGGCTACGAAAACATAATTTGAACGGTATGTCAATAAATTTTAGTCGACTATCTCATGCTCACCGTAGCTTTACTTTTATCTGACAAACGGCACACGTACAAAAGCGAAATGTTGACTTTGCACAGTTTTTTTTTTCATTTTGCCTCGTTCGGAGTGATTGCCATCGCGAAAAACAGAGAAAACATTTGGAAAAACTGGACAGAAAAATATGCTTCCTTTCTCAGAAATGCAATTTTTGTTTTGTTACTTTCAGCCAAAATCTATCTATTATTGATCCATAAGCCAGCGTACGGTTTCGCTTAACAATCGATCTACAGCAGTGAAATGAATGTATCAGATTTTGATGATGATCAACATGAGTTATAGAAAAGTTCTGCTTTTGCTATTTGAATGACTGGCGTTACCCTTCCTGGATGGTCGTTTTGTTGGGCGAACCAACATTAAAATGGCACAGAAAATGCTGTTATGTTGCCAACCACTTTTAACAGTACTGTGATCATGGTGTCTGGTAACGATTTTACTGAAGATTCTTTATTTTACTTGTCATTTGACATATTTTTAAATGATATTTTCTAAAAGTTTGGTTGCTCAACCCGCCAATTGCAGTTCTAAATTTTGGTAGTTCTTAGGGTAGTTTGCAGCCACCGTTTCAGTGGTTAATGTTTTATTGATTTTCCTGCAAACCAATGTACTGCTACTAAAATTGCTTTGATTCATCACCTGAGAGATAGAAGGGCAGAAAAGTTTATTGCATTGGGAAAAAAAATCACATTAAGCGCGCACTAAGGAAAGGTGATAATGATGTCACTCGGCAGTGAACGTACCGATACGCTGACAGTGATGAACGTAGGCGCGACTGTACTGTGCGATCACCCGCTAACAAGAAATTTTCCAGCGAAAAATCTACACGCCGTCAACGACGAGAAATGCACAAATCATCGTTTCGCGTGGGTCTAACCAGGCAGACGAACCGAACTAGTTGGGAATTTCTTTTTCTTTTTTCGTCATTCCATCCTTCACACTAACTACATTTCATTTTATTGCTTCCCATCCGAAATGATTTATGGTGCGATACGCAGTCACGAGTCTGGCAAGTAGTATTTTTCCAGCTGGCGCAAGTTGACATAGTTATACATTTCCGCTTGCCATCACTGGTACGAGCAGGCTTTCGATTATCTTATGAGTAGGCCCGTCGTTAAAGTACTTGGCTGCCTTGGTTTTCCTGCTGCGTTATTACATATTGTGAAGGCAAAGCTTTGGAGGCATAGCTTTTGCCACGAGTGTTTTTATTCATATGATACAGCAATGCAAATTTTTCTTTCTTCAGAAAAGCCGGTTATCAGAGTGAAGATACATAAAAATATTATACTATAGCTATGTATCATGTACATACACAATAGCTAAGCAGGTAGAGCTGTCATTTAGTTGAGCTGGCAAATAATTCAGTGAAGCCAGTAAATTTAAACTGCTCCCATTTCCACAATTATTAACTATTAACCGTAGATAGCAGAAATGATCAAACCATTGGAACATCATGCAGAATAATGTCATCCAATCTAGCAGCATAAAGTTAACTGTGCCATTACCATTTTTCTCACCTCCACAGGTTGCTCTACACTTCCTGCAGGCATCAACTGTGCGGTGCCTGCTGGAACCGTGGTGCCGTGAGCTGGGCTTCATCATTTGTTACGGTGCGATCGTGCTCAAGCTGTACCGTCACCTGGTGGAGTTCCGCACCAGAAAAGCTCATCGATGGGTTGTGAGAGATCTCGATCTGTTGCGCTACTTGTGTGCCATGATCGTCGCGGTGCTATGTTACTTGGCCGCCTTTACCGCGACCAGTCTCGACTTTCTGCAGTACAGCGAGCTGGTGTGGCAGATGGATCAACCGCAGTCGCTCGACGCGGAGCAGGTTGCGTCCAACATGTGCCGACCCCTGCGATGGGATTACGTGACCGAGGCTGGCGAGTTACTGATACTGGGCTTCGGACTACAGTTGGCCATCGCAAGCCGCAATGCCAACACGCAATTTCGGGTAAGTTAGCCATTCTTAAAGCAAACATGTGCGTGTTTTTTTTTGTTGCTGTTTTTAATTCACTATCAAAATTGAATTCCTTGAAGTTCAGAAATCCTTCGAATTACCTGATTTCTCATTTATTTCTCACTTCTCATCTATCTATTCTCACTGACAGGAGCGACAGTTTTTAGTAGCATCCATATTGATCGAGTTTCTCGTCTCGTCCACATTCTACATACTGCGCTTTTGGTATTTGGAGGAGTTCAATCCGTCTACACTGTTCTTAGCCCTGTTCGTGCGCTCGCAACTGACCAACACCGTGACGTTGGGCTTGATTTTTCTCCCTAAGCTTTGGTACCAGCACAAACAGGTAAATGTCAGCGGGTCAACTCCTTGTCCTGGATCCCACAATTTCGCACAATTGTTGCATTTCTATCCTATCTCCGCAACCTCTCCAATTCCATCCTCTCCCACTATTCCGCAATCCACTTCGAAGGAAAATTTTAAAAACAAACAACGAAAACAAAATCACCGTGGTTCTTTCCCTGTACTTCACTACTGCAAAACCATCGCCGATATTATTTCCGTCAAACGTGTAACGTTCAGTTTACATATTGGAACACATGTTAAAATTCAGTAAATTCCTTTTAATTAAATGTGATGACTCCACATGTGATTTGCAAACCAAGGTCCCCAATTAGATAAAGTACTTCCCAATCGTGGCGATTTTTTGCAATTCCTCGAAATCAACTCATGTCCTGAAAACTCCCGCTTATCACACCCGTCTATGCTATCTCACTTATGCTATCAGAAAAAAACACCGCATAATTCAAATAGTCAAGGGAACAAATCTGCGCTAGCACGCTCCGTGTATTTTATTGTCCGTTAGCAGTATGTTATTCAATATTTTTGTCCCACCGTTGCGTGCCACCTTATCGTGCATTTTGAGTGTCGCCAGATCGTACCCAAATGTGCGATGTATGTGCGCCTGTAGCATTGTTACTGTACATATGTCCCACACGCTCCAATATCCTTTGCAAACATCACACAAATTTTGCCACAAACTGACACAACACTAACAACCACAACCACTTTTATAATTTAAATGCTCATCATTGATGTTTTAGGTAGATTCATGTTTATTTCTTACTGATTTTGGGATGATTACGAGAACTTGCTTATATTGATTGGTTATTAATTTCCTTTCTATCTTTACATCCTTTTTTATCCAAAATATTGTTCGTACGATCATTTTCTGTTAGCAAACCAGAGAAAAATCTTCACTTACACGGCAATTATACACTCTATTCGCTAATGATATACTCTACGATTTGCACATTTTCGTTGGACTAGCTAATTATTTTGATATTAGCCCAGCAAAACCATTCGCATAGCGAAACGAGCTTTCCCTGCTAGTCTTGCTTCAGGCTGAGCAAAGCGTTATGTCATCGAAATTTACTTTCGTTCTGAGGGGAATAATAATAATCGCTACACCGAAACCCCGAAGGCACAATGTTTTTCAGCTTAAGCAAAGATAAGATACCCGGCGTTAATTCTTCCGTACCTTCTTTGCTCGACTAACGTACTTTTTCACCGTCACCAGTGTGTTTTATTCGGTTCTGTGTGTTTGTGTGTGCTGTTTTGTTCTTCTTTTTCACTGCCCGCACGATGATTTAGCCATTTTTACTCTGCTTTTCGCTGACACTTTTCATAAACTCCGGACCCATAAAGTGCCCACTTTACCACCGTCTTACCACTGATTTTCTTACAAAATGTGCCATTTTCTACGCGGACAAAAACCTTCCGTATTTTAAAACGAACCTATTTGGTTTTTTGTGCGCCACTCTACCATATGCCGGTTCCGGGAGCATCAGCTGGAGGGGGGGTGGGGGGATTAAGCTAGCAGAATGCTTTCTTATCTCGTCATCATCACACGCTTCCTTTTGCTATCTGTCAACCATTCTGCAGGGCCGGGAGAGTGGGAGCCGGAGTCAGGAAGGACACTTGGGCGGTTTGAATGAAAAACAAATTGAACCACTTATTTACAAAATCTCCCCGTACTTTACACCCCGTGCCGAGGTACAGACTCCAGCCGCTTTTTTCGCAAAAGAAAGATGGCGCCAACGACAGGCGGCATCACACCGGACGGTTGTTTACTGAAACGATGTCAAAGGCAGGATGTTGTTTTTGATTCATCGTTATCAAGATAGCGTGGGTCGGTGGAAAATAAACTCACACCCATTATGCTGTATCGTGCGATGTAACCTGCAAGCAGGAGCACACCAAAGCCGAACCGTTCTGCCTTAGATTGAATCTTAAAGCTGCTTCACTGTCTCATTACACGTAAACGATATCGTCGAAGGCCAAACGTGAACAATCGTAAAGCTTTTTGTGTGCGGTTGTTTCGTTTTTTTTTTCCCCGCCACCGCTACATTTTGTTTGCCAATTACTAAACATACTCCAGCCAAGTACCGCCGTCGATTCGAGCAGCGTTAATGTTGACAAACGCTCCGGCGAAAGTGCTTTTTCCTTGCGAGCAGCAGCTTTTCGCGTAGCTGACGCAATTGAGCGAAATTGATTGCGTGTTTATTCGACTGAAACAATCTAAACGCAGCTCGAGGCCTGCGTTCTAATGTGGCGAATGACACACTGCATCGCTGTAAAGGTAAACACATACGCCTGTCTGTCTCGTGCCTTCTGGATGGATCAAGTTGATAGCGACTTGGAACACATTCAGGTTAAAGGTGTTTGGTTTTAATTATAACAATCAAACAGCTTAATATTCACTGCGCTTTAACGCGTAAATTGATCCACTTGATTGCTGTTCTAAGCGAATTCTTTACTTGTGCAGACCGTTGAGCTGCAGTTAAATTTATTGCTTGGTTTCTAAATTCACCATTCTCGGCCACTTAATCCTTTACTGTGACTAAACCCACTGTGCGCATTATATGAATGTACTGTTCATCCCGTACATTGCCTGCTTGGGCTGTTAGTGGCACACATGCCGAGGTTAGTGAACCACGATCATGTAAGTTATACCCTACTAAATTAATTAGAACATTCAGCGCTACACGTCAGCCTTGGTTTGTGCAGTGCGTGTGACATTCGTGTAACATTATATCATTCTGATAGCTTAATTTTGTTATGAAAATTACATCTTCAAAATCGCTAAATTATTCTCATAAAAAATCATTGAATAGTTTGTTCTATATTGTAGAATGTTCTCAACAAAATTTCACCCAAATTTGTTTCCTGTAATCAAAAAATATTCCCATCGTACCATAGCCTTATTAGAGTGTTTAATTTTCTCAGTTTATAGAAATTTATACGGATCGATATTTATCCATCATCTTGGTCCAACTCGTGGTGCTATCCGTAAACTTTTTCGATAGCTTTTCTGGTTTGTTTCGTTGGGTTGTTCTGCTAAAATTGTATCAGATCAGTTGCTGCAAGCTTGCAAAATTCACCAAGCTGGCAGATGTGCAAGTAAATAATAGCAAGCTAGCAGGCAACAATACGGTACTGCGAAGCGGTAGACTAGCGATACAGAATTTGTTCAAGGCAGGCGATCGTAGCCAATACAATCCCATAAAGAACGGAAACGGAAGTTTTGCTTATGTCACTCCAGAACACTACTTTCACTTCCCGAATGGACATGAACAAAACCAATGGACAGCACATCTTTCGAAACGAAATTACGAAATTACTTTCTACTTGCCACGCTCTCCAATCTGTGAGTGTTACTGTCTTACGCTTCGGTGAACACTATCATCGGAAGCACGCTTAGTCGGTAGCTTTCCTGATGCACTGTTGTGGCTGTTTCGCTTACCCGGGAACTCGCAACTGTACGATCAAAATTGGATCTTTATTATCCGCTTGCTTCGTCGCCCGCGACCCATCGCCCTAGGGAACGATAATCCAGGATAAATGTGTAATTTAACACTTTACACAATCCCTTTCAAGCTTCCCTCCCGATGTTTCTCCATTTACAATGCCAGCTCGGACTAGTTTGGCAGACTTTGAAAGTTCGTCTTTACTGAAAAGCAGAATTCGGTCCCAGAACACACACATGTCGTCAAAAACTTCCCAAACACACTTAACCCACGAACCACACACACACACACACACACATGCACACACACAGCCGGCCAACGTCACTCGTCTTCCGTGTGATTTTCCGCCGTTCGAGCAAGCACCGGCCGTTTCGGTCGGTACCGGTTGCTTCCGGTCCGCGAGTTACCAAGTGCGTCTCATGCGTGTAGCGGAAGTTAAACTGGAAAACCCTTGCCCGAGTATCTCCGGGCTTTATTAAATTACATAAATCATGAGAGGAAAATTCAATCGAAAGGACATCTCTCATCGTTGCGCTTTTACGGAACCGCTAAAAGGACGAAACGATGATTCACGTACCAGTGAAACGGACAGTTACAGCTACGGTGGTACGCTGCTAACGGGCTAGCAACAGCGTCAGATCCTGAGGAAGATTTCGGTGTGAAAAAGGAAAAAAAAACGAACCAGCCACATCAACGCGCACGGCAAAGACGGATACCCCATCGTGGCCAGGCTTTCGGAATGGAGGAATGGGAAAAAAAGTTTTTCCTACGAATCCTAATCAAATTTTCATGACAATAAACTTTGTACTGCTGCGTTGCTACTTTAAACGGGCGCTACCGAGAAGTTTGTCACGTAACGGAACCAGTGCACGGACACGGAAGCTTCTTACAAGAAGACTGAAGTAAAAATGAAATGAAAAATAACTGTGAAACATGAACGATACGCAGACACTGTAACTTTTTTCCAGCTGTTCGTGTGCGTGTGTATATCGATGTGCTCGAACGTTGTCTGTACCCGAGTGTCACCTGGCAACAGCTTTGAAGCACATTGAGGGATCTCGTTAAGCCTGCGTGCGCTTCATGCTACCTTCCTAGCGCCTTTGCCGCATGGTTGCAGATCACTGCTGGATAATGAAAGAGTTTTCAGTGTTGCTTTTCACTAACACATCGGCCAAAAATGTACAGCAAGGTGCAACTTGATTTGGTAAGAAAGTTTTTTATTTTTCTTGTCACCTGCAAGGCGCTCGCTAGTTATGCCCAAACAATGTGCGGGAAATAAAATGTGGCAAGTAGCTAAGTATACACACAGTTTGTAAGAGATAGCGTGTTGTGCGCTGAGATGGTATTCTCACTGAGGTAAAGGTAAATGGCACAAGCTACTGTTGAAGGTGGTGAAAGTTATGTAGGGAAGAACTAAAGAGCTAAAAATGAATATTATATTGGTACGATTCTTTTTAAAATATTAACCAGATAGTTGTTGCTTGGATGGTTTAAAATGATAAAGATTTTACTTATCCTCTGCAAGAATTTTATGATTGTCCTCCCTCCTTTATTTGATTTATGCAACTTTGGACGAATAGTTTCGTGATCTGATCGACAAAGTATTCTTCTTATTCTTCATCTTCTCTGGATCTATAACCTATAGAGGCCTTTTCCTCTAGACTTCCTTGACTTCGTTTTACCCGTAGCTAAATAGTCAGTATTAGAAGGCGTTCCGGACGGATTTCGATATCCGTTCCTGCCGTGTGAAGACGAGCGCCACTACCACCTCGGCTACGGAATCTCCCGAGTCGGTAAAGTTTAGTAAATCAAATAAGCAGCACAGCAGCTGAATTATGTCAATATTTACAACAATTGAAAGGTGTGTCCAATTTCCTTTTTTATTTACGAAACCAAATTTTACTATGCAGCGGTACTTATCAAACGTGACTACTTCCATTACCGACAAGTTTAATAATCCTTGTTTCGACCGTTGATATAGGTCATGTTTAGAAATTGCGTAAATATCAAAATACTTTACATGGCGTATATCTTTTCTACCATTATTCAAAACGATATAAATTCTACGGATAAAACATAAATTATGACTTAATTTATTATTCAAAAATTGGCAAAAAATTATTCGTCGCTTTATCGAAGAAATTTTCGTACTTTACTATTGGTACTGCCCATAAACCTGTGTACAGTTGCATAACTCACTGTCTTGGCTAGTAAATTTCACCAATGGCCACTGGTTAAATCTGGCCAAAACATGAATGGACTATCATAAGACGTTATAAAAGATATAATGCGTTTCTCAAGGCACTCCTTCTTGTACAAATCCATGTTCTCGTTTGCCAATTCATGGGGTGGTGTATCCGATAGCGGCGCTAATCTTCACACGACAGGACCGAGGTTCGAATGCCTTCCCGTACACAGGACTAACTATTCAGCTACGGGTAAAAACAATCCATAGAAAGCTAGAAATAGGCCATTATCTAGGCTAACACCTACAGAGGTTGTAGTGTCAGAGAAGAAGAAGAAGTTTGTCACAAAACGGGTGTCTGTTTGCACATAAGCAAATTGCTTGCCAATCATTTTTTTTATCAGCAAATTTATCAGCAAAAACAATTTTGAATCGTTTAGGGACCTTGCCGCGAGCAGAAGCCTTATCAAATTTAACTCAAGGAATTTGTTTAAAGTCGGTTTTTACCTAGGTTTCATCGTATATCAAAATGCAGCCGTGCTGTTTGGTCAGCACACGATCGTGCAGCTTCCGGCCCCGATTTCTTGCCATTAATTATTGTTTGAGGTTTCGATTAGGATGTTTACTTGCTCGGAAACACTTAAGTACAGTAGAGCGATCAGCGTTTAAACTTTTGGCCAAATCATAGTCCGAGATGAAGATTAGCCTTGATTTTCCAAATCGCACTCTAAATCGCAATTGTCGATTAATGTTTCCACTTCGTCGCTTAGTTTTCACCTTACGCATAGTCGTCTGAGTTTCTTTATACTTTTTATTCACTCACGCAACTGTCGATTTAGGTAAACTTAACCGTTTTGCCAGCTTCCATGTTGACAATGATGAATTATGCAGATAACTTAGCACAATAAATGTTCGCTTCACCTCTTTAAAAAAAACCTCATTAAAATTTAACAAAATAAAGTGTATACTTCTATTAATAACACACTGTTAAAAGTTTCTATATTTGTCCACTAGGAGCGCTCCCATAATTGAAACAAAGCGCCCCATTTTTAAATGAAACAAGCCTTAATGTACTAGTTTTCCACCTCCTATAGCTCAAAGCAATAGAGCAATCACTACCCAAATATGCGATGGCCTCAAAATGCCAAGAGAGATTGCTCGGTAACCTACGTCTACCATATAATTAAGGACATTTATATTAAAACAAACCTGGTTGATCTCATGAGCTGGTACTGTGTTACCTATAACTTCTTGTACAAATCCATGTTCTCGTTTGCCAATTCATGGGGTGGTGTATCCGATAGCGGCGCTAATCTTCACACGACAGGACCGAGGTTCGAATGCCTTCCCGTACACAGGACTAACTATTCAGCTACGGGTAAAAACAATCCATAGAAAGCTAGAAATAGGCCATTATCTAGGCTAACACCTACAGAGGTTGTAGTGTCAGAGAAGAAGAAGAAGTTTGTCACAAAACGGGTGTCTGTTTGCACATAAGCAAATTGCTTGCCAATCATTTTTTTTATCAGCAAATTTATCAGCAAAAAAAATTTTGAATCGTTTAGGGACCTTGCCGCGAGCAGAAGCCTTATCAAATTTAACTCAAGGAATTTGTTTAAAGTCGGTTTTTACCTAGGTTTCATCGTATATCAAAATGCAGCCGTGCTGTTTGGTCAGCACACGATCGTGCAGCTTCCGGCCCCGATTTCTTGCCATTAATTATTGTTTGAGGTTTCGATTAGGATGTTTACTTGCTCGGAAACACTTAAGTACAGTAGAGCGATCAGCGTTTAAACTTTTGGCCAAATCATAGTCCGAGATGAAGATTAGCCTTGATTTTCCAAATCGCACTCTAAATCGCAATTGTCGATTAATGTTTCCACTTCGTCGCTTAGTTTTCACCTTACGCATAGTCGTCTGAGTTTCTTTATACTTTTTATTCACTCACGCAACTGTCGATTTAGGTAAACTTAACCGTTTTGCCAGCTTCCATGTTGACAATGATGAATTATGCAGATAACTTAGCACAATAAATGTTCGCTTCACCTCTTTAAAAAAAACCTCATTAAAATTTAACAAAATAAAGTGTATACTTCTATTAATAACACACTGTTAAAAGTTTCTATATTTGTCCACTAGGAGCGCTCCCATAATTGAAACAAAGCGCCCCATTTTTAAATGAAACAAGCCTTAATGTACTAATTTTCCACCTCCTATAGCTCAAAGCAATAGAGCAATCACTACCCAAATATGCGATGGCCTCAAAATGCCAAGAGAGATTGCTCGGTAACCTACGTCTACCATATAATTAAGGACATTTATATTAAAACAAACCTGGTTGATCTCATGAGCTGGTACTGTGTTACCTATAACTTTACAAATTTAACCTATAACTACTACTTCTTCAGTTCACTGCTAGTTTGTACAGTGCAACCTCACATAATGCGGCTTAATCTATTGCACATACGGAATATGACACTAGCACACAACGAGAAGCAGCTATAAGTCTCAGACAATTATTTCGACCGTCATCGTCTGCTCCCTCAACAAAGCTACAGGTTTTATAACCTTAAAATGTTACGTATATGGATGTATTTTTATATCGTTTTTAACGTTACTCAAGTTAGCTCAAATCTTACAACCTCATCTCCAATACTCATTCTAGACTTTTTGTTCGAATAGACCACGCTTCGTTTATCATCGATTGTTACACACAAACACGCTACTAAACAACACACACACACACTAGAACATCTATCTATTTCTGCATATTTTATAAAAAATTGTATTGGAATAGCCCTTCCCAATTTCCTTTTCTTTCTCTCTCACACACACAAACACACTTGTTTTCTGGCTCCGTTTGTCTTAATCAATATCTATCGACCTGTCAATAATGTAACCACATGTGTACTGAAACTGTTAAAAGCTCCAATATTAGAACAATGTATAGAAATCCATTGTATGTTTGCTGTTCCGTGTTCTTTCGATGTGTGTTAGCACACAACGAGAAGCAGCTATAAATCTCAGACAATTATTTCGACCGTTATCGTCTGCTCCCTCAACAAAGCTACAGGTTTTATAACCTTAAAATATTACGTAAATGGATCTATTTTTATATCGTTTTAATGTTACTCAAGTAAGCTTAAATCTTACAACCTCATCTCCAATACTCATTCTCGACTTTTTGTTCGAATAGACCACGCTTCGTTTATCATCGATTGTTACAGACAAACACGCTACTAAACAACACACACACACTAGAACATCTATCTATTTCTACATATTTTATAAAAAATTGTATTGGAATAGCCCTTCCCAATTTCCTTTTCTTTCTCTCTCACACACACACACAAACACACTTGTTTTCTGGCTCCGTTTGTCTTAATCAATATCTATCGACCTGTCAATAATGTAACCACATGTGTGCTGAAACTGTTAAAAGCTCCAATATTAGAACAATGTATAGAAATCCATTGTATGTTTGCTGTTCCGTGTTCTTTCGATGTGTGTTTGTACACTTTCACTCTATTATCAGCAATCGGCAACAGTACAAACTAAAATTGGCACGATGTATACCATGAAAGCAAAGTGGACATTGCAATGGGAAACCAAACCTATTAGCGAACCTAAGCAGTTAGGGCTGAAACCTAATAGCCAAAACTAAACAGCCGTCCCCGTAACAAAACGGTCTGTTGCGAGTTGCACGTGCACTCCGGCAGGCGGTGTGTGTCTGCAAGAATTTGTTAACCCATTTATCGCGTTTGTTTGTCGATTCTTAGTCTGTCATTGCTGTTTATGCCATCATCTGTTTCCGGTTTGTCTAGCAACGTGCATTGCATCGCTGTATTTCCTATCATTGTCCTATGAGTTGGGTCCCTTCCTTTCCTTTCTCTCTCTCTCTCTTGCTCTCTTTCCTGTCTCTCTCTCTCTCAAACACGCATTGTGTACCTGTTTCTATGTCCTGTTGGGTTATTGGTGTTGTTCGTTGTATACCTTTGTTTGTTTCCGAGTAGCATTGGTTCTGGTTATGTTCTATTCCGGCTCTCGGTTTCATTATTTCCCGTACGCCGGGAGGATGCTACCTTCCTCCGGTTGCGTACGTCTATGTGTGTGTTTTTTTGGATGTTCTGTGTGTGTTGTTGCATCGTCATAGCTTGCAGGTTCGTTCCCTTGCCCATGACGTATCATTCCGCTTACCTGTGGATGCTTTCAAGGGTGCACATGAGAGTACACACCACGGTGGGGCACTCGGCACGTACGCCGGCATCTGCATGGGAGACCCGGAGGTTGGCGACGTCACAATATCGGAGATGAGTCCCGAGGACATCAGAGCCGAGCTGAAAAGGTAAGTGGTTCGAGTGTAACAGCGCCATCGATTGATCGGTTGCGCGCTTTAAATTCTTTCCATCTGCTAACGATGCCTTTATTTTGTCCTTCTCTTCTTTCCTATCTCTCTCACTTTCTCTTTCTCTCTCTTTCTCTGGTCGGCCCCACATACAGACTGTACACACAACTAGAATATTTAAAAAATAAAACCCTTCGCCAAGACAATCCTCACATAAGCAAGCGAAGGGGAGGCAGAAAGGTGGCCCATCGAAGGTTTTCACTCCAGGTAAGCCCAAGCTTACAGTCACAGCTATAAAACTAGTCCAACCGGATGATGGTGGTTCGTCCATTATTTCCATCACCGCTGGGTCGCTTTGTAGGAAGTAACGAATTTTGGAAAAGCTTTTTATTTAGAACAGGACAACTAGCAATGTACCACGTAACTTGGTCCGCGTTTTTGTGCTTCATCACTAGTTCTTTTCATACACAGCAGTGTTAATAACTGTAACAACAACATGCTGACGTTTTTACTACAAACGTTCTATGAGAAATGGAGGCGCCTGGTCGTTTGTACACTTTACATATTAGTTGAGTGGTTGTTTAGTTAAGCTTTAGTTGATTAGTGTAGTATACAAAAAAAATGTTGAGTACACGGCGTAACAAGAGAAAAGATACTATAAGATACCATTGAAATTGAAATTTTTTTCATGTATATTTTTTTATGATAACAAGTTTCACTGTTTTAATTAACATTACACTCGAAAAAAAACTCAACTAGTTCGCTTCACTTTTTTATTTTTCTTTAACAAATGGTAGCTTTCGTTTGTTCTGTTTATATTTAACAAATACAAACATTCTCATTCTCTCACAGCACATTGGTTCATAATTTGTGATGAGCGCTCATTTCATTGTTACAATGGAAACCCGATCGCCCTGTTTTCAGATGTATTTAACATTTTATTCACATTTCTCACGTGTTGGGCGTATTGGGGAGAAAACATTCAACCGGTTTAACACCCTCATCCGTTCAATCTTATTTGCTTCACTTTTCGTTTCGTTTCGCTTTCGGTGCATTAAACAATGACCACAGTAAAAGCCTTTTTTTATGAATAGCCATTTGCAAATCCATCCCATTTGTGTAGCTGGTGATTGATTCGTGCTCCTCTCGATGTACCATTTACGGTACCCTTCTTGCCGCCTTTGAGCTGCGATGTAAATAACTGTTCCAATGTTTCAATGTTTCAAACCAAACAAGCTTTCCAAATCCGTGTACTTCCACATTGTTGTACCTCCGACATAGAGCCCGTAGAGAATGAAGATCATCGTGGTGGTGCTGTTGAATGATTTTGTGTTTTTTTTTTGGTTTAGTTGGTTCACCCTGTAGTGAACATTTTTTGTAGGTGTTTTTTTTTCTCCATTCTTTCATTCACACGTCCATGGATAGTTGAATTGACAGTAATAGCTTTTGGGTTTTTGCATTCTTCATAAACAAATTGGTTTACTTTCTTGTAACGAAACGATAGTTGTTTTTTTTTTTTAAATTAGTAAGCGTATTTACTCTCTTGCATTGTTTTGAGAGGTTTTAGTAGTTGTTTTTGGTAGTAGAGGAATGAATCGAAATGTTAACTCATTTGAACTGGAGGCTATATCATATTGTGGTTTTGTGTCGTCCTTTTCGATTCATTCTATCTTCTAACATAGTAAAGTGCAAACATGTATTCCTCTAGTTTTGCAACTAACTGAAGTAACTCATATTAAGCTCATATAACCGGTTGTTTTTGTATTTCTTTTTTCTCTCTCTCTCTCTCTCTCTCTTTCTCTCTCTCTCTTTTCATCTCTTTCTCTTCTCGAACGTTCCCGTCGTGTTGTGTTGATTTGTTCCGAAAACTGCATCCACTAAACAATTCTACGTAACATAAATGGAAAAAAACATCACACCTTTCTTCACATTTCACATCCTCCCTACAACCTGTTACCAAACCTAAATAATGACCCTGTCTTAAACATTCATTTTCGACTAATCCTATCCACGTGTGTTCCCTGTGTAACTTTGTTGCCTACCTTCCACATTAACCCCCAACACTAAACTGATTTTAATTATATGCCTCGTATCCATTTCAAACGCTGAAAACAAATGGATTTATTGTGAACATCATAATTCACGACAAAACGAAACAAAACAAACAAAATCCATTACCAAACATCACCACAATTCTGCTAATTGCGTTGTGTTCACCAAAACAAAAAATGAAAAAAACAAAACACCGTAATGGATGAATCTAAATCAAAAACTAAATCTCAAAACAATCCCTCACCCCAACTTCAGAAAAAAGGAAGCCGAGAAAAGGTAATTTTTAATCCATTTTAATACATCAAACATTCGTTTCGGTTAAGTTTCTATCCCCCTGCGTAGCTCCAAATCCATCCATTTATAGGTGAATCGTTTTGAGTTGGGTGAAAACTTGGGCGATAACATTACATAAAGCAATCTGAAACGATCGGTGCCGGAAAAAAGAGGTTTAAAAACAATTGAATGCCTGCGGGATTTATCCTCTTACGGGCTTGTACATGCGGTTGTTACTAAGTCCAAGTGTTTCCGTGTTTTTTTTCTTTCTTTCTTTCTTTTGTCTTTTACGCGCAGTCAAACTGTCGGGCAACGCACAAGCACATGCTTGTGCTTGGATTTGCTATAGGGTCAAATGAATAACCCACGCATCCACGAAAGGCGGAATCTAATCTTGCTTTGCATATAGATTAGAAAATTCATGTGAAATTTGTGTGCTTTTCCCCATTTCAATTCCGTTCTGTTGGCCTTTTGGTTATCAAACCCCATACGCAATTGGATAAGGTGGAGCTTTCTTACGGTGGTTACTGGCTATGCTCTATTTCTGCTACACAGTATCGAACAGCACCCAGTACATGGGGTGGAATTGGAATGGGGGCTACGATCGTATGTTTTTCTTCAATTTTCCTTTAACCAAAAAGTATGTTTGAAACGAATTTGACTAGGGAAAGCAAAGGAATAGCGTTAAAAAGACATCATTCAACCGATGTAAATTGCCGACCATCCCTGTGGCCGTCGTACGTGCATGTGTGAGTGTAAAAATAGATTATCTGATGCGGGAGAGGTAGTGAAGTAATATGATGAATTTATTTATTTTTTATTCTCCACACTCCTTGGAATAACGTTTTGATAACTCCTCCAAATCTTTGTTGACAAGTTCAGTAGCGACGGCACTGTAAGCCGCTCTAGCGTTAGCTGCCTTACCATCCAAAACCCTTGCAATGGCCGCCATTTTGAACACCCATTTTGTTGGTTCATCTTTCACTTTAATTTACTTCCATTTACTACTGACTTTGACACTCTGGGATAGCTATCTTCCACGGATTGCCTCGGCCTACTTGGCCGATGGCAAAAATATTTCACATTCCATTCATTCTCAACCACCCGAACCGTACACCGGTGGAATTAATATTGACAGCCTTATCCTGTAAATCGTCGTCACCCGCACGACGAAGGCAGATTCTGGTTTCAGCGTATACGTGTCTTGTTTCGCCTCGTTTTTCCACCTGAACAATGGTAGAAACCGATAAGTGAGGAAAAATCGCATTCAAGTACATCCTCTTTTCCTCAAACTACTGCCGTACACGGTCACAGTACGACTCTGCTGCTATCCTTGTACATCTCGATGGGTGTGTGAATGCTTCCACCCAGTTCTAGTGTGTAGTCCCCGTACTTGAAACGACCCGATCGTGCTCGCAATTGACAATTAGTAGTGCGTAACTGTCAAACGAAACCAACACTCGAGCACACTATTCTCCCATTGCTCGCCCTCGTCATTAACCTTTACAGTTTTCTTCGGAAAGCGTCATTTTTCATCGATGCTCGAGCACGTTCCGCAGCACGGAAGCGAGGTTCGGTTTGGCAAAGTTGAAAACATCACTTTATCACACCGGGTCTCCGATTGAGCTCAAGATCGATGGATGCTCCACCACTACCGTGTTTGCGATGCGCTGCACTGAAATTTATAGGCATTCCATTGTTGACCTCAATTATTTATATAGTTTTTTGTTGTTGTAACCATTCTACAAAGGAAAGGCTGATGGAGGGTAACGGGAGTTTTATTGAAAGACAAAAAGGGGCACGGGAAATTGATTGAGTAATTCATGCGTTTTTTTTTTTCTTTTGCCTTCGTACACTTTGTCGTCCATCGTCAGTAGAAATGGAGGTTTTAGTACCGTGCCATCAGTCACGAGATGAGGAGATCTTGGTAAAGGGCTATACATCTTCTCAAGTTCGTTACAATCAATAATTTCATACCAATTAATTTCCTGCCATAAAAGATGGAAAGCTTCACCATTTGTATCGTTGAATCTTTTCGAGAACATAGAACCCATGAAGCATTTTGTTAAATATAATTAACTAGTTTAGTTTAACTAGTTTTTGTTTCTGGTAAGCTGTCACTTGTACGAGTGTCTAAAGTCTCTAATTAAAGTTTCCAATTAAACAGCAAAAACCAGACCCGATTGTAATGAAATGAGTAGCTGTAGAGCTGTACAAGCTGTAGAATAAATTTTTACGTTGATAAAATGTATTTTTTCGAAGCAACTAACATATCTTCACAGCCCCGCGTATTTTATATCAATCGCTTGAAAACGGCCTCAACATTGCAATAACAAAACATTTTACATTTAGCGTATGATTGCTTTATTGCTTAGCTATTTCATTGCTTTCAAAGTGGGTAGACGTTCGTGTTAGAATTCAAACACATGCTTTGGCACGCTCTCCGGCAAACAAAACGTTTAGCAACAATGAACAAACGTTTAAACAAGAAATCATCAACAACCTTACTGAACGTTCCGGTGCTTCCGTTTTTTCGATCACTGTCCGCAGGGTCGAAAGGCACAAGCAAATGCAAATCCCGATTTCAAAGGACAGCTTCACACAACGGTCTGGTTTTTCTTTTCTTTCCCTTCCCATATCCCCGCCCGCCCGTCCCATACTCCAATTCTCCCGCAGGCACTGAGCGCTAAACACCGCAACAATCGTCCAGCGGTAAGCGAGGTGGAAGTGACCGAAGCCGAACCGTCCCGTACGCCCGAGGACAGCGTGTGCAGTGTCGAGGGCCCAACCGATACCGGCACCGGAACTGGCGAGATTTCCGGCATCTCCAGCTCCAAATAGCCATCGTCGACCGGAGCGCAACCGCAACAGTCGGTCGGCCGATCGCGCTACAAGGAGTACAATTTTTAAGAATCGACCACATTAGCCACACGACCGGCCCAACGAACGGCAAGCACCACACTCAGCCATCTGTTGCAATGCTAATAATACATCGGTACCAGCGGGACGGAAATGATCGGTTGAAACATGTGCCGTTTGGGAGCGTGCGATGTGCGATGTCCAGCAAACAATGAATCTCAGGCTCACTCCCACACCGGAGGCAGTTTCCATTGCCAATACAACGCAGCGCTCACTGTGGTTCAGCAAACACTAGACAGTCAAAGCACGCCAGATCAAGTGGTTCTGGGCGGATTTTGTTTTATCAAATATCTCGATATTATAGGACCTTTGGTTTCTTAAACAATCGAGAAAAACAACGGATACAGCATATTCAAAAACCCGTTTTAACTCTGTGGCGACCAGTATTTTATGTTAGCCATTCAACTCTTTGCTTTTGCGATGCTGTGGCTTAGCATCAGCGATGCTACTGCAACTAAGAAGCACACATTCACTAACCGTTCCTACTTTCACTGAAAAAATCAATATTTATGTTATTCCAATTTCGTGTTCCATATCATCCGACTGCTGTAACTTTACTGTTAAATATGTTTAACAAAAAAAAACACTCTCATTCAATTTACAAACATACACCTTCAACCTTCGGAAATGCAAACGCACCAGCTTTTGTGCAACAATATCAACGGGGAACAAGTACAAGCATGTGTGAACAGAGAAGATAATAAAAGGATAAGTGCAGATTTATCGCATCAATCATCATCACTTTAACCATTAACATTTAATTTAGCATACGTCCTTTCCCAACTTGTATTAGTTATGGAACAAAGATAACGAAGCAAATGTGCAGTTAAGTATGTATATATAAAAACAAAAGAAGCCCGAAGCATGCATACAAAATACACAGTCAACAATTTTAATAGACAACTTTCTAGGGAAGTTGACAGTGTGGGGCCACATGCGGCCAGAACAAAACGTAACATAAAAATCAGCACAAAATGATGACCGTCAAAGGCGGTGTATTGCTTGTGGCTGAGGTAACGTTGTCGGTTGTTGGTAAATCGAAGGGAAAATCGGAAATTGCTTGTTGAGATGGGGTAAAGATACATAAACCATAGTAAAACAAAAAAAAAGAAGCTAGTGTCCTTCTGTGAGGGTCAAAGACGATACAGCCAAGCGAAGGTATTAGGGTGTAAGTGAAAAGAAAAACCAAAGTACATAAGTAGAATTATATAGAGACAAAAGTAAAAAACCAAAACAAAGACAATGCCATTCTATTGAATATGTCTTAGATGGATGCATGTGCAAGTTGCGGTGTAGTTTGCGATGGATCTCCCGTCTCCCAAGCCGGCAACGTCGACGTGTTTGTATCATAATAGAAATTAAGCGAAGAACATTCATATTTACTATCAACATAATAATAAAACGTATTACAGCATCCCTTATCATGAGCTTAATCAAATAGATAACCCAAAACAACAACTTACACCTACTAAGCGAACGTTTGGCATCCAGATGCCAGATTTGTTTTTCTTGTTGGTAAGGGAAGGACACAAATGCATCACGAAAAATTTCACTGTAATGCGCCAAAGCGTTAAGGCTGCCAGTATAGAAAAAAAATTTACACTAGCAACTACTTATACTAACGTCAGTCCAATTCCTTGTGCCCGGTTGTGCAAAAAACGGTGTGTAGTAAAGCCGCGGTCAACGAGGATGGGTCAACGAGAGAGAAGAAAACGCAAGGTAATTATATTGCATACCAATTAGTACATATTATTAGATCAGATCAGATGTAAAAATAATCATTGCTTCGTTCTTTAGAAAAGAAAATGGAAACACATGACTAACGGTTTGTTGCGTTTTCACAACGTTTGCCAATTTTTATTTTCATTTTCACGATTCGAATTTCTTCGCCCAACCGTCTCTACCCGTTAACCAGGGCGAGATTGGGTCTGGTATAGCGAAGAAATGTGTAACCAAACGCCAACTCCGAAAGATTAACTTGCGATGTGCGAGTTCCGGTTGTGGTGGAGCCCAAACGCTAAATGTCTTGTAACGTTTTGCACGGGCAATGCACACCGGGCGGCCATCGAGCAGCAGTCGATTAGGGACGGAAAGGTATATAGTGTTATATACGGGACGAGCCAGATACGATTAGTTCGTTTACTCACACGGTATATATCTTACTATCGTTAAGTACAGACGCTAACACTACTATAACTGTCATTATAAGAAGTATTACGAAATGTTTAACATTGTGTCTATAAGAAGGACGGACTGCATAGAAGTTGCTAGCAAAATTAACGAAGCCCTAGCATTAGCATGAGTAGAATAAAATTATTAAAAAAAAAGCCGACGAATAGGATTAACAATCGCAAGTTTAGCAAATACGGGACAGCAGAACAGCGTATCCGGAAGCAAAAGACATCCTAGACGGCAAAGAAGGGGCAGACAAATATGACGAAGTGAAACTATCCACCTAAAAATTTACTGTATCTAGTTCTTACACCGCTGAATATACATAGGAGGAAATTTCAAAATTAGGAGTCTACTATCATCAACACTCAGCAACCAATCCCACTTACCAGTTGTACCAATATGTGGAAGTAGACAAATCTCTCTCATCACTCACTGGTAAAATTTACAATATTTCCTGTATCTACCATTCGTATGCAACATTATTGGTTTTTAGAAACTATACCTAAAAGACAGAAGCTGCCACAATGATCGACTGTAGCTTAATTTCGTTTTGCGATAAACATATTTCAAGTTGCAACATGTTGCAAATGTTACTGATTGGAAATTAGTTTAAAAAGAAAAATATATGAGTCCCACTATGTTGATCGGCAAGATCGAACCGTGCCCTTATATTAATGTATGCATTAAAAATGGTCTTACTTCGGATGGCCATTAAAAATATAGTTCTCTAGATAGCTCATAGCATTAAATTTTACACGATTTCTTTATCCAGCAAGCATTCTACAGAAATAATGCCACCCTTCACGAGGCGATCCTTATGTTGAGACTCTATTCTGTCATAAAGATATATTTCGCAAGCTCTTCAGCCGCTTCTACCGGGTAATTGCCATCTTGTCTAGGGTTTCTCAGATTTACACGAATGTTCTAAACCTTGGATCAGTTTTTTTCTGCAGGCGATAAAGCCTAAGTTTTCCTAGTCAGATTCAACTGCTTTTGACGAGTCGTGCAACACTACGGCCAAGATTAAACGTTTTCTTCTACCTCCCAAAGTGAAGCTGTAATTCTCGAAGCGGTTATCAACCAGTTTCTGTTTTCAAGAATTTGCCTCACTATTTTCAAATTCACTCAGCGATGATGCAAACAAATTTTCCAATGAATCTAGGGCGCCAGGGGAATTTACCTCTTCGGCGAGACCCCCCTAACCGGCAAGGCCCCGAGCGGCTAGGTTGATCCGCCACTGAATCTGATGTATGAATCTTACAGATCATCTGTTAGAATAAATTCGTTAACTATTTTTAATGCATACGTTACACAATGAAACATTTAATTTGGGCTTTTTATCGCATTACGTCTAAAGGGAAAAAGAACACTACACAGTGAATGCTAATCAAGTTTTGAGTTACAGTTGTAGTTTACTTACGATCAGTACTCCCACCACATTGCGTGTCGCAGGTGCGTCCGGCAACGTCACGTTACCGAACGCTACAAACAAACAAGAAACACTTACTCTTTCTTTTGCTGTCCAAAATGGTATATCCAAATATACAGAGGGCAGCAATGTAAATGTACTTGAATATTTAAACCGATTTACAGCAAGCAACAAGCAAGAACGAACAAACGAACGCAAAAGAACCTCGAAAAGCAGCACTAACCCCTAGTGGGCAGGTGTAGGATATGTATATGGAATGGGTAAAAAAAACACTGATAATAACGATGGCGGTATTACGAAAATTCTAGTGCAAAATAAATCAAGACAAGACATAAAACAAAAACGAAATAAAGTGACAAATTTCTGACCATGCGAAATGATAAATGTATCAAAAATAAAAATTGTTAATGTAATTGGTGTTCATTATCCGAAAGCACATGTTCTAGGGCTAGCTTTAATAATAATAACCAAAATGCAATAAAGAAACTGCACGCTCGGTGTATATAATTCCGTTTATCATTTTACACTTTATTTATCATTCAATTGTGTCTTTTATTATTTCCACCTCTACGAGCTCACAAAGAACCAGTCGCAAATGCTAACGATGGGGTTTCTCTTTCAGAGTATTTCGTTACGTTTCGCATCAGTTTCGTTTTTCTAAGTTTACGTTTTCTCGTCTTTGTTTTGGTATTATTATTTAGATCATCTGCTTCCTATGGATGGTGCAATTAGTTTGCTCCGATTGATTTAGTTTACCCTAATCTACTCAACAATTAAACAACGAGCACCCCTCGATAGGCACAATAACCAGAAAGTGATTGTTAACGTACCAACACTTCCGGTGCGGTCCGTAGGCGGGTACCTGAAGATTTTATACCTTGTTTATAAATAAGTATTTACAAAAAAAAACAATAGGTATCAATATAATTGCTCTGTTACTGTTTTCGGTTCTTCTCGTTTATCGCTAATCTTACATTTTTTTCCACTATCATTCTACAGATGTCCACTCTGTGTTATATACTTTTCTACGCCTGGTCACATTCTTTCGTCTCCTCTTTATTGTAGTAATCTAAGCATTGCACCCATAATCACCGACTATCACTGCAAAATCGTAAGCAAGGAAGGATGCATAACAAAAAGGAAACATTTATTCCTGCGTACAGGACGTCATCTCTGCCGGCCAGCTTGTTTGTGAAAACGAAAAGAACTGCAACAGCGGCGACAGAGATAGTGACTCCTAGAACGTTGGGGCAGAAAGAATGAAAAGACTATTTTCCTCCTTCTTGATCCACTTTAACAGTTTGTTCACGAGGCTTATCACCTCGTTCTTCTCAACTGTCGGTTCAAACGTCACGAAAAGCTCGTATGCTTGCGTCACCTGAAACAGCATAATCGAAGAATTAATACACTTCACGAAAAGCGTCTACGTTTATTTAGCGATAATACTTACCCAAGCAAGCAGCACTTCCTTTTCCTTCATCTGATATATTAACTTTACGGGACGACCAGAATTGTGTATGCGATGATGCAGCTGAAAGTACATGCCCTCCAAACGTTTAAACTGCTCCCCGCTGGAATACGGCACGGTAAGCTCCGAGCAGAGTAGCTGCGCGTTCGATTTGCTTTTGTACAAAAAGTGTCGAATCTCGGGAATGCCTATGTTTAACAGCTTTATACCTTTGTTGTTAATTGCATCATTGATTGCCTCGAGACAATTGCTCCGACGTAATTTCTGAAAGATATCCGAGAATGGTAAAGTAACAGGAAGAAAATGCATTAATTTTCGAGCATCGGCAAAAAATGGGTTGAATATCTATATCCATATATGATACATATTGTAAATCCTCGTTTGACTGCGTACCTAAATTCTCAGGTTATTGTCCTAAGCCCTTAGGTACAACGTATGGGTTCTGCGATCGTTTACCGTTTTGTCTATGTTTTAAAATTTTCCTGTTTCAATTTCGTTGAATTCAGGTTATACTCATCTTTACAATAAATGTCGTTCAGACCGTGTTGTTAATCCGTTCCAGATTTTAAAACTGATCCTAGGTCTTTCTGGCGTTTCAATAATGCGCGTCCTATTTATCATATGAGTGCTGATCGCGATACTCTCGAGTCCCTTGCTGAGTGCGTGACCGATATATCTGATCGGATGTCACAGGATGACCATCTTCTTCTCTTCGGTGACTTCAATCAACCTTCAATTACCTGGTCTCCTGCAACCCAGCTCAGCCTGCCTGTACTCGAGCCCTCCTCGTCCTCTCCATCTTCATCCAACTTCATCGATCTTCTACGGCTCCTGGACCTACACCAAATTAGCAGCGTGACTAACGCTAGAGGCCGCCTGCTGGATTTGGTTCTATCAAACCCCATTACTGCTGCCACCTGTACCATACACCCCTCTCCGGTCCCCCTGACCGCCTGTGATGCCCATCATACCCCGATCGAAGCCGCCATCAGGTTTCCTGACCGCCCCGCTCCCGGTCGTCCTCACACCCGGAACAACTCATTGCCTGCCCGTCTAAACTTCCGGAAAACCGACTACCAGCGGGTTAACGAGATTCTCGCTGTCGTAGATTGGTCCATCCTGGCCAATTTCCCCTCCATCGACGACGCTGTATTATTCTACAACTCAACAATTCTCTCCGCTCTCCAATCCTGTACCCCTCCACTCCGGCCTCCCCCTTCCCCTCCGTGGTCTGATCGCACACTGCGGTCACTGCGCAGAGACAGGAACCGATACCTCCGAGCCTACAGACGCTGTCGTTCGTCATTCAATAAGTGCCTCTTCAAATACTCTGCCGCGGCCTACCGTTTGTATAACAGGACACGATATAAATCCTATATCTCACGTATCCAGTTCCGCTTCCAATCCGACCCACGCTCCTTCTGGAGTTTTATTAACTCACGCAGGAGCAGTGGTCCAAGACCAAGCCAAATGTCCCTAGACTCCCTTACCGCAAATACTCCACAAGACATCTGCACACTCTTCGCCAGACACTTCTCTAATGCCTTCGCTGACCCCCCAACCATCCTGACCCATTTATCCTCCGCCCTTGCCACCACCCCCCGCAACATCATCAATGTAGACTCCTTTCCTATTAACGCCGAGCTGGTCACCCGCGCCCTAAACGACCTAAAACCTTCCCTCTCTTCTGGCCCCGATGGCATCCCTGCCTTCGTGCTCTCCCGCTGCAAATCCTCCCTAGCCACTCCTCTCACATTGCTGTTTGAAATGTCGCTCAACTCCCGCGTCTTTCCCTCCCTCTGGAAATCAGCCTGGCTGTTTCCTGTTTTCAAGAAAGGTAGCCGCTCCCTGATCTCAAATTACCGAGGCATTGCGCTGCTTTGTGCCAGTAGCAAAGTGTTCGAATCGGTGATCCGTCCATCCTTGCTGTTCTCCACGAAATCCTACATTAGCCGACAGCAGCATGGATTCATGCCGGGCCGTTCCACCTCTACCAACCTCATGCACTTTGTCTCCACGTCATGCAGTTTGTCGCCACGGTGATCTCCCACCTCGATAAACGTCAGCAAGTCGACGCAGTCTACACAGACTTCAAAGCTGCGTTCGACAGACTCCCTCTCTCCCTACTTCTCGCTAAATTCCTCAAACTTGGCTTTTCTCCTCGCATCCTACAATGGCTGGAATCTTATCTCCTGAACCGCTTCTCTTCATCCTTTTTATCAACGACCTAAGCTACCTCCTTCCCACAGACTCACATCTTATGTACGCTGATGATGTGAAAATTTTCCTCCCTATAACGCACCCCCGTGACTCCACCTCCTTGCAACAGCTGTTAGATTCCTTCTCTCACTGGTGCTCTTCCAACTGTCTCTCCCTAAGCCTCGACAAGTGCTCAGTTATCTCCTTCTGAAGATCCCTCAATCCTATCTCGGCTCCATACTCCATCAACTCACAAGCCCTCACTAGATCCTATGCTATTAATGACCTTGGCGTTATCCTCGACAGTAAAATGACATTCCATGAACACTACGGCCACATCCTCACAAAAGCGTATAAGACCCTGGGTCTAATTCGCAAATTTTCCGCTGACATAACCGACCCTCTGTGTATGAAGTCGCTCTACTGCAGCTTGGTCCGATCCATCCTCGAGTACGGGTGCACCGTCTGGTGTCCCTCGGCCTCACTTTGGATCGCCAAGCTGGAACAAGTGCAGCGCTACTTCACCAGGCTAGCTATCCGCAGGTTCCTTGGCTCCTCCAGTCATGCTCTCCCTTCCTATGAAACACGTTGCCAACTCCTGGGGCTGGCGTCCTTAGAGAAGCGGCGTTCTGTGGCTAGTGCCGTCTTCATCGCTGGCCTGCTCCTGCACGTTACCGATGCTCCCGATCTTCTCCTCCGCACAGGCCTATACGTCCCCACCCGACTCCTCCGTCCTCGTGCTCCGCTGGCTGTCGTGTCCCGACGCACATGCTTCGGTCACAACGACCCTTTCCTCGTTTGTCTGCGCAGTTTCAACAGTTTCTCCGATCTATTCGACTACAACTCGTCCATCACCGCTTTCCGATCCGCTCTTCTAACATCCTCGAACCTCTCATACCCCTGAATCCTCACCCATCACACTTCCGTTCTAAAATTCTCATATGTTAAACGGTTTACGTCCTTAGTCTTAAGACATTGTTCAGCCACGGAGCAAACAAATGTATACATGTAAAATAAATAAATAAATAAATAAATAAATCATATCTCTGCACGACGAAACAGCATCCAATAACTTCTCAGCAAAACTACCTCATCGCCAAACACTTCTCGTTCTTGTACACTTCGTGTTCATTGATCCTTGCAGGCGTACGATGCCTTTAGTGAAGCTTTAGTGTTCCTTTCCTTCCAGCTGGAAGTCTGCTTGACTGGTCCCACTTTTCAAAAAGGCTACCGCACTGTGTTTCACTGTTCTCCGATCTTTCTAAAATATACAACACTATCCTTCCTGCCATTGTTGGCCATTTATCCCAGCGCCAACATGATTTCATTCATAAATTCACAACTTCTTCCATCCTTATATGTCTTGGTTCCTCTGCTCTGTCGCACATGGTATACCGACTTCAATGCTGCCTTCCTAGGTCGTGTCTATTCTGTAAAGAATCTAGGTGAGTGGCTTGACGAGATTCTGTCCTTTAACTCACACGTTAACTATGTTATCAGAAAAATATACAAATCACTGGGTCTGATTGTTAGGCTATCGTCCGTAATCCGCAAACCTTTCTGCCTAAAGTCTCTGTACTGCTGTTGGGTTCGATCTTCCCTGGAATATGCAGCTATAGTCCTGTCTCTGCTAGGCTCGACCGCAATGGCCAGTCTAGAGAGTGTTCGTGTAGCTGTTTTGAGCTTCCTTACTGGCTAATATCTAGCTCTCCCTACCTCGCCTTCTTGGGTTAATGCCCATCTAAGAAAGACAACTTGATGTCCTTTCTCTCCAGTCTGCCTCTTTACGCTCCTCCCCATCGCCTTCGCGATAGAACGCACCAATATATCCCATCCTGCCACACACGCTACAGCTCGAACTGTCCTCCGAGCTCCAGCGGCCATCAACAATACTTACCATTTGCACGCCTACAATGTTTCTCTGTCCCGTTTGTCTTCATGAATTTTCTGTCCTTGTCACATAATCCTGTTATTTGTTATGTTTTTTTTTTAATTGGGAGTTAGTTATCTGATCCATCAACTGTGTTTGATGGATTCGCGCACTGACTAGTCAGGGCTTAGCCAAAGTGTTTACCTCGAATCCGAATGTATCGTATCTAGCAGATGCTGAGCTATTTCGCCTGGTTTCCTGTTCGTAAATTCTTCGTGAGGAGTGATTGCCCAATTGATCGGCCTCTGCCTGCATATTCTTCAGACCCGTTCCCTTAATATTAATCCTTCCTTCATTATTCCTATACGCCAGACTTAAACTAGACGCAAAAATTCTTTTTTTTCATGACCTACGTTCATTCGATTCCTCTCCTTATTTATTCGATTTTTTCTCACCTCTTTCTATCCTATCCAGATTACTGTCTTTAGCTCCTAAATTCTTCTTCACTGCTGTTCGTTTAATTTACCGTATTTTAAAACAAAGATAAGTTCGTTTGTCTAGTCTAAAGTCACAACAGTCTACGCAGATTACATAAAATACGGTTCGATTTGCTTACCTCAGTGATCTTCCGCTTGGCTTCGGACAACGTGTAAAACACGTCTCGTTCAATCGAAAGCAACAGCAAACAGGCCTGACAGTCTTCAGCAAGGTACGATACGTGTGCATGCAGGAACCCGCTAGAATCGAACTTTGGCAAACATATTGGTGTCCAGCTTTCAGCGGACTTGAAGCTCTCCGAGCACTCGATCAGGTTAAAGATGAGCCGCAAATCTGCCGGATGGATGAAATACTTTTTCATGCGCACGAGTGCTATGAGCTTATTATTAGCAATTAATACTGCAAACACCAGGTTTTTTATCTTTCCACAGTTGCTCTGTATCGCGGACACGACCGTTTCTCTTACGGACGGTTGCAGTGGTAAGATGCGCACCGAGTGTGTCATAAAGCTGAACGGATTGTTCGACACCAGCTTCCGGTCGCACTTGTCACTGACCAAAAGATGATCGATCAGCCGTTCGCTTCCTGCCAGTAGCCGCCGTAGATCAAAGTTTTTTCGCCTTTCGAACGTTTTGATCATATGACTAAGCGTAAGAGTGGATAGAATTTGGTTGTAAACGTCACTGAAAGAAAAGAAAAGAAAAAACAGCAACAGTTTATAAATGTTTTATGGATGTTGAGTGCATCCAGACAATGTGGTCTGATTGTAACCTTACGTCAACTGTAGTTGGATCTGTTGCACGCTATGTGATGTCCTCGAAACCGCCACCAATATAAGCGGTGACTTGACCAGAAACACAAACTTGACACCGGCAGCATGGATCGATTTGATCGTGTCGTTGCCACTTTGGATAAAACTAACTAGCGCCTGCATCACCCCGAATAAGGTGGCCAATTTGTCTTCGTTGCCATGCATGGAATATATTGGTTTGCCGGCCGTGCTCAATATGAACACATGCCGCTTGCGATTCAGGAATATACTTTTTCATGCGCACGAGTGCTATGAGCTTATTATTAGCAATTAATACTGCAAACACCAGGTTTTTTATCTTTCCACAGTTGCTCTGTATCGCGGACACGACCGTTTCTCTTACGGACGGTTGCAGTGGTAAGATGCGCACCGAGTGTGTCATAAAGCTGAACGGATTGTTCGACACCAGCTTCCGGTCGCACTTGTCACTGACCAAAAGATGATCGATCAGCCGTTCGCTTCCTGCCAGTAGCCGCCGTAGATCAAAGTTTTTTCGCCTTTCGAACGTTTTGATCATATGACTAAGCGTAAGAGTGGATAGAATTTGATTGTAAACGTCACTGGAAGAAAAGAATAGAAAAAACAGCAACAGTTTATAAATGTTTTATGGATGTTGAGTGCATCCAGACAATGTGGTCTGATTGTAACCTTACGTCAACTGTAGTTGGATCTGTTGCACGCTATGTGATGTCCTCGAGACCGCCACCAATATAAGCGGTGACTTGACCAGAAACACAAACTTGACACCGGCAGCATGGATCGATTTGATCGTGTCGTTGCCACTTTGGATAAAACTAACTAGCGCCTGCATCACCCCGAATAAGGTGGCCAATTTGTCTTCGTTGCCATGCATGGAATATATTGGTTTGCCGGCCGTGCTCAATATGAACACATGCCGCTTGCGATTCAGGAATTCCACATCGTGCAGATAATCACCCGATTCTAGCTCGGTGCCAAGCGTACCACAGCTCGGTTCCGTCGTTTCAGCGAGGCTTGTAGTCGAAGCATCGAATTCTCTACTTTTCGCACTGCTGAAAGAACTCGATTTACTCATTGCACCATCAACCGGATGGTCGGCCGTGTTGACACCATCTTGCACCCTCGGTGTATTGCCGCCACCATCCGACACACTTTCACGATCATCCTCGGAAATCTTATCGTCCACGATGGGTCGTTCGCCAGAGTTGCTCTCCAATTGTTGTGGGTTTCCTGGATTATCCTGGACGGCCGGAAGACTGTTTATCTCGTGAGAAAATTCTTCGAACGAATCGGTCGTTATCAGTGAACTTTCCTCACATGCTCCCGGTTCACACTGATCCACCCCGTCTGGTCTGGAGTCGCTCATGTTTTTACCGCAGTCACAATTATCTACCTAACACAGGGAAATGCGCACTCGTATCCCCGAATGGAGAATACTTTCAGGACAGGATTTACACCACCAACACCAGCGTTTTTCCTGCTACCTAATCTCGAAAGTCGTAGTCGAATCGTCACAATTTACGTGATGAAAAAACAAAACATGAAGGAAAACAATCCGATTATTTGATAGATTTACATGTTTTTTCTCGATTTGCTTCAGCGGCCCGATGTGCATAATTTGACGTTTAGTTAAAATTTCGACAGTGCTGCCAGACCTGCAAAAAATACTTTCCGTAAAAATTGTGTGTTATTTCACTGTTGATTTTCTCGTTACATATGGTGTTATTCAACTTTTTTAAGAACTGCAATGTTCTGTTCGCTAGATAATTCATTTTTTACTGGTTTATACATCATACATCCTTCTTCTTTTTTAGTCTCTACAACCTACATAATTGTTATTTGAACGTGCTTATTCATTTGCATTGCATATTTCTGTTATAATTTAATTCATTCAGTGCAAACTTTTTCTTTCCAGTAAAGCCAAATTTGAAAATCTCTTTATTAGATAATTCCACACAACTCGAGCATTACCAAACTCGGGAGTATGCTGTTTTTATACGCGAATGTTTCACACGATGACCGCAGCGAAATACCGCCGTGCTCATCTTTCACTGACTTTGCAACGAAACAACAAATAGTAAAATACGTTTTCTTGTACCTTTGTTTTCCTGCAAATCCCAATTGTGTGAAGCGATGCGTTTCGTATAAATATTGCTTTCCTGAAGAACTAAACGAAACATTGCAATGGTGTTTTGTGCTGTTACTTTTCTTTTCGTGAAAATCGTGTGTGCATACGTGCTTGCTTAAATCGGTCTCAAATGTTTGTTAAAGTTGCCATTCCCTTTACCCAGCGGAAAAAAATCCACTAAAGTGCACCCTTCCCCCGCCCGGTGACTGTAGTTATGATAGAAAGACTGCGATTGTCGGTACTCGCCCTTTCAACAGTACGGAACCAGCAAACGGTATCGCAACTATGCAGCATACTACCGAAATTCGACTGTGGCATTGGCTGCTCTAGTTGTTTCTAGTCTCTTCCGCTGTCATCACTTCTACTGATGCAGGCGGGGTGGGTCAATTTGTGTGATAATCTTAATTGTCGAAATAGCTAATCTCTGTTCGCTGTTACAGGTGTCTTTTTGTCGTCTGACCGCGTGCATGTGCGTGTAGTGGAAATATAGCTTTGTTCCTGTGTATGGACCTAAGGCGGCCCTAACAGCGAAACGAAACACAATACCATTCTCTATCGTCATAACGGAGACGAACCAGGACATGGGTTGCATCAATTCAAAGAAGGACATAAAGGACGTACATTCGAACATCTTTCACGTGATTAACATCGACAACGATGGAAATGAGTTGTGGAGCGGTAAGTTGGAAGTGACCCGCGTCGAGCTAACCCTATACCGGAAGGGCAAAGAACCTACAAAGTGGCCGTTGAAATGTCTACGTCGCTATGGGTATAACGTTGACCAGTTCAGCTTCGAAGCCGGTCGCCGCTGCACTACCGGTGAAGGAATATACGCCTTTCGCTGTCGACGTGCCGAGGCCCTGTTTTACACCGTGCAGGCTTACATTCAAGGCCGCATTTATAGCGACGAAAATACCAACCCAAACGATCCCTATCCAATACCGGTAGCTTCAAGCGGACCGTCCGTATCGGCTCGAAGCGTTTCACAGAACAATACTGCTACGCGAAGCAGCAGCAGTGGAGGAGGACTGGGCCAGCAGATGCAATGCACGTTCGTGATGAACCGGACCGGTATGGCGACCAGTCAGTCCCTCAGTCCGAACGGAACGATACATTCAAACTCGAACCAAAGCCGCAGCACTGATACCCTACCTATGGAGGGTAACTATCTCGAGCCGACACCTAATCGCTCGAATGCTTCGGGAACAGCACAACCCCACACCATTACGACACGCTTTCAGCAAGGACTACGATTAAGTTCGGTTAGCAGCGGGCCGATCAGCCCCGACATAACATCCCCTGGTTCTCCAAACAGTATGACCAACATACTGGAAGTCACGACCCTAAATCCGCTACCAACATCCCACACGAGTGGTCAAACTCATCGCATAGCATCAGCGGTGCGGCTGGTGCTGGCACAAATGGAACAGGTGTCCTTTCACCAACTGGAACGGTTTCCGGCGGTGGGTTGAACAATGGAAACACGATTGCTGGCAGTATACCGAACGGTGCTAATACCTTCAACAATAACAATAACAACAACAACAGCACTACGATAAACCTTAACAGTGTGGTGGTGGCCACAGCTGGCTTGTCCAACTCAGTCAGTGGTGCTACACTAGGTACGATTGGGGTAGCTGCAGGCACAGATCGATCGGGCGTTAGTGTAAGCTGCACCTCCGGTCACTGTAGCGGCGGGCTGGCTAATCCGAGCGCTGGTGGCAATGTTACGCCGACCAGCGTGAGTCTACTACCACCGGAAAGTCCGAAAAAAGCATCGCTTGGATATGCGACGATCGATTTCAACAAAACGGTAGCGTTAAGCAACTCCACCACGCCTTCGTCCGAGCTCGACAGTGAAGGATCGCGCAAGACACGGCACAACTCGACGGGGACACCACTCTCGAGGCAGAGCAATTCCGTAAGCGATTAAACGTAGGCAAAGGTCCAGTTCCAGGTGAGTTTACTCGATTTGATGTCTATCGTGATGAGAGATTGGCCAAAGATCCGGTAGGCGAAAAACGTTTAAATTTTCCTGTTTAGAAATAACAACGTTTGCCCGTTTTGTTAGCAAACTAATATGTATAACAACGTTTGCCCGTTTTGTTAGCAAACAAATATGTTATACACACGGTTGATATTATTATACAATTCCCTCGTTGATAGCGTTGGAATGTTTTTGGTTTAACGTTTGCATTAAAGGACTGGCTGTAGACGGTTATGAAAATAACACACAAAAAAGATTACTCATTGTACAACAATGTTGTCGCGCTTTTCCGAGTGACGCTTCAACAATTAGCACATATACCTTGGCCAAAGCTATCGTAACTAGTGTTGTGTCAAGTGACACTTTTGGCTGTGTTGTGCTGTGGTACCACACACAGTCTACTGTGCTGTGTCACTGTGGTACCACACTAAAATGTCACTTCGCTTCTGTGCAACATCAATCCTGTGCCCAGTAGCCGTGCGATGACACAGTAGCTGTGCAAAGACACAGTAACTGTGCAGTGACACAGACACTGTGGTACCACAGTTGCTGTGCTCAGTAGCCGTGCGATGACACAGTAGCACTGTGGTACCACTGTGACTGTGGTACCACTGTTACTGTGCCCAACACAGTGCGATGATACAAAAAGTGTGCAGTCGCATGTCAACTGCACAGTAATTGTGGTACCACAAACACTGTGGTACCACAGTTACTGTGCCCAATCAAAGAAGGACATAAAGGACGTACATTCGAACATCTTTCACGTGATTAACATCGACAACGATGGAAATGAGTTGTGGAGCGGTAAGTTGGAAGTGACCCGCGTCGAGCTAACCCTATACCGGAAGGGCAAAGAACCTACAAAGTGGCCGTTGAAATGTCTACGTCGCTATGGGTATAACGTTGACCAGTTCAGCTTCGAAGCCGGTCGCCGCTGCACTACCGGTGAAGGAATATACGCCTTTCGCTGTCGACGTGCCGAGGCCCTGTTTTACACCGTGCAGGCTTACATTCAAGGCCGCATTTATAGCGACGAAAATACCAACCCAAACGATCCCTATCCAATACCGGTAGCTTCAAGCGGACCGTCCGTATCGGCTCGAAGCGTTTCACAGAACAATACTGCTACGCGAAGCAGCAGCAGTGGAGGAGGACTGGGCCAGCAGATGCAATGCACGTTCGTGATGAACCGGACCGGTATGGCGACCAGTCAGTCCCTCAGTCCGAACGGAACGATACATTCAAACTCGAACCAAAGCCGCAGCACTGATACCCTACCTATGGAGGGTAACTATCTCGAGCCGACACCTAATCGCTCGAATGCTTCGGGAACAGCACAACCCCACACAATTACGACACGCTTTCAGCAAGGACTACGATTAAGTTCGGTTAGCAGCGGGCCGATCAGCCCCGACATAACATCCCCTGGTTCTCCAAACAGTATGACCAACATACTGGAAGTCACGACCCTAAATCCGCTACCAACATCCCACACGAGTGGTAACGTTCATCAGGGCGTGAGTAACGTGTATCAGGAGTTCCCCATGAAAGACTCGACGATGGCATCCCTGCACCATCAGCATCATCAGCTGTTGCTGCATCAGCACCACGTGCATCACCCGGCAACAGTCCCAATGGTGGCACCGCTCGTTGGGGGTTTGGTTCGAACATCGATGGATGTTCCACCACAGGAACCGGCACCGGGCGCATCCGTGCTACTAAACTCCTCTATCGCATCGGACATCACAACGACAACATCCTGCCCTGCCGATGGGCTCATCTGCAGTAGTGGAGAATACGATCAACAACAGCCGCCATCCACACCGGACGCCATCGATCCGGCACGATTGTATATGAATGTAAATATCACCGGTTCGGATATCAATTCCGGTGCCGGGTGTGGTAGAGCGAAAAAGCCGGTTGTTTTCAGTAGCAAAAGTAATTCTAGTCTTATTTCGATTTCAAACATCAACAACAATAATAATGGCCATAATAGCACCGGTTCTTTCGATGAATGTCAGTATCAAAATGTACGCACACCAACTACCATGACCGCGATCGTAGGTGTTGGGGGTGCGGGGATGCCTTTGCTACCGCAAACCAATATCGTGTCTGGCAACATATTTGCTCAGTTCCAGCGTCTCAACAGTGCCGGTGGTGGGGCGAGTAATCAGTTTTCGATGGATCCAAATCGATTCTATGAAAACCTTGAATTGGCCGAGCTGAAAGCCGTTTCCATGCGTGGCGGTGGTCGGTGTTCGAAGCCGGATATTTTCAGCAATGTCGACTTACCGCTAGACCACTCAGAACCATGCACACCGACGGCCACCGCTGCTAGCCAGCGCAAGGTAAACTACATCGTACTTGATCTCGATCAGTCAAACTCATCGCATAGCATCAGCGGTGCGGCTGGTGCTGGCACAAATGGAACAGGTGTCCTTTCACCAACTGGAACGGTTTCCGGCGGTGGGTTGAACAATGGAAACACGATTGCTGGCAGTATACCGAACGGTGCTAATACCTTCAACAATAACAATAACAACAACAACAGCACTACGATAAACCTTAACAGTGTGGTGGTGGCCACAGCTGGCTTGTCCAACTCAGTCAGTGGTGCTACACTAGGTACGATTGGGGTAGCTGCAGGCACAGATCGATCGGGCGTTAGTGTAAGCTGCACCTCCGGTCACTGTAGCGGCGGGCTGGCTAATCCGAGCGCTGGTGGCAATGTTACGCCGACCAGCGTGAGTCTACTACCACCGGAAAGTCCGAAAAAAGCATCGCTTGGATATGCGACGATCGATTTCAACAAAACGGTAGCGTTAAGCAACTCCACCACGCCTTCGTCCGAGCTCGACAGTGAAGGATCGCGCAAGACACGGCACAACTCGACGGTGACACCACTCTCGAGGCAGAGCAATTCCGTAAGCGATTAAACGTAGGCAAAGGTCCAGTTCCAGGTGAGTTTACTCGATTTGATGTCTATCGTGATGAGAGATTGGCCAAAGATCCGGTAGGCGAAAAACGTTTAAATTTTCCTGTTTAGAAATAACAACGTTTGCCCGTTTTGTTAGCAAACAAATATGTTATACACACGGTTGATATTATTATACAATTCCCTCGTTGATAGCGTTGGAATGTTTTTGGTTTAACGTTTGCATTAAAGGACTGGCTGTAGACGGTTATGAAAATAACACACAAAAAAGATTACTCATTGTACAACAATGTTGTCGCGCTTTTCCGAGTGACGCTTCAACAATTAGCACATATACCTTGGCCAAAGCTATCGTAACTAGTGTTGTGTCAAGTGACACTTTTGGCTGTGTTGTGCTGTGGTACCACACACAGTCTACTGTGCTGTGTCACTGTGGTACCACACTAAAATGTCACTTCGCTTCTGTGCAACATCAATCCTGTGCCCAGTAGCCGTGCGATGACACAGTAGCTGTGCAAAGACACAGTAACTGTGCAGTGACACAGACACTGTGGTACCACAGTTGCTGTGCTCAGTAGCCGTGCGATGACACAGTAGCACTGTGGTACCACTGTGACTGTGGTACCACTGTTACTGTGCCCAACACAGTGCGATGATACAAAAAGTGTGCAGTCGCATGACAACTGCACAGTAATTGTGGTACCACAAACACTGTGGTACCACAGTTACTGTGCCCAACACAGTGCGATGATACAAAAAGTGTGCAATCGCATGTCAACTGCACAGTAATTGTGGTACCACAGTATCTGTGCCCAACACAGTGCGATGATACAAAAATGTGTTTTATAAAGAGATTTGAATTCTTGCGACTTCATTCGTTTATGTTGCATTGATGATACATATGTGACGAAATAACACAAAAAAAGATTACTCATTGTACAACAATGTTGTCGCGCTTTTCCGAGTGACGCTTCATCAATTAGCATATACCTTGGCCAAAGCTATCGTAAAAAACAATCGCTTTTTCGGTTACTTCAGAGGCTTTACGAGTAGTGGAAACTCATTCTAGATACAGTCACATGATCGTCTTCGTTACAGATACATCCGGTATGTTTTGTATACCTATGTCTATCTTGTCTGCCATATTTTAAAACGGAAAACCCAATAGACAGTAAAATCTGAGTTTTTTCGTATTTTCCTGCTGCATTGCTAAGGTCCGGCAACCCTGTTAGGCGGCAGGAATCTGTCCTATTAATTTATTCGCCATTCTCTAGAAGCTAGAAGATGTGGTAACGTGGTTCCAAGCAGTTATTCTCGGTCATTGGGAAGTGATTCAAATCACGAATTCAAGTTGGTTAACTGTTTTGCCCATAGCTGCTCCAAATCAGCTAATGGAACTTTAAAATTTTGTCTCTACAGAAAAGACATGATACAGAAGACAATGAATGTTCGGATGGATCGTTAGGTCATTTTTCAGTTAGGTCAGTTAGGTCAAATCAATCATTGTTTTTAATGTATACGTTATTTGATACCAATCCTATATTTGCAGTTTAGCACAGGCAAACCTAAGACAATAGAAGCGAGAAGCCTCCTCGAAGCTTTGAAAGCTTACTGAAGCTTATGTATGATTTACATATATTTATGAATGTCTTATTAATTTAGTTTTCTTTTTTCTACGATAGATTTACGTGTTTATTCCTTTCTATATTATGAAAGATTTTTTACTACTAGTTTAGTAGATCTTTACATGATCGTTGTAAGAAATTAAGACATATATGGTGGCGAAAGATTTGTTGCTGATTGCATGCGGTTAAAAATTGTTTGTACACAAGACGAATTGAATGATATCAATTTAAATGATACATTGAGCGTCAACATAACTCATACATTTTGCAGAAAGAACTAGAGAACATCTAAATTCAATAGAATATTAATTATTCACTGTTTCGGAACACTAGTTTAAAAATGCATAGTATATGGTTCAATGGTAAAAATTTTGCCTCCGTATTATTATTACTGCATGTTGCCACAACATAAAATAGCATGAAAAACATGAAAAAGTATCTTCTAAGAATAGCTTTATTGTTGTAAAGAAAAAAGAAACCAAAAAACAATTGAAATATGGCCCAAAATGCGAACCAAATTCAGTAAATTATTCGATTCGTGGTCAGCGTGATATGAAAAGGATTGTATGCCGTATAAACATTTGAAAATTTGTAAACTGTTTTTAGATGTAGGGATACGCAATGCGCGCAAAACTGGTGTTGCGAGCTGCAAATATCCCAGCACCAACAACAAGACAAGACATTTGTTGTTTATAATAGACTTAAAAAATCATGTTATTTATATAGTTTCCTCAAAAGAAGAGGCACAAATAAACCAATTAACTAACGCGAAAATGTACACAATCTACCAAAACATTTAAACGTAACTGGACAACAAAGGAAGGTATATTAAAGCGCGAATGATTCAAAATGCACAAAGAGTTATACGGAAAGAGAATTTAAATTCCAGTTCGATAGCTAATAAACCATTTGGTTGAACAGAAATTCTTTGGATGAAGACACTGTAGTAATTACCGTACATTACAAACCAAACATTACACGTTTCTACGTAAACTTAACATACATAAGCCTGGTACGTTGCTGCAAAACTTTAAATGAATCATGCAATACTTGTGCGGTCATGATTCTGATAGCGACTATTATTACATTGTAAAACGAGACAAGAGTCTGCTCTCTTCTAAACAAGCTCTAGCACATGATTAAGAAGAGAAGATGTAGTTTATACCAAAGCCTTTTTTTTAACTAAGCCACCGTGCAACGTGCAAGCGATTTTATTTTAAAAAGTGGGGTGTCTTGTAAATCTGAACGTATAGCAAAAATGTTGTGTAAACTAAACCCCAATTATTAGACGAATTATAGCGTAGTTTGGTGTTGCGGAAGGACGTAAACGCCTCTAAATAAGTGTGACAAACAACCAAATCGTGTGATTCGTTAAGTTTGTTCATTTTAGATTTGAGATGAGACACTAATGATTTAAGAGAAATAAAACTAAAAGAGGTAGTATGTGTTGGGTGTGAGCGCATTTTTTTAGTTTAATATTATGTCAATATAGAAAATGGACAAAAGGCCTGAAGGGAGTAGTGAACCAAAATGATGCGTTTAGAATTAAACATGCCAACATGTAAAGTTTCGTACGGTGAAGTAAGACATGCGTCGTGCCCAAATGGCCAAATATACTAAATAATGCCAAAAAAGATGAGTTTGTTATACTATGCAAAGTACTATCCCCTGGTCCGTTTGTCCGATCTGTGCAAACCACCCATGGAATAAAGCCAATAAAAATTTATAGTTTACTATAAATATACTTTATTTTTGGGGGATTCACTATCATCAAGTTCTACAATCAAGCACTTTTCCGAAACTGGGGGGATGATGGGTGGGTTTTGTTTCTTTTTATAAAAGTCCTGTCAAATCTTGCGTTCTTAAATTATCTACTAGTTTCATACATTAACTGATGATAAATTCGACCGAAAATAGTTTCCATCGTACAATCAAATACAAAGTTAATAGCTACGCATGTAGTGTCGTTTATTTAGGTACGCAATGTCGTTTTCATAGAGAACAAGGGTATTCAAACACGGTACTTATTAAAACAAGCGCACAGGTCCTTGTGGACCTTAATTTGGTGGCTCCTAAATTAAACAATGTGGGAAGCGGTTTTACAATGGATTCCTTTCAATCTCTTCTGCTTTTGGAGATTTTTAACTACACTTTTTGGCAAATATCTCAAATTTGTACTAGAGATCAAATGAATTGGTTTTGATTTTTATAACTCTCGAGACATTATTAGCAAATCTTGTTTTACATAGATTTTTTTTATGGAGCCAGTAAAAATTATAGAAACTTTTCCAACCACAAGCGGTTTGGCGGCTGCTGTCAGTTTTTGATCCGCGCTGTCAAATCGTCCGCTTGTGTATCAACCGCGTGGTTCATCGTTCGAGTCAGTCTCATTGACAGAGTTTGAAGAAAGTGCGCTGCGTGTGTGACTGCGAACTGGGTGCTGCGATGTGTGAGTGAATGCGTTCTTGTTGACTTTGTCACGGAATTGGAAAACGTAAGAAATTTATTGGAAAATTATTATTCTCAAATGCATTAAGAGTACTGCGGAAGTGTTTGCTGGCGTGTGTGATAAGAAAAAACTGCTTAGAATACGAGGGGATCGCCACCTCGAGGTAACGCAATGTGACACTGGGTGGTCGGAGGGATTACCGCACGATGGAGGGTGAAGGAGGTGAAAAAGTGTGACCCTGCTACCTACTGGCGTTATGTCTATTTCATTGCAATTTGCCATCGATTGTGATTACTAGTCGAAATAGTCTAGTGAAATGTTGCAAAACAGCAAGATGTTGGATTTTTGCTGATCCGGAAGCCCCGTCTTGCTAATGCGCTGCGAATCCGTTCCGATAAGGTGTGCTTCGAGTGTGTGAATGCGTGTGTGTGTATGTGTGTGCGTACTGTGTGAATGCAAGAGTCGTCCTGGATAATGGTAGAAAATGTCCATCGTACTTAGTTTAACAGACCCCAGTGGTGGTTTCATCCGAAAATCTCCATCGTTAAAGCGCGTGTATGGGTTGCGTGGACGAAGAGGAATAGTGTGATGGAAATTTCCATCCACATCACCCCACGCGTTCGTGTATCCCAAAACCTGCAAACCAGCGCGTCGGTGGTGGAGAATACACGTTTTTTCGGATGCGTCGCAATTGCGTCCTCCATCGGAGTTGAGCTGTGATGGTTCCATTTTTATGATTTGTTGCATGTACGACGTGAAACTTTGGCCTCTTGTTAGCTTAGTTAAGCCAGCGATATAGTTTACGTAGAAGCAAAACGATTCTTCCATGTGGGAAAATCATTGCTTAGCTCGTCCAATGCGTATGTGTGTGTGTGTGTGTATGTGAGAGTATCTATGCATTTGTGTATATATGTGTGTGCGTGTTTGTAGAAAGATGGTTCAGAATCGTGTAAATGGCAGAAATTTGGCGGAACTGTCAGTGGAACTAAATGCGGTTCCCGTCTCTTTCACTCGTCCCGCCTGGTCTATGGGTGCTGTGAATATTGTAGGTTAGGTTTATCGCAATGAGCAACGGCGAAATCGCCACCATCGAAACCATCAATTGTAACGGTGGGGAAAGTAGAGTTGAGATGAAATCATGAGATACTGTTCTTTTTTGTTTTTGCATTTCTTTCTTGTTATTCTATTAAGGGTTTTAATGTAAATTAAAAATGTCCTTTTATGCCATAGGTTTCATAGGTGTAGGGCCATTTTTCGTTAATGTGGAAGGGACGGATGTTTGAAATTCACAGTTTTTCTCCTTGTTTGCAATTGGCTAAAGTATGCCTTTGAATATTTTGTTTCTAAAAGCTAACTATACGCTTAGGCCACACTTGCTAAGATTTCGATGGTAAATATGTTTTCACTAAGATGGCTGTCATAAACTGTGTGCAGAAATAGTACACATTATCCATGGAAAGCCTTTCATCATAGTATAGCGACGCACCAGTCTACAGTGATGTGCTTTCAAAAGATGAACGAAAATGTTCTTGTTCGCGGGATGATGAACTAAAGTTCAGTGTTGTAAGAAGTGTTTATAATGTTTCTGTATGTGTGGGTGTTTTTTTTTAATGTGAAATAAGTTTTTCTTTTTGTCCGTGATGAAACACCCGGCAGTCGCCAGACGAGGAGATAGAAAAACTACCGCTAAAGCAGGAAAGAAGGAAAAAGAGCTAGGAAGCAGCTTATTAGTGAAGAAAGAAGAAACAAGAGAATGATTATAGTTGGCTGTTAAAAGCGCCGCTATGTGCTGCAGCTGTTGGTAGTGTGTATGCGTGTGAGCATGTGTGTGCGTGTGTGAGTGAAAAAGGGAAATGAGAATATGTGTGGATGTGTGTTTAAAAGAAGACACAAGAGTCGCCGCCGCCGTTGGAGTGTCCCTCCGCACTACTGGTGTCGTCTGCTTTTCTTTTCTTTGCAGAGTAACGAACGACAGAGGGAATGTTGTAAGATGATATTGCGGAACGCATCGAATGAATCGTGTCGACAAAGTCTATGATAGATTTGTTCCCTTCCATGTTTTTATTATTGATATGATATGATACGAACAGCTAGAATACAAGAATTCCAGTTACTCATCTTGTGCCGTTACCAATAGTGTCAAATTTTGCAATATTCTCGCCTTTCAGCGTTGGAACTCGTTCAACGCGAAAACCGTATGGCCAACAGTGTACATAAATATGTGTGTATGCTGCTATGTGCTGGTATGTTTCGACCAGGGTCTGACATTGCTGAGGCGCGCAATTTTAGCGCTTATGCTGGCTGGTGCTCTCGTACATCCGCGCGCGCGTTTGTGTATGTGTGTGTAACGTATGCGTGCCCTTCTAGAGTAGCGGTAGCAGCAGCAGGCTCCTACGGATTTTGCTCCACTCAGAGCTTCTTTTTTGGTGAAATGTTGTTTTTTTGGATACCATCTGAGACTCGTGCATTATCCTCCATGAAGGGCCAGGTTGGTCAGCCGCTGTTTCAATACAAAAGTTTGGTCGTGAGAAGAGTTGTTATTAAACTCACCATACTACGATTCTTTTGCATCTTTCGAGCATACAAGCAAATCCGCCTTCTGTTCATTCTATTGCTTCTAAACATTTCATCTGCATTTTTCATTGTGTTGTTTTGCGTTTTGTTAGTTGTTATTTTCAAAACCATCTTCAAGAAGATCAGGACGTGACACAAAGGACGAATATAAAGATATAACATTTTGACCGATTTTATTCATCCTATTCGTTGTTTAACTCATCGTTGTTTAAGCAAAATCCTCAATTTATTAGCTTATCTGTTAACCATGTTAACATGTGAAAATGTGACAAAAACATTATTGACGGGTTTTTTATTCAAGAAGAACGGCCTGGCCGTATTGCGGTTTATTATTGACGGTTTATGGAATATAATATACAATCCTCATTAAGGTCATTACATATTAAAGCCCATTTCCTTCATATAGCAAAACAATATGTGGTAGTGTTTGACACAGTTTACTGATAGTTTGGTTTACTCATTATCATTGCTACCTGCCTGGGACAAACCACTAATTCTTGTTACAGTTATATTACCATGTTTTTGTCGATCAGTTTTTTTGTTCCAAGAAAATGTAAAAAAATGCTTATAAGTAAATTAACTTGTCTGTACTAGGGATAGGATTTCGCTCTATTCTTCCAAAAGCTCCATGCGTTACCATGGAACCGACAATGGAATAGTTCGTCGTGCTTTTGACTACTGTTTCACGGTGGCTGCTAATGACGCCGCAGAAAAAAAGTATAGCTTTTTGTAGCTGTGCATTTCCAGCAAGATGTCCAGCGTGTAATGCTTTCCGTGCGTTTTAACCTTAGTTTATACTGCCACATTAAAGAGTTACATTCAGATTGAATGTCAGCTGAAACACACATTGTGATGGATTATTGGATCTCATAGAATTTATATATATTATTACGCTTACGATAACGTTGACGTAAGTAGAATTTGTACTAGACGTGTAGCTATCAGCAAGATAGCTACAATGTCAATGCGATATTCTAGGTATAGCTACGAGAAGCTGCATACGCTACCGGATGAATCAACAACCTCAGCAAGCTTGACTGACCGCACGGGAGGAGGTGTGTGGTGTGTTTTCAGGTTGAAGGTTGATTACGGCAACGATTTGCAAATGAAAATCTATTTACAATTACGATATTCGACACAATCATATCTAGCCTGTCCGTTCTGAGGTGAAAACCATGATTTACGGCTATGCGTTAATTATTAAAACACAAAAATGCGTATGCGTCCCTCGAGTTGACTTGCATGTATTTTAGTTCTGCACAGAAGCGCAACTGAGTGCATTGTTTTCGTTCTCTCTAGTTAAGCTTTGTTTTGTTTTGAATTCATGTTATAGTGAGTAAAATGTGGGAAGTTTGATAATGTGAGAACAATTATCGATTTCGTAAAATCTATTACTTAATTACTTTGTTGTGTATATACACATATACACACTTATTATGTTTCCTTTACGTATCAAGTTAAAAACCGTTTTACCGATACATTTACGAACACTAATTTTCTTACGTTCCTTATTTATATAAAACTTGGTAATATTTTGTGCAATTTGTTTTATTTCCACCCAAGGTACTAATAGCCGGAACGCTTACTTTAACACTGGAGAAAAAGTACACATACGCATACCAAAAAAGCCAAACATAGGTCAAAGCTGTTTATTATTCCCAAGGGACACAGTGCGTGTAGTGTAGAAGATAGTATTTAGTAATTACTACAGCGTATACACATTGAGCAGTGTTTCGCTTAAGAATTTCGTGTTGAGCACTAATTTGTTACAGCATTAAAGATGCGTGTTCTTAACCTTTAGTTTAAAATTAGTTTCATATTTATTTGTCTGTTGCCTAACTATAACTATGATTAAAACCAACTGCACAACGTGTCGATCGCCGCGCAACATCATTCCGTTGTATTTATATGCATTTGTCATTGATAAAACTACTTTTCCCATGCAGTGCAGTATCTAATAGCCATTTGTATTGTTTCCATTTTAGGATTGTTGAATGTGGATGCGTTATTGAGTTAATCGAGGAAACAATAGGCAACCGAGTGAAAGGAGAAGCTGCGAGCAACGAGGACGTTAAGATATACCGACGACAATACCTTTATCGGAACGTCACGAGCGCGTCAGCATCCAAGGGAACAAACTGTGCGTGAGGTGTTATCAACATCCTCATTTATCCAAACAGAAGAAGAGCGATTACACCTTCGAAACAAGCAGAAGGCTCTGTTTCCTTGCCAAAGGTGTGCGTTTGTAAAAATAATCGAATATTCTTCGTGTTCTTACATCCTTAACGCCTCTCACATATATCCTATCTCCTTTCGGAGGCTACTGTATCTCGGCAACCGGCGTGAACGAGTGAGTTGAGTGTGCGCGCATCTGCAGCACCCATAGATGTATGTACGCGCGCGTGTGAGAAGAATGCAAGTTGTTGCTGTGTAGCTATATATATTTGGTATGTTTGAGCGAGATTGTACGAATGTTTGCTTAAGAAAACACAGTGCGAACGAGGAAGAACGGTCTACGAAACTCTGCGAATCTCAGGTGACCGCATCGTGGTGTTATCAAGAAAATTCTCCTTTCCACCTATGCGCGTGTATGTTTGCATGTGAGAAAAGCATCCCAACTCCTTCGATCTACGGGCACTAAGTACATCAATTGAAGGGGACATTACTCCTCTTGGAGAGAGTACCATCATCTCCCGGCGATCTTCAAACACAGAGAGAACACAAGACTGACGACTGAACATCCTTCTATTGTTTACTCGGTTGGTAACCATGCAAAACCTTTCTTACCAATCTAGTAGCCCAGCGCGAGGATAACACACACAAAGCAGTGACTGTGAGTTTTTAGAAGAATAATTTGGCCTTTTCTATAGTCCTTTGTACATGTACCCTTTTCTTTTCTGTTCAAACAAAATGTTTGATTTTAGATTAAAATTACAAATGATTTTCGAATGACTGCCAAAATGTTAAAGATAACGTTTTAAGGATGCTTGCGTAATAAGTTAAAATTGTTGCAAACGTACACATTTGAGTACAAATGAGGATGAAATGTGTTGCTAAATCACGCTCGAGATGATGCTTGACTATCATTATTCAATCGCTTATTTTTGTTTTTCGTTGCATGTGACTATGCTTCGAAGGAGGGTTTTGAACCGTAATCAATGAATGTGTGTGAGTTATAAAATAATAATCCTGCTCTATCTCTGTCAGATAGAGATTCCTCAATTCCGTGCATCCTTTCAACCGACCAACCAACAAACAAACAACTGCTACTACTACCATCACCACCATCATCGGAACCAATAGATTGATCGTCTCTCCTGCTCTGGGGGTGAATGCGGAAGGATGAATGCGTAACCAAGGACAACGGCAAGCAAATCAACAATCTCGACTGGTGTGAGAATGTGTGAGTGTGAGAAAGTGAGCATCGAATATAGATGAAAAAAGAAAACTAGAGGTAGAATGGAATGTGTGCGCATTCGTGTTATACGCGAGGGTTCATTTTAAGAACTAATTTTTGAATGAGATATTATTGACGATTTAATAACTAATCCATTACCACTAATCGATTCCGTTTTACTTGATTTCTTTTGTTCTATTTTTGCACGCTTCTCTACAATGCAATGGCTACAGGTTATAGCTACAGCAGTACACTCGATTGTCGTAAGGACAGGTTTGTGAGGGACCAGTAACCTAGCAAGCGAGAGCGAGAGAACGTACGTGCGTGCAAGGATAGTGTGAATGAGTAAATTGTGTGCATTTTGTAAAAAAAATTGCTGATACTTGAAGATCCTGTCCGCAGGGCCGGCTGTTTGAGTACGGGGAAGAAGGCGTGAAGATCGCCCAAGCACTCACCCAAACGTTTAGTTGATAGAAACCACCAAGTGGTGTTATATGTGTGGAGCAAACTTTGTGAAGAACCGAGTGAAAACGATTTGGATGTGTTGTTGTGGACGGAGTGTTTAAACAAGCATCATTGAGAGAAAAACAACATTGTAAAGGAAGAATAACAGAACATCTGTAATACAATACGGTAGCATCAGCCAGTCGGTCGATTATAAAGCGGAGCAATAACGATGGCTCTTCCAATGATACGCCTCGAGGAGGCGAACCAATTGTTGGACTTCTCGAAAAAGTTAGACATTGACCTGCTGGACAATATTGTCTCGTGCTTGTACAACAGCACCGGCGAGCAGCTGCGCATGGCTCAGACCGTTTTGACGACACTGAAGGAACATCCTGATGCGTGGACGCGCGTTGACAGTATACTGGAGTTTTCACAGAATCAGCAGACCAAATTTTACGCGCTGCAAATCTTGGAAGAGGTAATCAAGACGCGCTGGAAAATCCTGCCCCGCAACCAGTGCGAAGGCATCAAGAAGTACGTGGTCGGACTAATCATCAAAACGTCACAAGACCCAGCAATGATGGAAGCAAACAAGGTGTACCTGAACAAGCTGAACATCATCCTTGTGCAGATACTGAAGCGTGAGTGGCCAAACAATTGGGAAACGTTTATCAGCGACATTGTCGGTGCATCGAAAACGAACGAAACACTGTGCCAGAACAACATGATCATCCTGAAGCTGTTAAGCGAGGAGGTGTTTGACTTCTGTTCCGGCCAGATCACGCAGACGAAGGCAAAACACCTGAAGGACACGATGTGCTCGGAGTTTGCCCAAGTCTTCACGTTGTGCCAGTTCGTGCTGGAGAACTCGCTGAATGCGCCGCTGATCTCGGCGACGTTGCAGACACTGCTGAAGTTTCTCAACTGGATACCGCTCGGGTACATTTTTGAGACGAAGCTGATCGATATGCTGGTTTGTCGCTTCCTGACGATACCGATGTTCCGCAACATCACGATCATGTGCCTGTCGGAGATTGCGGGCCTACAGCTGGCGAGCTACGATCACGAGTTTCATATTTATTTGTCTGTTGCCTAACTATAACTATGATTAAAACCAACTGCACAACGTGTCGATCGCCGCGCAACATCATTCCGTTGTATTTATATGCATTTGTCATTGATAAAACTACTTTTCCCATGCAGTGCAGTATCTAATAGCCATTTGTATTGTTTCCATTTTAGGATTGTTGAATGTGGATGCGTTATTGAGTTAATCGAGGAAACAATAGGCAACCGAGTGAAAGGAGAAGCTGCGAGCAACGAGGACGTTAAGATATACCGACGACAATACCTTTATCGGAACGTCACGAGCGCGTCAGCATCCAAGGGAACAAACTGTGCGTGCGGTGTTATCAACATCCTCATTTATCCAAACAGAAGAAGAGCGATTACACCTTCGAAACAAGCAGAAGGCTCTGTTTCCTTGCCAAAGGTGTGCGTTTGTAAAAATAATCGAATATTCTTCGTGTTCTTACATCCTTAACGCCTCTCACATATATCCTATCTCCTTTCGGAGGCTATGACGGACAAGCTGAACAATCAGGTGAATGGCAGTGAATTCTCGTGGAAGAATCTTAATACGCTCTGCTGGGCGATAGGTTCCATTTCCGGTGCATTCTTCGAGGATGATGAAAAGCGCTTCCTTGTGACCGTCATCAAGGAGCTGTTGGGGCTTTGCGAGCACAAGAAAGGTGCGTATCGAGTGTGTTGGACCGACTCCATTTTCTGCGATGATTTATTAATGCTCTTATTACTTTGTGTGACAACAGGTAAGGACAACAAGGCTATTATTGCGTCAAACATCATGTACGTGGTCGGACAGTATCCACGCTTTTTACGGGCTCACTGGAAGTTCCTCAAAACGGTCGTAAATAAACTGTTCGAGTTTATGCACGAAACGCACGACGGTGTACAGGATATGGCCTGTGATACTTTTATCAAGATAGCGCTCAAATGCCGCCGGCATTTTGTTCAGCTACAACCAAACGAATCCTGTACCTTTATTGAAGAAATTCTGGCCACCATGAGCAGCATCATCTGCGATCTACAACCCCAGCAGGTAAGTTGAAGCAGTTGCTGCACGGTATCCTTACTCATCTAACACTAATTTACATTGTATCTACAGGTTCATACATTCTATGAAGCAGTCGGTTACATGATCTCTGCTCAGGCCGATCAGGTGCAGCAAGATATTCTGATCGAAAAGTATATGATGCTGCCGAATCAGGTAAGGCGAAATATATTATGAATTTGTTTGTTCACCTCTTTCTTACTAACCACCACTTTCCGTTCGTTTCACTGCAGGTTTGGGACGATATCATTTCGCAAGCGACCAAGAACGTTGATATCCTAAAAGATATGGGCGCGGTGAAACAGCTTGGCAGCATACTTAAAACGAACGTACGCGCCTGTAAAGCTCTAGGCCACTCGTACGTGTCGCAGCTTGGGCGTATCTATCTCGACATGTTGAATGTGTACAAGATCATGTCGGAAAACATTACGCAGGCCATTTCACTGAACGGTCTGTCCATTAACAATCAGCCACTGATTAAGGCGATGCACGTTGTAAAGAAGGAAACGCTGACGCTCATCTCAGAGTGGGTTTGGAAGTCGAACGATGCAAAGATGGTGATGGAGAACTTTATTCCCCCGCTGTTGGAAGCAGTGCTGTTCGATTATCAAGTAAGTTTTTCGTTTGTTTTGTTTTAGTTGTCAACATTCGTTCGACAAGCTAAGTATCGCGTACTACATTCGAAGCAACGGATTCGGATGCTTAGGTATTTTTAAATGGAAGAATCGGATCAGAAATCCTGTATTAAAAGTATCCTTAAGGCGATACCGATACCGGAGGTGAATGTAGTCCTCCGATGAACGATTATCACTTGTGTTTTATAATAGAGCTCATGTACTCCACATTAGGGCGAGATAGTTTACAGGTCTATATTTCAACATAAGCAAAATCTATGATAGTTTCTATTATGGGTTAAGATCTGTACTGTATATAGGTCGTAAATCTCGTACTTTATGTTTGACATCATCTTTTGGTTCCATTTGATGATTGACAACATGGCTCTCCTATTGCTCTCTTGTTGAAGAACATCATTTTGATTTTCAGAACTGTTTGCCTTTATACAAGTGGCATGAGGTCCTTCGAAATCTTAATATACCTTTTGGTATTCATCCTGCCGGATGCTTGGGTTGATGAAGCTTAAACTTCACCTTCACGGGAACGTAATCAAATGTATCATTTGAAATAATAGCATTCTTTGCAACCATTGCCCCACATCAGGGGATTCTGAGCAGCTTTACGTTAGAGAACAGGATTATTATTTGCTCCTTCTTGAACAAAGACAGCTTTTTCTTCAAATGTGCCACTCCTTTACACTCCTCTGTAAATAAGTATCAAAATCTTCTACAAAGATTGTTCAGAGAGATTCTTTCCAATTGTAGTAATGGAGTGTTGTTGTGGATTGCAATTAATTTTCACACAAATCGATTTTATCACGTTTAGTAAACGCGCTTTTCAAATTCAGTTTCCCGACTTTTGTTTCATAGGATTTAGCGAAATGAGATATTTGTTTTATCTATATTTGTTTTATGACTTCCTGCACGTGACTTCCATTTGGATAAAGATGTGGCGATCTTGGAGTTTTGTTGGATAATCAATTGACTGACGTTACAACAAACAGTCAATATTCAAAGCAGCGAAAGTGCTAGGATTAATTTATAAGCAGTCTCAAGAGTTCAATTATCTCATTGTGCGTCGAAACGTTATATGTATGTTTGCAAGGTACGCTCGATATTAGATGTGATAGTATCTTTTGGTGCTAGTAACCACGAGCTAGCTGAGCTGTTTGACGATGCAGACATCCTGACGGTTGCTAAAGCCGGAAGGATACGCTGGTTGGGTCACGTGATGAGGATGCCGGACTCATGCCCTGCCAGGAAAGTGCTCGTCAGCGACCCGTTCGGCACGAGGCGTAGAGGAGCACAGCGAGCTCGTTGGCTGGATCAAGTGGAGTCAAACCTGAGGGATATCGGATGCAGCCGGGGATGGAGGAGTGCAGCCATGGACCGAGTTTCCTGGAAACGGATTGGACACCAGGCCATGTCTATTAGACGTGCTCCCTAGAAGCAGGCCACGAAAGAAGAAGAAGAGTATCTTTTGGTGTCTACGCTCAGATTTTATTAAACATCCTGACATGTTTTTTTTTGCACATATGTGATAGGTGTATGTGTATCACGTAAAGCCAGGTATCACTTTTATGATACACATACAGCAATGCAATATTTTTCATGGGAAAACTTTCAATCGAAGAAATTGACGCTGTCTGAGCTGGAATGAATAATTACTAGTGAAGAAACTTTTATAATATCTCCGCGAACATTTTGAATTCAGTCCAGCTCTTGCAATGCAACGAGTGAATAATTGCTTCTATATCATAGAGTAAGTTTTAAGGGTAAGCTTGAGTACAGTGTTCAGGTCACGTTTTCGGTCATGCACTTAATTATTGAATAGATATAAAAAACACTATTCAAATTTATCGAATGAGAAGGATCAACCTTTGTCGTACGTCCCAGTGTTTGATATTTATTTATTTAACATTTTTTCTATCTTTTTTACGCAGCGTACCAAGGTTCCAAATGCACGAGAACCGTTGGTCCTGAGCACGATGGCATCGATAGTAAATCGGCTGCAGGCTGTCATCACGCCGGAGATACCGAAAATCTTTGACGCGCTGTTTGACTGCACGCTCGACATGATCAACAAAAACTTTGAAGACTACCCACAGCACCGCACTAACTTCTACGAACTGCTGCAAGCAGTCAATATGTACTGCTTTAAAGCGTTCCTCAGCATTCCGCCCGAACAGTTCAAACTGGTGTTTGATTCCATCGTATGGGCGTTCAAGCATACGATGCGAAATGTGGCCGATACCGGTTTAAACATACTGATGCAGGTGAACACACTTAGTTTATTAAAAGGAGCCGGTTCGGGCTATAATTGTTACAAAATTTCCTCATTGTGTTCTTTCAGATGCTTCAAAATCTCGAGCAGCACCCCCAAGCAGCACAAAGCTTCTACCAGACTTACTACACCGACATACTGATGCAGATCTTCTCCGTAGTAACGGACACGTCACACACGGCCAGTTTGCAGAATCATGCTACAATTTTGGCGTACATGTTCTCACTGGTGGAGGCTGGCCGAATTACGGTAAAGCTCGGCCCATCGGACGACAACGTGCTGAACATTCAAGAGTATGTGGCGATGCTGCTCAAGTCCGCCTTTAGCCATCTAACCGGAAATCAGATAAAGATTTTTGTCACCGGCCTGTTCAACCTGGATCAGGATGTGCACGCATTTAAGGAGCATTTACGAGATTTCCTTATTCAAATTAAGGTCGGTCTTGCGATTTTCGCTTATTACCGGGAAATCAAATCCGTCACCCTTTGTTCATATTGTTTTGTTTCCTGTTTTATTGCAGGAAGTGACCGGCGAGGACGATTCGGACTTGTACCTGGAAGAGCGGGAGAACGAGCTAAAAAAGATACAGGAGGAAAAGCGACGCATGCTGATGACGGTCCCAGGCATGATAAATCCGCACGAAATGCCGGAGGATATGCAAGACGAGTAGGATACATGCCGAGCAACTATTGTCCTTCCTACTTCTTCTTCTTCTTCTCCACAACCTCCATCCTTAGTACTTCACCAATTCTCAACGGATCATTTCAACAAACAACAACTGTACTGTTGCATCAAGCAAAACACCCCGTATAAGGTTAGCCTCTTTTCTTTTAGAGGAAATTCGCGGAACGTACATGAACGTGCCGATAAAGGATAAGAAGAAAAAAAACAAGAGCAGTGACAATGGGAAAGCCAATCTTCTAATAAGGACACGTCACAAGCGAGACTAGGCGGCTTACTGCAATGACGGCGTAGAAGGGGAAAAGAGCATCTGTGTGAGTGTGTGTGTGTGTGTTTGTGTGTGCACGCGTAGTATTTAAGACGTTTTTTTTTGTTCTTTAGTTTCTGTGCATTCTTATGGAAGTAGTAAGGTTTGGAGTGTGTGTGTGTTTGTGTTTTGAGCATCACGCATTCACCGAGAGTGATCATGTTTTGACAAGTACCGAACCACGTTTGTATAGGCGTGATTTGTAAAGTGCGGAACAGCAGGCAGGCATGTATAAAATCATTCGCATCTCTTTCTGTTTGTATACACACGGTAGTACATCTTGGACTTCGGTGAATCAGTTTGTCAGCGGCTACATGAGCGAAGTGGCTTCTTTTGGGTTTGGTAAATGTTATGATAAACTCATCGCGAATGCTGTTCAATTGGCGGATGATGCACATTCGACTAAAATAAGAATTTATTTTTTTTCATTTTCTTTTGTACGATATTCCACGTTTGTTTTGATCATTGTTAAAGAATACGAAATCTAATATTTAACACAAATTCTGCTTTGTCCTCCCTCTCTCTCTCTCTGTCCAATATCCACTAGCTGCTTATATGTTGCGATTCTGTTTACACTTTTAATTGTTTGTAATACGAATGAAACAAGATTAGCGTGAGAGAGAAAATAATTTCTTCCGTATTTTGGCACACTAACATGACGTGTGAGGACAATTTAATATTGAAGCACCTTCCGGTTGAATTTCTTATGCTTGCATTGTAACTGATCGTTCGACCGCGGAATGTGCGGAAATGATTTGCGCTATTCAACGTTTAATTAATCCTTACTGAAATGAAATATCCCGCACCATGCGCTCCACATGTGCTACCGCGCGTAATCGTATGCTACTAACGAACGGTGCGATTGTTTTGTAAATAAAGTGCATAGAAGAATGCTAACGAACTCTACCGTTTGTTGCTACTACGTACGCGAAGGATTGGCTTTTAATGCTGACTGGAGCTTTATGTTTTCTTTCCTATAATATAAGAGCATATCTAGAAGAGGCAGACATGATGCGACATGACAAAGTTATGATGCATAGAGTGTGAGGCCTCACAGTGAAGTACTTTTGCATTTTACAGAGTGCAATCAGAGTGCACGTAGCAGCAGCGCAAGCCAGGATTAGGTGGTAAGCGCTTATTATGATATCCTTTAAATACGCATTGTAATAATCCTTACATATTTTGTTTGACGTCTCGCCGCTGACGGAGTAATAATTCTGGTACACATGTTTTTTTTCTTCTTCTAATTAATTGTGGCGATGAGAAGAATCACTAGAAAAGAAAGTATAGCTAACAGTAGCTAAATGTACAAAGCATCCACCACCACCACCATCGGTAAATATGATGTAAATTAACTTGCTTAAATTCTCCTTCTCGCTGTCAATTGCACACAGTTTTATTGTCCAAAAATATGGTGGACAACTGCATTTTAGAAGAGGTGAAATAAAAGACCCAATTCATAGTGAAAACGAAAAACAAACTTATGGGGCTCATGTTCAAAACGATGTGTGTTTTTCAATCCATTTGACAAGCGGTTCACATGCTGCTACAGGCAGGCAATGTGCGGTTTTCATACCGACACACAATCTAAGCAGTCAACGACTGACACGGTGTTCTCTACAAACTTTCTTTCACGTCTCTCACTATAGTGAGCAGTGAGTTTTAAACTTATCGTGCAATGTTCTGGTGAAAATTTCTGATTGACCCAGCTTTTCCGTGAGTAACTTGAGATCAAACACTTCTCTCAAGACGCGAGTACCTGTCCAAACGTCGATTATTGTCTGTACCAATGTAGCTGGGTTTGATTCAATTTGCTTTTCTTGGGTGACAATGAACCATTCGAAATGATCGACTCGATTTCGAACCTTCCAAGTGGTGAAAGCCGCCTTGTCTTAATTTCACACGGCTGGAAAACGGTTAGTGACTGGATGGATGAACGTACGGAACGACAAACGCAGGAGGTGAGTGTATTTCTCCTTGCTCGTCCGCGAACACACGTCTAGCCGCATCATTTAACATTGAATATTCTCGTAGCATTTTGGAATCCTGTGCAGTACAACGAATTTGGAAAGGTGTAACAATTCGACATTTTGATATACCGCAAAACAGAACCATAATGCCACCAACACCTTAAATTATCTTTGAGGAAGAGCACGAACTTGAACTCCATCCGGTAGAGGGCTCGAAAAACATTGCAACGACGTCCCTCAGTTAGCTCAATATTATCAGTGCATACACGCATAAGTTCCGTGAGTAAAGCCGCGACCTTTGAGAACGTTGCCTCAATCGAGTGCACTCGATTCTGCACATCTTTCCTGGCAAAATTTGCTGGTGGCGTACGTTAGTAAGATTTTACATAATGTGGAGTTCTTCAAGTCAACCGTTGATAAATGATAAGTGTAAGGAGTGGATCTTTCGCCTGTGGACGACATTTTCTTTTCGGTCGATTGGAACTGTTTCGAGTGTGCTTTTACCGATGTCTTCTAAGTGAAAATTTGACAGCTTTGGTTGAGTTACAGCAGGAAAGCACCGTTGACCCAGCCGACGACGACGACGACGCGGTACTACTAGTAGTTGTAGAAAACATCTCCCTTTCGTAGATTGTAAGATGTTTAGCGTGTAGAATGATCCGGGGGATTGGCGACAACACACAGTTCGGTGTAGCCCAAGATGGCATAAATTACAAAGTTTCGTTGCGTGTATGTGTATGTTTGTTGAGTTCAAGAAATGATGATGATATGTATGTGCGCGAGGGCAAGAGTGTGAGTGCGTTATCTGATTACAAGATGGAAGGATGGTGGTTTTTTTCTGTTCGTTTTATTAACTATTAAGCGGAGTTGCGTGAACGTGTGTGTGTGTGTGCGTGTGTTTTCTTTCACCATCTTTTCTCCTATAGCAAAAGTAGGATGATCAATGCATGCGCTGCTCCCTCCCCTCCAACAAAATACAGTGTTTCTCACTTGATAATGTAAAGTTACCTATGATTTTTGCAAACGCTCCATACGAAATCGTATGTAGCGTTTGCAAAAATCATAGGTAACTTTGCATTATCAAGTGAGAAACACTGTAATAACAAGTGAAAAGCGGCAACACAAACAAAACAATTAGGCGAAACACTAAAAGAAGGTGAGAAGGAAATAAACAAAAAACACAAAAAATAACTAACGCAGGTTACAGCATAGAAACACCACACAAAATAATACGTGAACGAATGTGTGTGCGTGTGTGCGCGTGCGAGAGAGTAAGAGATTGTAGAGAAACAAAAGAAAAAGCAACAAAAATAAAGAACAAAAAATAGAGAGCAACAAAAAGCAGTGGCAAAATAAAACAACAAAAATACGACGAAACGAAATGGTCTTGGGTGTGTGTGTGTGTGTGTTCTTTTTCACGAACAGAGGCAGAAGGATTTTGAAAGCTTATTTTGGTGTTTTGGTTTTAAAATTTTCAACCGGGGAAGAATTGTGTTCTTCCCATTATAAGGATTATACTATCGCCGGTCCACAGTACTAAAAACCTTTGTTGTTTGCGAAACCAAATTTTTATTACCAAGAGTCCCTCCTATCACATCGAATCCGAACGGAAAAAGCGGAACCCTGCTTTTAGTTTTCTGAGTTGATGATGTATTCTGAATCGGCCGCGTTGTGGTGGCTGGATGATGTTACTATACTAAACACGAGCAAATTCGTATTCTGGCAACTGTTTGCGAGCAACATTAAATTGTTGTGCTTTAATAGAAAAGTTCGGATGCAAGCTGTCGAGGATGAGGATGTGTTAGCAGCACTTCCACTCTTAACACTATTAACTAATAGACTCAACAACGTTGGCTGCTCTTTTTTTTTTGTTCGCCTTTCGACTATTGTCGAATAAACGTTTTATTTTGCTTCATAATCATTTTTATCCACACCACCTATCGTACGTAAGGGATGGTGGTGTGCAAAATACATTTATATTCGTTTCACACATTTAAACACGCATGTTAGTCTGTATGGTGCGTGTATGTTTATAAAGTGTAAATATAAACGTTCGCACGTTCTATAATGTGTCCTCCTCTATTGTCCTGTTGTTAGTCGCAATAACTATTCGCATCTGCTCCAAACTCACTTATCCATTCCCAAACAAGCGAAAGCTGCTGTATAGCGTAAATAGATATAATGCTTTCTCTGTTTCTTCAGCTCGTTCCACAACTTTTTAGGCTGGCTTTGCTTGCAGCACAGTTTCCACAACTCGTACGTCGTCACACCCACAACACCGGAAACAAATGCTCGAATTACAAGCTCGAACACTGGAATAAGGAAATGTGGTGTGAAGATAGGGCGCGCTCTAACAACAATCATTATCCTTCCCTCTTTCTGCTGAAAGTGGTGGTGATGACACTAATAGCATATAGATATAAATTTTCCCAGTAAACGTTCCCTCCACCAAAACTAACATCTATAATATGAAGGAAGATGTTGGGGAACATCTTCTCTTCATTATTCGAATACTTCAAGAAAAAAAAATCATGTTCCTCCTCCAGTTCTTCGCACACCTAATGGCGATGCTGAAGTAACAGGTCGAGTGCTTTCGGAATGTCTCCATTCAGTGATTCCAGCAGCTGGGTCAGCCAACCGTTGTGGTTGCTGAATCCCATCGTCATCATCGTGTGGATGGCATGGTTGACGTGCGGACGATGGCTGTACATGGTGGAATCTTTTTGAGCAGAGCTCGGTTTGCGAGAACTCTTGCCAGGACGACCGGCAGCCGAGGAACTGACCCCAGCAGACGACGATGACGACGACGACGCCGACGACGCTGATGAAGTAGATCCAGAGTTCGTTGGTGGTGTCTTAATTTCCTTCATCGCGGCAGATTGAGCCGGTGGTTCCGATTCCTCCTTTTGCTCGACGATTACTTTACGATTTTTTTTCATTTCCTTCAGCTTTGACTCTGGTGCCGGCTTCAGTTGGGCCGGTTCCTCCTTGTCGGTGGTAGTGGATGAAATGTTGTGTCCAATCAGCTTCGCAATAGCGTCCAGCGGAACATTAGCGGGAATCTTTGCTTCATCGTGTTCGTGCGGAATGTCGACCAGGGTCCAGCTTTTTTCGGTCGCCTTCGGTGGCTTGGTGGACGGTGAAGAAGAGTTTTCCTTACCCTCTTCATCCACTTCCAGCAAATCTTGATCGTCATCGGTCAGCAGTGAAGCGGATGAAGTATTTTGCGAATCGTCTTCATCCTCTGGTTCATTCTCTACTGCCGCTTCCGCTTTATCCACACCGACAGAATCCAATTCGAGCGATGCACCGGCGGCGGTTGACGGATTCTTCTGCACCTCTTTTTCGCTTGAATCCGGTTTCTCAGTTACCGCAATTTCCTTAGGCTCTTGGGCAGCCTTAGACGACGCCGCAGCAACCATCGCCGCCATATGCTGTGGGTCCTTCGTTTGGACGGGTTTTTCCTGTTTCTTATCGAGCGGCTCCTTAGTCTCTTCTTGCTTCTTCGCCGTCGGCTGCGATGAAGCTATTTTAGCGACGGTAGCTAATGTCACCGGCGAAATCGGAACATCAGATGCTGACGGAACCGAAGCGCCAGGAGTTTTAGGCGAACCACCGGGTGGTGTTGATGGCGCGCCCGCCGCTGGCTTATGGCGTATCTCGAAGCTTAATCCGAGTGGATCCAGCAGCTTCGATACATTTTCGCTTGCAACCATTAGCTTCTCCTGCGAAGGCCACGCCAGATTGACGAACGGTAGAAATGGAATCGGCATTACGGGCGTTGGAGGCGGTGCTGCTGCAGTTGGTACCGTTTTCGGTGGGTGCATTGTTGTTTTCGCGTTTCGCAGCATTTGTTCCATTTCTTGTGGCGTCGGTTCTGACAATACGGGATGCTTGAAGCCAGCCTTTGAAGCATTATTGGCATAAATCTTATTGGCCATGATTTTGGCCCTTGTTGCGGCGGCTGTTGCCGTTGCGGCGGCAAGGTTGGCCACGGCTATATGATCCGAAGCACTCCACGGGACCGGGTTTCCTGTGGAATCCAAAGCTTCCGTCGAATTCATATACATGACCATCACATCCCGGCAACGCTGAGTCATTTCCGATACCGTAGGCAGCGGTGATGCTTTCTCTTTCTCTTTCGTCGCCTTCGTACTGCCGGATGTTTCGGCAGCGGCACAGTTTTGCTTACGCTCTGCGCCACCAATGGTTTTAGCGCCGCGCGAAGGCTTCGATAACTCGGTGTTGGTACGACGTTCCTCGCTATAAATTTAAAAATGAAACAAATATGCAAAAATAAATTTGATGAAATTATTGTCCAAACAAACTTCAGCTTATATGATAATGTAAAAAAAAACTGCGGTAATGTTTTATAAGCTTTGTTTTAGCATAATCGTGCACAAAATTAAACATGAACATAATTTACATCAAATAATTTAAGATGTAATACAGTCAACCCTATTATAACGTACGTGTTAGATCTGTTCCAGCCCCGACCATTCGTTACCTCGGCGTTACGCTGCACAGACGACTCAATTCGAACCACCATATAAAACTGGATTATTTCGGGGTTATTTATGCTGCTTGGAATTTTACTCAACTCCCATTCTGCACCTATTGTCTGGATATTGGTTTGCCAATGAAACACGTTTGTTTTTAATGCCAGCGATTCGACGATGTGCGGAGATCCCTATTGTCGTTTGCGTGTGACTATTCGGTAAAGGCAGATAATATTGTTGAGCATTTGCTAATTACAGCCATATTTGCAGCCAAATATGCGAAGCTGCTCAAAATGTCATTTGTGACTTACAGGAATGTTTGACAAAACTGCCGAAGCAGCTGCAAGAATTACGGCAACTGAATCCGATGTAAAAGAAGTAGGATTTACTGTGGCAACTGAAGCACCTCAGTACCAGGAACATCATTACCTTGCTTTACCACCATACAACATATCCATCAGAGAACACAGGAGCATAAGGATCATGCTGTTCAACTTGTTGGATTATAATTTTGATGTTTGATGATATTTACTCCCTATAAATAAATCTCCATGTTCATAAAAGTGTTTCATTTGTTTTTCCTGTTTCAGTGTTTCATTTGTTTTAGCACAAACTTGTTTTACAGAATACCATTTGTATGAATCGTTAAATAATCTATGTTTTACAACAAAATAATGCTCATACAATAGTGTTTCACACAGCAGGACCGTACATCATCGCACTCCATCCGTACTATACGCATTATGCCAGACTTTTTCTGAGGACTGACTGTCCAGCAGCAGGATATTTCTAATTTTTTGTAAATAATTTATAGTAGATAAAAAACACCAAATGTCCGAATGGTGGCAAATCTGACAATGAACATGGATCATTTTTAGAATCTTCAACAAATCTGGTGTTATTTAAGAAAGCACTATTGGTTCGGTAGAGTGACACTAAACGCACCAGCTACATATATCGGAAAAGAACAGAGTGTTTCGTCTCGAATTCTCCAAAAAGTATATCGATATAGATATAGAATTTTGGTAGAAGATAACCATATTTGTGGTTTACCAAACAAAATTTTTCATACAATGATAAGTGCTATTATTGTTTTTGGTAGATTTTGTTTACAGAAAAATCAATCTATCCGGATCTGATGACCGCAGCTACGTGTAGAGAAAACCTGGTGAAGCATATGATGAAAAAATCACCATCAAAATCTTAATACATGGTAAACATTCCATCATGTTATGGGGTTGACTGGCAAAAGACCACAACATCATTGAACATGTTTGGTATCGACTTAAAAAAAATGTTTCAAAACTCATACATTCCTATTGGAAAACATTGGAATAAATATTGAACGAGGAATTGCGAAAAAAATATTTAAACCTTTGTTTAAATTTGACCCAAAACATGCCCAAAATATTACAGGCTGTAATAGATGCCATTGAAAAATCCTTTAAACATTAATGCTGTTATTCAAAACATTGTATGGTGTCCGACTTTGAATGCCCAGCTCGATATACGGACATTTTTCGTTTTCTACCGAATATTTTTGTAGAAAAGAGTATTTTTGATTCCCTTTTTCACATATGCGTGGAGTAGATAAGTGGAAGAAGATTACTGCGCAATGTTCATGTCGTTTTATAACTCTCATATATTGGTAAAAGCGATTGAAAGTAGTAAGAGCGCCCGAAAATCAAGTGTCCGATTTCGACTACCCATCACTGTAAATATTTTACATCTGCTGGCCGCGTTTGCAGAACTCAACGGAAAATTGTTTTGTTCAAGATGCTTATCGAATGTGCAGCACGTAATCATTATTACGTAATTATAAAATAAATAAATAAATGTTTTCTACCTTTATACTATAAGTTAAATGAAAAATAAATAAATGTTTTCTAAAAACAGAGAGAAGAAGAACTACAAAATTGCGACGATTTTTCGTTGATATGTACAGTAGTATAGAAATATGTGTGGTATGGTTCAAGCAACCGGTGCAGTGAAGGGCCCAAACAAAACGAACAGTCCTTACTATGGTATAAAATTTGTAATTTTATAACGCTTTGGAACAAAGCAAGGACAACATCCGGTATATTCATCAACTTTCAAAGAGAGTAAACTTTATATGCCTGAAACAAATCATTATCCCCAGGCACTTGTCAATTATACTATCGCAAATCCACCCTTCGCATATGGAGGAGGCATTTTGCTTTTTGTATCCTTCACATTCATCATCCAAAGACACAACGGACGATAAAATAAATGCAATTATAACCATCAAGAAACACAATAAAAATAAAAAGCACAGCGATTATAGCTATTGAAAAGCATAGTAAACTAAATGCATAGCTATGCAAGTTATTACAGCGCAACATGCCCCGGACATAAAACATGCATGGTCGTAAAATCTCTCGGAGTAAAACATGTTCACTCTGAGAATGGGTACTCCTAATTGGCAATTTTATGGTAACCGTAGCAACGCTGGCGAAATGCTAGTCGTAAAAATCAACGTTCTTTTTCATGCATACTAACCTGTGCTTGCTGCGATGTCCGCTTCGTGCATTTGCGCGTTTCAAAGCACTGGCGTCGGTGATGCCCTCAGTGCCCGGACCACTGCTAACCTCTGGCTCGCCATCCTTCTCCGCGTTGCTGGTGATGCGAACCGAGTACATACGGAGCTTGTCGAACATCCGGGCGACCATTGACTGCGAGCGGCACACGAGAGCCGGTTTCGGGATGCGCAGCATCAGATGGTCCTTGTGACGGAACTTTGCTTCGCATCTCATGCAGAGGTCATAGTCGTGGCAGATCAGGCATTTATAGCGGTGGCCCACGATTTCCTCATCGCACACATCACAAATGACTTGCTGGTGCACGGGACGTGACGAATCAACGACACCAGTTGCATCGTTTTGCATCGGCGCATCATCGTCGGCCTCAGCCTGCACAACGACGGTTTCGTCCTGGATGCTCCGTTCTGCCAACGTCGTCTTCTTCTCGACATAAAGGCGAGCCTTGGTGTTGGCCATAGCCTGCAGAAAGCTGCGATAATCTTCGTCCGTTGAAACACGGATCTCATCCCCATCGCCATCTAAAGAATGAGAAATGAAGTGTTGGGAGAAGGGTCATAAAACAGAGCCATAAATAAATGCAACCAAGGTTCGCCCCCCCGGCTAAGAAACATGAATAACTATTTTCCAGAATTGCACCCGAATCGCATTAGCATATATATAACCTGACCTTCGCGGGTGTTCAATAAATGTTGTGCACATGTGTGAGTAGAGTGCATTTTTCCGAACAAAGCGGTATCCATTTTGTTAGCAACTTCCACCGAATTTGTTTTGCCCACGACGCCATATTGCGTCGCAGCTAAACAACCCCCCTTGGGGGGACCGCCTAGCAGGAAAATTCTTGTACGAACATGATGTTGCACACTACACAAGCGATTGCTTCGACCGCAAATAGTTTATTATATTAGCAACAACAAAAATTAAAAGCTCTATCTACTTACCGATCCAGAAATAACGGAATTCGTCCACATTTTTCTGCAAATCCTGGAAGCGGCTTTTGCAAAATTCGTCCAACTCCTTTACATCGCGACAAATTCGATCCCCAAACAGGAGATAGTTGCCATCGTCTTTGATGGTTATTTTCAAGGAAACTAAATCACTCTTTGCCATCGTTCTCTCTTGCCCGTGGATTAGGATAAAATAGACCGAAGAATGATTATGTGCTGATGTGCCGCTGAATAGTTTTCTTCCCTAAACACTGGGGGCTTTATGATTCTGCAAAAAAAAAATCGGCGCCCAAAAAGAGTTTTACGAAACGAAAACCGGATTGTTTTATGAGTTGTTTCTTCACCACTGCTTGAAAAGTCACTTCACTTCGATTCGAGATTACGCTCGACAGATGAAAACTTGCTCACTGCTGGAATAAACTGATGGTGTTTTGCTCACTGAACCAATGGTTTTATAGGAAAATCACACTTGTAGTTTTACTTAAAGTTGCATCAGCTAACAGTTTAGTAAAAAAAACACAAACTTGCAAACACGATGAGAGAGCACAATTCGGCGCTTCCAGATGCCTCTAGAGACGGACACAGAATGACCAAGAATGATGATGAGTGTTGTTATTTGTTGCTATCACTGTTGTTCGAACTATGGGCTTTACTTTCTATACGGTCAAATTTCGAACGATATTTGTTAATTATATTGACAAAATAGTCAATACAAATACTTGCTTGCAAAGTAACGCTTCGGGTGTTTTGCGATCAGTTTAATACGACCGTTACATCGTATCAAGAGGATGATGAAATAATTCAAGGAAAATGTAGTATTTTACACAATCACTGGTGTTAATTTCTTTTTTCGTACAAGGTTAGGTTGTATCTGCGCGGGTATATAGGTACGCTGCAAGAATTCATTCATTTTTTCCATTTTGGACTTTTTGTTAATTTCGGATAGAAATACTTTGTTTCGAGACAATAAAGCCGCTCGAAACGATAGCTTCTCGCACAAGCCGGATGAGGAAAACACACAAGACTGTCGTGTTGCAGTTTGAGATTGCAAGTGAAGTTTATTCAAAATTATCTGATCTTATATACTAAAAACATTCCCGTAAGCTAGAATGTTAGAAAAGGATAAAAAAGCTCGAGGGTGTAGAAATTTTCCTAAAATGTTTAGCGTAGGCATTGTCCTAAATTTGGTTTGTTTATCTGAAGTGTACCGTATTTTTTACCTCTTGTGTATTGCCATGTAATAATTTCATGCCTTTTCGAAATGTAAATTCTCTAATGTTCCTTGATGCCCATTTCTATTTTCCTTTTGGTCACGTGCGCAACACTTTTAGAGATCTAGTTGATGTCAAATTTGGTTGAAAGTGTTTATTTTCAAAATATTAAACGTTCGAGAAGAGTTGATGATAAAAATATTGGTATTTTGGAAGCAATAATGTTTGCTTTGGAAACAGTAAAAAACAATTGAAAGCTTCAACGTAACCCTTTTCGCATATTAGTTGAATTAAGCTTTGTTGTTCAGTTTACGCTTACGTAAAATTTCGATTCTCTCCCGTAAGATGCAAATGGTCATCTAATGCCGGTTGATTTTGATAATACCCTTTCGTATGCAATTTTCCTACGAGCTCCAATCGATGCAGTAACGTTACGTTACGCCTTAGCTCTTCCATTGTTTGATGCACGTATTCGTGAGCATTATGCTCTGTCACCAAATCATAGTTCGCAGGATAAAGACTGTCTCCCGGCAAAGCCAAAACAACTCCATCCGCTGCTGTGAACGCCACGGGACAGAGTGGTGTAGTTCCTTTAGCGAAACGTTTGTTCCTTGCAAACGAGACAACTTGTTCGATGTCGTGCACATAGCTGAGCCGTTTCAGCTCATATGCTTGAGGAGGTGTGAGCCAAATACGTTCGCTGTTGTGCGCTTCAAGCAGGTTGGCCGGAGTATCCCACTTGAAGCATAAGAACCATATTATTATGACATTTTTCCGCTTGCAATAATATGCAGTATTTTCTTACAAAGTATTGTTGAACTTCACTACTTTCCGGTACCACTTTTGGTAGGGCATCCAATGCAATAAGATAAAATGCCGTCTCGAACCGCTTCTTATGCAGAATCGTTGGTGTTATCCAAAGGGACCATTCGTACAGGTTGAACACATCGGGTACGATCCTCGTCCGTTCACATATCTCTCGAAATTGCTCCACACCATCGTGCACACTCTTCTGCCAGGATATAATGTCACGCAGCTTACACTCAACAGCCGTTCCGAAGCCTGCAGCATGCTCTTCAGGTTGTTTTGCCAATAAGATGCCTAATTCTTCAAACGTTTCTCGTAAAGCACACAACCGCAACGCTATATTCCGGTCTAGTTTTTGTTGTTGATTTTCCGTTTCGAATATAAACGACCTCGGCCCCGAAACTTTAGTAAGCGAATTGGTTGGCTTTGCTGGTAGTAAATTGCTCCACGCAAGCGCTTCGTCTTGTTTATCAAATGCTCCACCGGGAAAAACTACCGCATTGGGCATGAAGGAAGTTCGCTCAGGACGTTTGAAGACAAGCACCTAAAATGCAATTATGTATCCAGTTTAGTTCGAATGAAATCGCTCTGCGATAGTGTTTACCTTGTAATTGCAGTTCGACGCATGCGCGCTGGACTTTGATCCGTCTCGTGCAAGAATAATTAAGCTAGCCGATTCACGCCAGAATTGTGCAAATTTGCGCATTTTGTTCTACCGTCCGCTAAGCTATCTTTACTTTAGAGTATGTTAACGTTGTAAAAATGCGAGTGCAAACACAATTTCTGTGATATTATGCTACGGCGAGCTGCTGCAAACCAGGTCTCAAGCACTGTTTAAACTGTGCTTACGCAGCATTCCAGCATACTCAATCGATGTGGAATCGCGACTTATTAATGTTTACGCACCAACTGTCAAAGTGGGCTGGAAGAAACAGCAGTCGTACTAGATAAGCCGGTTTTATCTTGCAAATATAGATTACAGGCGACAAAGCGCGGGAGCTATAACTTTTTGGTGAAAAGATCATTATAAAGCACAATTTAAGCAAGATACAATCTCCTTCCGCAGCACGATGCGCATATATTCTAAGTACTGGCGTGACTCGGCATCCGTAATTGTTGTGGCTCGTAACTGGAATAATGAGCTAGATGAGCATGGGTACAATTACAAAGTAAGTCGCATATATCGCCACCGTAATTGTTCTGCTAATTCAATGCCATTTTTTCAGGTACTTGTATTCAAACGAACTGAGAACACGAGTTTTCTTCCGAACCACATCGTATTTCCTGGTGGTTCTTTCGATGCACAGGACGATTCTTTGGACTGGTTAAAATTGTTCGCCAAACAAAACATATCACCGGAAGCGCTCGAAACAATAAGGGCTATATCCGGTCCGCGACCCTACATTTTCTGCACAACGGAAGACGATTTGCTCGAGCGTAACGTATCCGTCCGTTTGTGTGCCTTACGAGAGTGTTTCGAAGAGCTGGGTATACTGTTGGTTGCAAGCAAAGAAACCTCAGATGGATACAGCGCGGCCAGGCACGAGTTTGATGTGCGTGCTTGGCAGACGGATGTTCACGATGGTAGAAAGCAGTTTCGTGAGCTGTATGAGCAACTGCAAGAAACGCCGGATCTTTGGTGTTTATATGAGTGGTCCACTTGGATAACACCGACACACTTTCGTCGTAAGCGTTTCGAAACGGCATTCTTTCTAGCGGCTCTAAATGAAATTCCACCCGTGTTTCCCGAGAAACACGAGGTAGATGAATATATGGTACGAAGATATCATTTAACTCCTAACCCATTTTGGTACTAACACAAATCTTGTTCTGGTTGTTTTCAGTGGCAGTCACCGAAGCAGCTCCTTGCTACCCATTCGGAAGGAAAAATTTGGCTAGCGCCACCACAAGCGTACGAATTGCATCGATTGAGTCATGTGTATGATATCGATATGCTCGTACGATTCGCTAATGCGAGAAATCGATTAGGCTCTACCTCGTTCTGCCCGGTGGCGTACAATGCTTCCGATGGGTTTATCGGTGTACTTCCCGGAGATGATCTATATCCGACGCATTTCGATTTTATCACCGACAATGAGGAGATGAACAAGTATGGAGATTTAACCATGAGGGAACTAGCTGACATGGCTCGTAACGTTCATCGTGTAGAGCATCATGGATTGCACAATCAAACCTACCTGCACAACGGTCCTGCTGTAGATCGTCATCTGCACGTGCTCGGTAGCAATAGGGAACTTTCAAAACTGTGATATTTATGTAGCTTATATGTACATATTTTTTTATGGAAATAAAAGTTATGGGAATGGTTTAGATTTGGCTTTTCATTTAATGCATTACGCTCTACCAGAAACCCTCCTCCCAAATATTAACAATTATTTAGAAAAATCATTGTGTCCCTGTATGTGTAGGTGATCATCTAGCGGTTGTTGATTTAAAAAGAATGCTTGATGATGCACATCCTTATGTTCTGCACGGTGAAGTCTTGTCGACTGTTTTCGTATCACTTCCTGTGGTAGCTCACCGTACTTGTCGAGGTCGGCATTGTCGGAGATATAATCGTAACCGGCTGGATACAAATCGTCCCCAGGTAACACGAATATCACTCCATCTGCGGCGTTATATTGTACCGGACAGAGCAACGTTGAGCCTTTCCGGTTGCGTTGGGCCGCAAAACGTGCCAACTCGTCAATATCATATATGTAGCTAAGTCTAGTTAGTTCGTATGTTTGGGGTGGTGCTAACCATAATTTTTCCTCACGATGTGCTTCCAATAAAGAGGCCGGTGTATCCCACTGTAATACAAAACAAAATGATGCAAAATCTCAATATTCAGTATGGATTTTGTTCGTCGAAAATTCGACCTGGTATAAAGCTTACATAATATTCCTGAACTTCGTGCGGCTCCGGATGTATGTTCGGTATTTCATCCAGCACTGCTAGAAAAAATGCCGTCTCAAAGCGTCTCTTCCGGAACATAGCTGGAGTTAGCCAGCATGACCATTCGTACAGATTGAACACATCGGGCACAGTGCCGAGCGTGGTGTGCATTTCCAGGAATGAGGCTTCTCCATCATGTATCCTTTTCTGCCACGTACTAACATCAAATGACTGCCGGTAGTTGCTATAATAAGGACGTTGTTTCTGCTTCTGCTCGTCCGTTATAAGCAGTACACCGAGTTCCTCGAATGCCTCACGTAACGCACATAACCGTAGCGATATGTTACGATCGAGCAAATTCGTGCTCTCCGTATGAAATATGTACGGCCTCGAACCGTTCACTTCGGTAAGTTGCTGTAACGCACCGGTAGATATGTTTCTATTGCGAAAGAAAGCTTCCCATCCTAGTGATGAATCCTGTTTGTCGAAACCACCGCCGGGGAAAACTACACTGTTGGGCATAAAGGACGTCTTGGGGGTGCGTTTGAACACTAGCACCTGGAAAAGGCAAACAATTTTAGTCGTATTCATTTGCTGGCGTACCGTAATCGATTTTCATACCTTGTAATTGTACTTCTCTTGGTGCACCGTCGGACGGTCCCGAGCTACTACGAGAAGCGATGCCGAATCGCGCCAATATTTCGCAAACTTCCGGATCATTTTCTTTTCGCGCGTTTCACCCCGAACACAGCTGACTGAATGGTAAACGACTGACAGTGAAAACACAACGTGACGATTGTTTACATTTTTTTTACAAATGAAGAACGAACAAATTACGTCATGGATCAGCTGACAGGAGGTTGTTTACTTTGGCAAGCTGCTAGGGTTTTTGTTGCTGTAGATCCAAGAACTCTGGAATCCTGTGTATCCAAGTATCTTTGATCTTTCGGGTGGTTCACAACCAGCCTTAAAACATTGTACATATGTTTCAATTAAATAAAGCAAAGTAAAACAAAGTAAAAGCTTTGAACGATATAAGTCACGCGTCAATAATTATTTTCTTTTTCTACGCTAAACGACGTCCAGAGTCATGCCGGCCATATAATTGCTTACTAGATTCATTGATATCACGTAGCTGTATTGTCAGTCCTCACTGGGATTCGATCGTCCTACGATCCTGTGATGGCCGGCCCCGGAAACGCCTTGACCACCGGAGCGTCCTGTCTAGCTTATGTAGATATGAATAAAAAAAGATTTTCTTTATTCGAATTGCCACCATTGTATCCCTACAACTTCGATCATTGTCTACAACGCCGTACATAGTGCTTAGGCATCATCACCTTCAAAATAAGCGAAAGCACATACATCCTTCGCCAAATCAAGATTCACGCCCATGGAGGCCCGTGTTGCTGGAGTCTTCTGTATCATCAGAGTTGGTGAAACCTGAAATAGGCACGATTCCCCAGAATAATACATCTCCTGATTTAGTTGCTTAGAGTGTTATTCGAGGTTACGATCGTCTCAAGGTAGAACTAAGAACTCCTCTAACACCTAGAGCTCATCACCGACATCTCTGCTTCTAGCTTGCGTAAGACGAGATCGTTAATATCATTAGAGGATCGTTAAAAAATTGGCAAGAAATTATTATAGAGATTTTGTTTTAAAATACAGCATTTTTGTGTGTACAGCACGAGTGGAATATCAAAACTATACATCCAGTCGATGATATTACATGAACGCAATAGTCGCAATGGTGTTGAAGAGCACTGATAACACTTACCTAAGGGCGCTCTACACACTCAGCATTCCTAAGGGGCCGACGATACGATCCTGATCATTCGTATTCATGAAGTTAAGGTTAAGGTTAAGCAGCATTCACTGCCTTCATACTGTTAAACGAAGTTGCGTATTAACCTGTACGTCTTATCTCGTTCTCTATACTATCGTCCTCCTCTTTATAAACGTCGTACGCAGTTTAAGAATAGCGATCCACTCCACGAATAATGTCGCCTATTTAATGATGTGGCCAATCTTTTTGACTTCAATTCTCTCTAGCTTCATCTCGGGCTTCGAGACTTCGAGCCCATGACTTCCCGAACCTGGTATTCCCTCATCCGCGCTCCCACTTCTTAAATTTAACATTAGTTTTTATGCACACTTTTTACATTTCATACGACATACTGTTTACATTTTATTTAAGACGGTTGTTCTAGACCCACGGATGAACCTACATATAGATTTTTTTTTAAAGAAATGGCATGTTATACTTGTAACTTTTACATACTTACCCATACCCATGCTGCGGTGATAGGACATGTGTGATATGTTTGTACAAAACGATCGATTGCTGATAATTGTTTAACTGTATTCACGTTATATTATCTTGAATATTACCGTTTCTATGCGATATGTATGATACAATGGAATTATGTTTCCACTATATCTGCATAGTTCTTCTGATACTGCGCTGTTTTGTCGCCTGTTTAAGAAGATTAGCTTGAAGAACTTTCGAGTTATAAATGAAACGAGCTTCATAGCTTTCGCCATTCTTGGTGAGAATTGTCATAATAAATAAAGCTTACACCTAATAATCATACAAACGCATATACATTCATTCTCACTCATTTATGACTGGATATTACGTTAGGCCATTAGGCAAAAATATTAGGCCTGCAGCAAGCCTTTTGCAGAACGAACCAGGAACGATTAAGTTAGGATTTGATGTTGTGGTATGTTGTATTGCTGTGTAAATTCGTACTTTTACTTGCATCTTACGTCCGTACGCCCTTTAGAGAATACTGCAATTTAACAGCTGCTCATCCTTGATTACCAATCGAAAGCACTTGTTTTTTTTTCTCATAGCATGAAGCTCGACATAAGCTGCGATATTATATATTTTTATCGAAAAACGTACGAAAAGCTCTTATAAGTGAAATGAGGCTTCTTCAAATTTATACTCCTGCGGTAAAACCTTTTCCATCATACGCATTGCATTAAATATCATTTAGAAGATTTGGGAGTGGATCGTTGTTTCTTTCTCATGTAAAATCAATACTCCACAGAACCTTCAGGATAGTGTTATCATGCGCTTGTTTGAAGTGCTGTTTTTAAATGAAATTATCGATTTATATAATTTTTTCCCCTATCGAATTTTGTTGCGTATTTCTGAAAGCATTAAAATAGAGTTCTAAAATATATCTAAAATATTGAGCCAAATCAGAAACGTGTAAGGCAATAACGTTAAAAGGCTTAAATTGTACTGGTCGTTTAGGTTCATCAAAAGATCGCATGAAATTTTACTGATAATTTTGC
>KZ061782.1:157474-213444 GCA_002091835.1 Anopheles maculatus
ATAACACTTACCTAAGGGCGCTCTACACACTCAGCATTCCTAAGGGGCCGACGATACGATCCTGATCATTCGTATTCATGAAGTTAAGGTTAAGGTTAAGCAGCATTCACTGCCTTCATACTGTTAAACGAAGTTGCGTATTAACCTGTACGTCTTATCTCGTTCTCTATACTATCGTCCTCCTCTTTATAAACGTCGTACGCAGTTTAAGAATAGCGATCCACTCCACGAATAATGTCGCCTATTTAATGATGTGGCCAATCTTTTTGACTTCAATTCTCTCTAGCTTCATCTCGGGCTTCGAGACTTCGAGCCCATGACTTCCCGAACCTGGTATTCCCTCATCCGCGCTCCCACTTCTTAAATTTAACATTAGTTTTTATGCACACTTTTTACATTTCATACGACATACTGTTTACATTTTATTTAAGACGGTTGTTCTAGACCCACGAATGAATCTACATATAGATTTTTGTTAAAGAAATGGCATGTTATACTTGTAACTTTTACATACTTACCCATACCCATGCTGCGGTGATAGGACATGTGTGATATGTTTGTACAAAACGATCGATTGCTGACAATTGTTTAACTGTATTCACGTTATATTATCTTGAATATTACCGTTTCTATGCGATATGTATGATACAATGGAATTATGTTTCCACTATATCTGCATAGTTCTTCTGATACTGCGCTGTTTTGTCGCCTCTTTAAGAAGATTAGCTTGAAGAACTTTCGAGTTATAAATGAAACGAGCTTCATAGCTTTCGCCATTCTTGGTGAGAATTGTCATAATAAATAAAGCTTACACCTAATAATCATACAAACGCATATACATTCATTCTCACTCATTTATGACTGGATATTACGTTAGGCCATTAGGCAAAAATATTAGGCCTGCAGCAAGCCTTTTGCAGAACGAACCAGGAACGATTAAGTTAGGATTTGATGTTGTGGTATGTTGTATTGCTGTGTAAATTCGTACTTTTACTTGCATCTTACGTCCGTACGCCCTTTAGAGAATACTGCAATTTAACAGCTGCTCATCCTTGATTACCAATCGAAAGCACTTGTTTTTTTTTCTCATAGCATGAAGCTCGACATAAGCTGCGATATTATATATTTTTATCGAAAAACGTACGAAAAGCTCTTATAAGTGAAATGAGGCTTCTTCAAATTTATACTCCTGCGGTAAAACCTTTTCCATCATACGCATTGCATTAAATATCATTTAGAAAAGATTTGGGAGTGGATCTTTGTTTCTTTCTCATGTAAAATCAATACTCCACAGGACCTTCAGGATAGTGTTATCATGCGCTTGTTTGAAGTGCTGTTTTTAAATGAAATTATCGATTTATATAATTTTTTCCCCTATCGAATTTTGTTGCGTATTTCTGAAAGCATTAAAATAGAGTTCTAAAATATATCTAAAATATTGAGCCAAATCAGAAACGTGTAAGGCAATAACGTTAAAAGGCTTAAATTGTACTGGTCGTTTAGGTTCATCAAAAGATCGCATGAAATTTTACTGATAATTTTGCATTGTAATACACCTTTTTTCTACCAACTATACACGTGCTATGTAACCGAAACCTGTTAATAATTTTGTTTTAACGCTACAATGAAATTTCGTTTCTCTTAATCTTAATGCCATACAGTAAAAAAAAAACAAAAAGGAAAAATAATATTTTTTGCTTTCGTTGGAAACCAACCGTCGAATAATGATGCAAAATGGCCATGTAGTTTTAGTATAAGCGGACAGCAGCATATTTTTCCCTCATTATACACTTTTACAGTTCCTTCATATTCACATTAAATATTTATTTTTTAACATTTAAAATTAAAAGGAGATAAGGTATCGAACAAACATATCGAGATACACACACACACACACACACACCAAAAAAAAACATTCATTATTATGGTTTAATAACATGAAATCAGTCTTGTAAGTTTCGTGTTCTTTTTTCCGTTGCGTGTTTCATCATTCAATCGTCACCATCGACGATAGCATAAGGATTGTGAACTTTTTATTTACATTTTTGATCAATGGAAATAGTGAAGACAGTCGAGTAATGCAAACAGGGAAGGTGAGGAAACAGATCTTACGATAAACATGAAACAGCAAAGGATAAAGGATAAGTAATGTAAGACATATACAGGATAATACGTTTGTGTTTAAATCAATCGGAAATTTGAAGAAGAATCTGTGCAAGATGGGACAGATTTTGTTAATAATGAAAGCATGAAAGCATCACCACCATCGGCATGTGATGTATGTTGTGGTATCAGAGGGATTTGCTTTAGTTTGTTAAACAAGTATATAGCTTTGTAATGCATTGTTATTGTTTGCTCCTTTTCTTTACTCTTTCTACAGCTGTCTCTATCTAGGGGGGTTCGATGATTTGGTTCCAACTAACAAAATAAATAATAACTAACTCTAGCAAATATTTAGTAGCTTAATACTTATTCTTTTCCCACATACTCCGCTTAACTGTTTGCCCAAAGACTCGTTTTGGATTAATCGCGCTTTATCGGTACCCGCGGTGTAATGGGCGATCTTTGTAAGGGGAGACATTATAAACCCTATTATTTTACTGTGCGATACCCCCTTCTGTACATGTTCCCTTGGCTGCCCAAACACAATTTAATAGTAGGTTCTTTAGTTTCAAAACTCTGATCATTGCGCTACTACCTCTTGCAAAAAGAGTTGTGTTAACGCGCGCACTACTATTCAAATAATACACAATTTATACACATCAGAACGTAAAAATGTTTGGTTACGATTTTGCAAACATTATGTACATCATCGGAAAGGACAGATATTAGCTTATTTAGCTTTGTGTTCGCATGTTTTGGACAGCTTCATGGTTCGTGTAAAACATCAAACTTGTGAGATTCGTAAGTACACAACACAAGAGAGAAAGATGATGGTAATAAGACTGGATGGTGGATTTTTGAGAAAAAGTTTGAGCTACAGCAAAGCTAAAAGCAACAGAACCAACCAACCGAAGCACGACCGTACCACCGGTCAGCCGATGAAGCAGTTATGATGGTAGCGTGAAGCATCGATCACGGTGGCGGTGGTGGTTCTTCGAGTGATAACCAATGACTATCAACTTTTGCAGTCTCGGCAGGGACTGGCGTTAAAGAGGGTGGTGGTTCCAGTCGTAAGCGTCCATACCACCAGCATCAAGATTCGTCTGGATCATTTTCGAAATGGTGATAGTGATGGTGAATGTGCTCGTGCACATATCGGTGGACGGCCGTTGTAGAGGCGGCCGATGCAGACGAAACTGAATGTGCTCCACCACTGCCACAGTAACGTGGTTTCTGCGGATGCTGCTGCTGATGGTGATGCTGATGATGCTGTGGCGATTGTGGTTGCGAGCGGGACTGCTGATGATGGCGAAAGTGTTGCTTTGCTGTAGCCTCTACAGGTGGCTGCGGCTGAGACTCGTCTTCACCATCGTCTGACATGCGGATTAGATTTTCACACTCACTCGGCTCAGCATTCACTGGCACCGAACCATACTGTAGTTGGACGAGCTGGGCGTCTCCATTAGGTACCGATTGTTTGGCTACGGAAACCGATTTCTCTACGCTCGTTTCAACGGCCGGTGAAGTCTGCTGTTGCGATGAACTGTGTTGATGATGCTGATGGTGCGTTTTAATATTCTTCTTAGTCGCAGAAGCAATCAACGATTCTTTGTTGAAGACTTTCTTCGGAGTTACCACCGCTATTTCAGCAATGTCTTCACTGATTTTCAGATTTTCTAACAGCAAAAGGTTGCTCGGCGCCAGCTCTTCTTTGCTTTTGGAACGTTTCAACGGTCGTCCGATGACGGTACGTTGGGGTTGTACTTCGTCCGTAAGTTTGACTTTTGGAAGGATCTTGGGACTCCGATGATCAAGCCACTGTTCAACCTGATTGATCGAGCGTGTTAGCTTCTGCTCGGCCGAGAGATTCGGGTACTGTTGGTTGAGAAGGGCCGTGCTTAGCTTAACGGGCGTGGGATGGGTAGATCGAACGGCACCGACAGCTGCTGCCAATCGATGATGTTCCTTCCTAATGAAAATTAAGATAACGGAGTAAGTATTAAAAAACAATTTTTCGGGAACACTTTGTATAAAAAAAAACTACATACCTCTTCAATTTTGAATGATGGAAATGCTGTTGCAATAACCGATTTGGCGTGCTGCTGGCAAGTGCTTGAACACCACCGTTAATAGCCGCTGTCGTATGAGCCAACTGCATGTTCGCCGCGCTGACGCCTCCACCACCATTGGCTGCGGCACAGATCGTTTTATGAAGGTACGAATCGTACCCACACAGGTTTGCCTCGTGCCCAGCAATGGCAAATAGTGCCGTAGTGGTTGTGCTTGTCGTGGCGGCTTGCGCTCCCCCGAGTTCGGCTGTAACTGTTGCACCGTTATTCGCTGCCACCAGCGCTGCAGCTGTCGGATGGTGATAGTTGAAGAACACCTGATCCCCAACGCGGGAAGCAATCGTGTGCGAACGGTGGCGATGTTTCGGTGAACTTTCTATCGCTTTCCTATGGGGGGAATAAAAGCGAAACATACTCTTTTAGTAAAGTCGAAACGTATTGAAAGACAAAAGTTACTGCCGGTTACTTACCGATTTGGTTGAAAACAGAGACTATTTTTCACCATACTTTCGCGTATGATCTCGATCAACTCCCTCCGGCACAATGAGCTCTTCCAGCACTCATCTTGGGCGGCTGCCATACGACCAATTACATTTTCATAGCAATTTTCGTTTCCCACCGACAAACTACGAGCTCTCGGGCGCCTTTGAAAGTCCTCCGCCATCATCTTGGCGGCGACTGCAGTTTTCCGAGAAGAGCGCGTTTTTCGAACAAGCTTCCGTTTTGCACGCCCAGCCACGACTGCTGACGGTGGGGTAGGAATAACGACTGTATCCAATGTGGACAATGGTGGAAGCAGCGTCGTTGCTGGACCATCTATACAATCTCGACAAATAAGCGCTGCCGTCGAGGCGATCGACTGATTTAATGCGGATCCTACCGGAACGGACGATACGGTCGTCTGCATCATGCTAGTATTATGCGATGCCGTCTGATAATGATGATGTTGCTGCCGAAGATTGCAACACTTTAGATTGTTAATGCTTTCGTAAATATTCTCATTTGTGTTGTTCTTGGCCGCATTGGATGCATTGTTCAGAATACTTTTTCCCGCTTCGACTCCTGCCTCAGTTGTCACCGTGCTAAGATTGTTATGGTATGCTTCCACCAGAAGTTGGCCGGCTACTGCTGAACTCTCAGAGCTGTTGCTCAGCCCAATTGTGCGGTTCACTTGGCACTCGTCAGCTAGAGCGTTTGCTTTCGACAGATTCGACTCTTTCAACTTTCCAGAGCTTCCGTTTGCTGCATGATGATGATGGTGATGATGCTGTTGCTGTTGCTGCTGGTTGGGCAGTGCGGTTTGATTGATGTTTGTCGGTTCACCATGGCTCGCGGTAGCGGCCGCAACAGCTGTTCGATTGCGTAGCAGTCGGGGACAATTTTCCGACGTGTCGCTACCATCATCATCGGAGATAAGTTTTCGCGAGCGATATCGCCGGCGGGGCGTGATTATAGCTTTTTTTACTGCGACCGATGTTGGTTTTGCGGCAGCCGTCTTGCCGTCCGGAGACACGGTCAGTCGAACGTTAATGGTTTTGCTACCATAGTGAGGAACTACTACCGATTTGCCTATAGATTCATAAATTGTCGACACTATGCCAGCAATGTCCTGTAAGCAAAATGAAAACGAAACACAACAATTAGCTTGAGCATTTTCTTACACAGCTGGCATAGGTTTGCTTTCATACACTTACATCTTTGGTTATTTTGCCATGACCATCCAAATCGTAGAGAGTAAAGGAAAACTGTAGTGGCTGTGGTTTCTTTCCATCTTCCAGTGACACATCGCAAGTGAACTCCTGGAACACAACAAAAAATAAAAGAATAAAAGTTAGGACAAAATGTTATGTTGGGTGTTCTGTTTCAGATATAATGTTGGAATAACTTCATTGTTATTACGACCTTTGCATTCTAAGTAAACTATATTCCCATTACCCATACTGACACTAACATTACATCAAACCGCATTTATAACGATTGTGAATTGATATTATTGAACAAGGCGCCACCACAATGATTGATAAGTTCATAACCCTTAGTAGACCACCCACACTTGGGCCCAAGCTTCTGTCTATCACATGTATGCGATGTACCAGAGTAACTCTGATTGCAAGTGAAATGATCCGGATAGAAAAGGGTAAAATGCTATTCTCATTTCTTCCAGTTTAAGAAATATGGTAGGGCAAGGTCGTTTCATTGTTGTTTTCTGGTTGTGTGTGCGTGTGTGTTTTTTTTTTTGCATTTGTTCGTTACATTTTAGCGACATAATGGTACTCTATCAGCACCGGTAAAAACCGCGTGGTATTCTTCTCCATCCACTTGTTACGGTTTCAAGTGTCTGGATGTTAGATAAGATAAGAAGCTTTAGTCTGTGTTTGACATGCTCATATTACATGGAACCATGTTGATAGACGAATAACAAAAGCACGGCTGTATTTGTATATGTGACCATTAGGAATGATGATTACGATGGCTGATGTTGATGGAGATATAGTCCAGACTTTTTGATTATTTGTATTTTCACGCATTGTATCGACCTGTTAATTATCACCGTGCGCCAAAGGTACAGGTCAATAGATGATAAACAACAAAAAAAAACAATCATCGGAATTAGACACATCGATAAAAGTACATTTAGTACTCTTTTATAATAAGTAATTCAGAAGATTAAGAGCGTATATACTTCTTTCAGGAACTATCCGGGACAGACACATGAGCTCGCAGGCAAAAAATAATGGACAAAGTTGCGAACGATCGAGTAGTTGTAGCACATGTGGCTCAATGTGACGTTAAGCCACATCACAACCGTTAATTAAAGATTTGATTAAAATAAAATAGTTTATAATTTTTTTATGAATTAGTTAGAAACACGCTTATCAAAGTGATTTATTTCGATAATGTTATTTTCAAAACTTTCATAGTTTTTTATGAAGACAAATAACATCTTATAACACTTTTTGTTTCTATATTCAATGTTGCACACTTTTCATAATAACAAAAGGATTAACCTGATTAACAATATGTTACATGTCTCCGTACTTCTAACCCTAATGGGATTTCTAAAATAGTGGAAACCTAATCATTCATAAATTAGGGCGGTAGCGGTGCAGGTCTTCACTCGACATGACCGGGAATCGAATCCCGTCCGGACTGCCTCCCTGTACGCTGGGCTTAATAGCCAGATACGGGTAAAACTCAGTCATAGAAAGCTAACAATAACAGGTTGTAGTGTCAAAGAAGAAGAAAAACCATTCATAAATAAGTTATGTTGTGTAAACAATTCTTGTAGAAGGTTAACCCCATGTGCATGATCATTAATTGAAATGGATGTTGCTTGAGCGATAATGATAGACGACAAGTAATGTTGTTAGTCCATTCATTGAACATGACGCATAACCGCGATTGGTATTTTCATTTCAAAGCATCTTACTTCAATCATTCGGTGAGTTTGCAGTTAATTTGACCAGCGTCGTTAGGCCTTCGCTAAGTGTGTGGTGCTCTATGAACTTTAATAATCGTCCGGTATATATTTAACCACTAGAGTTGTATATGTTAAGTTTGGTGTAAGAGCATTGGCCTCATTATTATGCGAGCTCTCTTTTCTTGTTCAACACACACGCGTTATTGTACCATGCTGATCAACATTAGTAACCGCTTAACAGCAGCGCGCCTAATGTCTTCGTCATCGTACGCTAGTGAGGCACATTTATGAGGTATTTTCAGGTCTTCTAAAGTTGTAAAGAATGTTGTTAAATTTGTTAGTGTGTAGTGTGTGTAAAACATTTTTTGTAGTCTTTCTATGTAGCACAAATGCTTTAGTCGTGCGTATTTAACTACAAAATAAATGTTACATAAAAAGACCTAATGAATTTTAATATATTGAAAAACATATTTTATGCATTTTACTTCCACTGAGAAAAATAAAAGAAAACCGAAAAAATTGTGTAACTTTAAATCGCCCACATCAAAGTATTAAACACAGTTATATTATGATTTAACCTTTACAAATAATAGAACTTCCTAGATTGTGAACGGTTTGTACCAGCCGTGTTTTCGATCAGAGAACATGAAAAACAGTTGCAAATTTATCAATAAATAAAAAGAACAATCCTCCTGATGTATTCTTTGTCCACCCATTGATCCCATTTAGTGCGTTCAGGGGTACTGTTAGCTCTGGTCACGATCGAGAGAGAAGCGAATCAAGCGAGAAAATAATGATAGTAATAACAATAATAAATCCTCAAAGTGTGCCGCCCCTATCGGAACACTCGTTGACGGATTGGATTATTCACATGCACGTTAGGAAAGTTAAACATTCCTCGACGGCGGCAGCATGCTCTCAGGGTTGGCCTATGCCAAGATCGTTCAGTTTTCCATTTGTTTGTATTTATCAATGAACAAACCACCACTGGCGTCGTCAACCCCCTGTCTTACCGCCTTTAAACGAACTTAAAGAAGCTTTAGAGAGATTTGAGTGGGTTTGCGAGACGGGGGGCGGTCAGAGAGGGTTTGCGCCAAACGCTTCCACCAGTTCGCTTTTTTTTATTCCAGTGATTTGTAGACACAAGATTTCACGTATCAACAAGGTCTTAGCAGGAATAAAATGGATCAAAGATTAGGACAACTCAAGGAGCGGAACGCATTCAAAACTGAACCATGCCTAGCAAATTTTTGAATGAAAAGACATCTTTTTTTCAACAATAATAAGTGCTTATAAAGAAGGTGTGATGAATTTCTTATTAATATTTTTACTCTTACCACGAGGTCGTCTTAATAGGCTATGAAGCGACCACTTTTTTTTTCTTCCCTCCAACGACCGTGAAATGAAAATAAATAAATCAAAGCTTCAGCAACTTCGGGCCGATTAGCCCGCCACCAATGTGTTTCTCCCTGCGATTCTTTTTCTCAAACCGACAGACGCGGAGAAAATCGAGAGATATTGGATCGCCGTCATCGGCGGCGGTTTCTTTTTGTGTCTCTCCTCTTTGAATGCGCTTCTAATATGCGTCCCTCTTCATCCGCACTGTTGAACAACCTTCGGTCTCTGCTCGTTCACGTTTTGATCGGCGACATCAAGCATTTCAACCAAAACCGGATCGTTCGTCGCATTCGTTCAACTTCCACTACACCGCGAAGTACCTCGCGTCCCGGCCAAATGTAGCCACCGTATTATCAGTCAGCATTAAGAGCCGAGTGTCGGGGCGGCAACTTTCACAGACGCAGCGGTCCTGATAACAGCCGCCGTTGTCATATGCTTCTAAAGCACCGCCGTTGTCAAATGCGGCCGGGCTACCACCGTTTGTTCGTTCATGGGGTCGTGATGATGAACGCATAAGCGGCAGTTGTACGACAGATGAATTGCTTGCTGACTCTCTAGCACAGCACTCAACCCCCATGCACCATTTGATTTCTTCCGTAGGTTCCAACTGCTATGTTTACGTCGAATTGTTTATCGAGGTTGAAAAATTGATAAGTTACTAGCATTGCTATAAGGAGTTTTTTTTTGCCATTTTGGGTAGGTAAAATAAATGTAACCTATCGATATGTATTAAAGTTGTATCATTATCAACTAGCGTTTATGCTATGATAGGCTAGGCAACATAATTCCGGAGTGTATGCAAACTCCAGGTTCTATGCAAAGAAGTTCTTTTGACGCTGTTCAATAAGAGCATGTTGTTGTGCTTGTTATTTGGTTTGAACACCAAAACAGCTCTGTATTGTTTTTTTCCAATTTAACTAATAAAACTAACAAAGACAACCAAAAGCCTTTTCGAAACAGTATCTGCGGAACAAGCAAACTGAGATGGACATTTCAGTTTAGAAATAACATTTCAAAATACTGTCTTAAAATACAAGTTCCCGGTACTTTAAGATATGGTTTTTTGCCTTCGTGTTATGCTTGTGTAGAACAAATACATGTACAAAAAAAAAACCCCGAAAGTATCACACTTTCCTATGCACATTCTAACCTTTTATATATAAATCGGTGTATTATTAAAGATTTACTTGTTCAATCTTTCAAGTGAGGGTTTTCATTAAACTTATCAATGCAAAAGCTGTCCTTGTCTTCTTACAGAGTTCATAGCTATAGTTTCGTATTTTTCCAATCACTCCTCGTGATGAATGAATGTAATCGCGAATCGTTAAATAGAGTACAATAAATCGGCAAACATCAAAAAGTGATCCCCACGTTTTGTTTGTCTCTTATCGATGAACTGACGGAGTTTCACAGTGCTCTCTTTGCTCGTTTGTTTGCTTTTTTATCGCACCTTTTCTATTGGTGTATCAACAAAAAGAACTGATTCAGGTTAAGATTTTTGTACCAGATCTCCTAACCCAGTGCTACTGCATGCAAACTGTTCTGTTGCAAGAAAATTCCTACAGTGTGGTATGTTGTAGCGACGGTTGAATTAGCTTTACAGCATTCCCATGAACAAGGGTCAAATTAACCTCACCAATCTTAGATGCAACTACACACAACTTATAAATGATTTTAAATAAACATTTTTAAGATGCACACGGCGATTATAATTTTTTACTGGCTAAACATTAACATAGACCCCAAAGTTGATGGACTGCGGGCTGCTACTTTTTAATAACGTCTTGTAAAGTTGTCCAAAAAAACAAAGTAACTCACTTCTAATCGAACTCGATCTGGATCACTCCGAATAGTCGCGGCAGTGGTATTGATTGTATTGGTAGCCCCTCCTCCGCCTGAGGCTCCAGCCGCTCCACCACCACTACCCATTTTCCCTGGACCGCTCTTGCGGAAGGCATCTTTCTGTGATTTGTGATGATGCTGCTGTGGCTGGGATGCGCTTGAATGATTATGTCCATTTGCAGCGGGTGATTGTTGATGGTGACCGTGATGATGATGATGATGGACGGACGTTTTAGTCTGACCAGTGGCGGCACCAGTACTCGAGGACGACTTTACTTTCAACATCTGCTCGCGATCGCTCGTTAGCAATAGATCCGGTGGTGCACTACAGGCTGATGGGGCTCGCCCAGGATAAATGAGTTCCTCTGAGTCTGTGGCGCATTCTTGAAGTACTGTAAAGATAGAAGAAAATGTATACATCAGTAAAATATGGTTATAAAGGTGCGCATCCGTGCATTAGTACTTTGCATTATATTTGTGTTAAAGAGAAAATATAGATCATGTGTTCAAACAAATCGGATGCTTCGTAAAACGACGCGTGGAATAGAGCACATCATTGTGAAAAAAGGGAACCAAAAAGCAACCAATCCTTCGAAACCAAACGAGTGCAGGGTCCGTCTATTTCATCATACAACACACCATAGGCTCAGTCATCTTCTCTCCGTTTCTGGGAGATCGTTAGACGAAAAGAAGATTTCAGAAACACACACTTTGAAGTGAACGGATTTGGATATTTGTTTCCTATTTTTGTACACCTTTCAAGTCTACCTCCTCGGGGGAAACCAGGCCAGGAAGGCGCTCTGCGATTGGAATGTCTTCACACTTAGAGCACTGTTTCTTTGATCTTATTCAAAAAGATGCCACACAGGCACAGGCACATGTGTGAAATGTACATTTCGCTCTTGTTCCGACTCGAGTCGAGAGAAAACTAGGCTGACGATGGTGATCATCATCTTAAGGTGATGGACGATGTATTTCGCCTTCCCTCCCAGCAAAAGAGTTGTCGTCTGTTAAACGCGCGTTAATGGGCGCTTCTATTCCGTGTTGTTTTCCCCAGCACCAAAACTCGACACTTGGCACTGTTTAGAAAGGTTGTTTCGATACTGATTTCCCGGAGGCATCCCAACTAGCCATTGACAGCTATCTTGTGGGCAAAACGAGGGGGAAACAACGAGAAACAGCTTGCGACGCAGGAGAACAGCTGTGGTTGGTGGGTATGAAAGGGGCGAACGAGGCAAAGGATGGTGAGGGTAGAAAGAATGGAGAGGAACAGCTGTGGTTCGTGGGTATGAAAGGGGCGAACGAGGTAACGAATGGTGTGAAGAGAAAGAGCGGAGGAGAATATGCGACGTATTCTGTGTATGTGTTGGTGCTGTTGAAAAAAAAAACGACCGATTGCTTTGATCGTTTTTTGGTGGAACTATTTAAATTTGTTGGCTATGCATTGAAAATCGGTAATATGTTCAATGTTTTGAATTTTTAACTTTTTCATATCATTAAGTAAATCATAAAAACATCAAATGAAGCAAGTTTAAAACAAAAAATAAAGATAAAAATAATCAAATAATAAATTAATCAGTGCACTTGATAGGGCAACTTTTAATTTTGTTTTTTTAAACCTTTAATAAATGCCGTTAGAGAATAATTGTTGTATTTGATTAATTGCCCAACAATAGATGTGCAATACGGAGAATTTTCAGTTTGCTTACTTTCAGCAAGGAGAACTTTTATGATTGCAATTGCATGTTTCTTTCTCCGAAGCACGGAATTGATATGAAACGATTCGTAGTGCCGTTAATGCTTCCTTATGAGCTACGCGGTCAGATCTGCATGATCCGAATTTGATTAATTATTCGAAAGGTAGGCTGCATCATTGGAGTAGTCCGGTGACCAATTTGGTAGAGGAACTGGTCTTCTTGCGACATGATTGAATATCATATTCCGTCCTGATAGCCTCCCAGAACGCTGAGAGGACTATCCAGCTACGGTTAAATCAAACCAAGAAAGCCAGTGTAGCAAAATGGGAAGATTATTATGCCAGCGTTTGTATTTGAATGTATTTTGATTACGAAGGACCAAACAAACTAGCGAAACATGCAAGCATTGTTGTTCATTTTATACTTCATTGAAATAACCATCATGATGTAACTTTCATACATATATGAAAGCTCCGAGTTGCTAATGAAACTTCTACCAAAATACACTCCATGTATGGTGAAGAATACATAAGGAATTACATGCAAAATTTGTTGCATGTTGTGGAAGAACTTATTACACTAATCGAGTTATGTATTAGAACAACTTACAATGTTCTTTGTGAACGAAAATAATGCCAAATATAGATGCAACTTTTTTTGTTACTTTATTACCTGGAGTCTCGGAATGATTTTGAAATATCGCTACCCTTATTTCAGATGTTAAATTAACATCATCTACATCAATTGCTGGCATAATATTCAAAGGGTGAGGAAGACACACGGCAACATATCGAAGAGAATCGAGATCCTTTTTGCAATGCTCCTTTGATGACGAGGCCCCTGGTGGTACACTGCTATGCCTATCTCAGAATTGTTTGGTGCAATCCAGCATGAAGCAGAAACCGGCAGAAATTTTAATGATGATACGACAACTCATCTGATGATTGTTTTTGATGATGGTCATAGATGCAGTATCTTTTCCTTGATTGAAATGTACCGCTATTCCGCTGGATTATATTATGGCACTATCAATGGAACTGTGCATGGCTTTCGTGGCCGAAAGCGTAAATCTCTTCTTCATTATATTTCCAGACAACCAACTGATGATCGGTTCGGATCCCGACACTGATGAAGAGCACAACACCCGCAACAAGAATACATAAAAAGATGCACACATCAACTTGTACATGTACCACCACCGCTGGTTGGTAAAAAGAACAAAGCAAGCGAAGCGAATGGAGGAGGAGGGGCCTCAGAGAGGTACACATCGATGGGAAGGGTGGGTGATAGGAGGAGGGTACATCAGAAGCGAAAAGCAATTCGGTGGACAAAATGGAATATAAATATTATTTTTTTCATTTTTGACCTTTTTGCATTGCATACAACCACCGTGCAGATGTCAAAAACCCCCTACTGGTATGACAATGGGTAGCGCTACTCGTAAAGTTATTGGTTAAGTTTTTGCTTTTTTCTAAATTTTGGCGTCATAGACGTCAGGCTAGTTGGGATGCCCATGTTGTGTACGAAGCGACTGAAACGTCTTAGCGACAGCTGTCGTTGAATGCCAGCAGCCGAGCACCAAAACTCGACACTTGCTTTTTTCTAAATTTTGGCGTCCGATACTGATTTCCCGGAGGCATGCCCATGTTGTGTACGAAGCGACTGAAACGTCTTAGCGACAGCTGTCGTTGAATGCCAGCAGCATGGATGTCTTCCTCACAGAATTTCCTTTGAAGATTTTTTCCGTCTTCGATGAAATTTGTGGGGGATTTTTAGCAATTTATGAGACGCATTTCGACAAGGCAATGCGCTTTGCACAACACATCGCGCATTTTATCTAATACGAACTGTGTTATAAATTAAAACAAAAAAATTAAAAACCTTATCTTTTTTTAACGTTATGCAAACTTTTTATCATTTGCTTTTATTCGTAAAGAATGGTCAGATCGTATTGCTATAATATAAACTTTAACATAACAAACTTAGCAAACAAAGGTAAATGGTTGCAGAAATTCTGTTCAATGATGTTTTTTTTTATTCGTATGACGGCCCGGCTGGTATAGTTAAATGAATATTATTCTATTTTAATTAACTCTACATCTCGATGATCTTAGACAAACGTTTTAATATTTTTTCTTTTATTGATTGATCAGTCATACGATTTTTATTTTAGGAAACGTAAACTGAAATTTGCATAATTTAAGTATTTTTACGCTCTCCATAAAACTTTCATAATGTGCAAACCTTCATTAACATACGCAAATACATTACCTATTGTCTAATCATTGATCAGCAATCATTTATTTGAATCGTTAGATCGTTTGCAAAATCTATTACCCCCTTCCGTGCGTTATGCCTTATTTCAATGCGTCAAAGCTATCGTTCGACTCTGAAACACTTATTATTGAATCGAAAATTTCAATTATAATTTCCGGGAAAAAAAATATATGGTCTGTCTAACGGCATCCAACAGCTAACCACTACACACTGGTGTGAAAAATATCGATTGGAAAATTCGGCACACAGCATACATGCTACCGCTCATGGGTTTTTGCACAACTCAGCCAAGTCACCGCCTCCAAGCCAAATCAAACGGCGGATAATAAATTGAACCAATAAATTGGAACAGAAAGAGGAATTTGCGCGGGTAAAAAAGGAATGAAATGAAAGGGTAAAGGGGCAAATTAAAAACATCGATTAAATTGATATTTAAATCACTTTTCGGAAAATCTCTCCATCTCGAAATGGATGGAAAGGGAAATTGAACGAAGCCACACAAAAAAATAACACAATCTGCATATGGTGGATGCCTTTCCCAAACGGATGGGTTTCCATTCCTGAAGTGGGAAAAAGGTTGGAAAAGAGCTATGCTAAACTGCCGGAACAGGATTTCAGGGACTGTAGTCGGATTGCTGCTGGATCAGATAGCTTACCACGTATGTGTGTGCGCGCATGATTTCAAGTACGTGATTGGTGTGCCTAACTATACGGATTAGACGTGATTTTCTCATTTCGTGCTGAACGCTATAGGTAGCGGCTACGGCTGAAGTATTTTGGGGCAAGGATCGTTTTATGGTAAAAAAAAACACATATACCTACTTTTATACACGTAAAAAGGGATGAAATTCATACAACCTTCATCAACACTATTTTCCATTTGCAAGCATTAAACCTGATTTTCATCCGGATGAAGCCTTCCAGATCGAAAAGTGTCCCGTTGACAGACAATCGTGCAGACAGAGTGGAAGGTTTTTGATGGCATACGTTAAACCCATACAACAAACATTTATTTTTTGACCCTGATTACACGTTGGAACAATTATTCTGCTAACAGTGTCTTTCAGTGTCACTGTGCTTGGATAGCTACCGAAAAGAAATCAATTACGTTGATGTGCTTCGTTTTCCAATTAAAATCTGTCTATTCTGGTTTCGTGAAATACGAAATTGAAAATGTATAACTAGAAAGAAATAATTTATCAGAAATTAGATTTACGTAAAACATATCAACCACAAGGAGTTCTTTGTCTCGTTGTCCGCAAAACAAAACACCTGAAATATGTCAGGTAAATATGGAAACAAATAAATTTCATGCTCCTAGTCGTATTTCTTTATCGGTCAAAGTATAGCTCAACAGCATACCGAAAAATACGAAACAACTTGCCTACACCAGAGCATACCCCTGTAACCAACCATACAAACTAGGGGGGAGCTTGCCAGCCGAACCCAACGGGGAAAAAACTAATAGCATGTCAGCGCCAGGCAGCACCGTGAATACGGCGCGCATCGTCGACTCAGCACCGTTCGTTCGTGTCATTCACGGTTCGATAAATGTCGTTTGCGAACAGTTTTTCTTCGCATTGTCTGCACCCCGCACAAGTAGACCACCATGGAGGGGAATATCCAAACGGCAAGACTAACTAAATTAACAACGAACAAAACAAACCTTTGAAGAGTGCCGACGAAACAAGAAACATGTGAACATGCTTGGAAATGCAGCAGCAACAGTGTGACGAACACAATTGACAATAAAATGCCGAAAGAAGCATCACATACTGTGCGTGAAATGCTGCAAAAGTGAAAAATCTAAATTGTCTCTCGCGTATGCGATTATGAATGATACATTAACATGTACGTTGTTAGATTGTTTTTTTTTTCAGTACAATCATTTAATATTGCATCAAAATCAGAAACCCTCTCTATTGAATCATAGTTACTGACAGATTCCAACAGCATCTAATATATTTGCAGCGTTTGTGTCGATTTCATTCGTTGCGACTAAAAGAACGATGTAACACAGTTCTACAACATAGTTTAGCTTCCAAGAGCACTCTCTACTTCGCTAGCGATAGTTGTATCACGCATTCGTTAATGGTGATGTCGTGCCCCTGGTGTTGTGTTATTCCTCTTGCTCAAGTGGCTCCCGGCAAAAAAAAAAACAGAAATTCCTTGGCCCCTTCCTGTGGCGTGACGTCTTCACGACATGTGACAGGCGGATAGGATAGAGATCGACTACCGACTGAGACACCACACGATCGTAACTGCCAGATGCACAATGCTGGGCTGACTGACTGTTCGGGATGTGGGACAACAAGAAGTGAAAGCAAAACCATTACGAAACAGCAGCAGCACTGTACTGGCTAAATTTCAAGTGATTTTAGCTCGGTTGTTGCAGAGATTTTAAGTGGTTTGTTTCAAGCGGCCAGAAAAGAGTTGTAAAAACAGAATCCAAAATGTCGGGTCTGCACTTTTAAATGAAATTAATGCATTCGTTATGTTATATTTTTTGTGAATATTATCGGTGTTCAAATTCAATGTTGTTGTACTTATTAAGATATGTGTTGTGCACACTTGAGGCTGAAACGTATTTCAACAATTTCAATATGGAAACATTCAAACACATTCCATTCTTAGCTATGTAACAACAGAATAGTCTCGTGTTGGGGGTAGAGTTTAATTAGGCATGGGTTAATTTTACAATTTGATGGGCTTTTGTGCGCATCAATGTCCAATGTTGGAGGAACAGAGATGAAAATAACTTATAGTACATACTTTGATCAAAGCACTGGTGCACGTTCTGGATTTTTTTACCTTGAACTAAAAGTGAACGGAACATTGTTTTATAATACTGTTACATTGTAATACATTTACGCGATTCGCATTTACCTTTGTGAACAAAAATCTTGATTCGTTCTGGTTCAAGAGAGTTAATATCAGCTGAAGCAAATTGCTCGTTAAACGCACTATTAAAATGTTTCAAATGAAATACTTATTTTGTGTTGAGCAGCTGGGACTAGAAATAATCGCCACTTGTTACAATTTTTGTTCGCCACATGCACGTCATTTTTTGTATTTTTTATTGTTTTATTCAAGTAGAACAGCCTGATTTTTTTTCATTGTACTGTGAATAAATATTATTATCTATATTCAAAACTTTCAAACATTGCGACGGGAACAAATCGATAGAAAAAGAAAAGATAGAAATGAAGGTGCAAAAGACGCCATTCATAGATTGTCCAAACGACTTTACCCGCCGGCCGCCAAACGTTAAGCGGAAGTGGTGTTTTTATGAGGCTGATCGAAGCGAAATGTTATCCTCACGACTCTCACGATGGCCATCATCACGATGGTGATGATGGTGATGATGATGTTGGGGTTGCTGTTGCGGTGTTGTTGTCAGTTTGTGTCACTCCTTGTGCGCCAGATTGAATCAAACCACGTCGTAGCACAGATTCAGGGCAGCCGGCTGATTGTGGCCCCATAAGGATAGTTTACGGCATGGCACTTTGGTTTTACACGCTCGATGGTGTATACACAGCTTCAGAGGTGGAGCAGTATTTCTACGCCTGTTTTCGCCTTTCTTTATTGGCCGATCGTGATGGAATTTCACCGTAACGTTTCATCATCGCATTGCTTCGCTCGTGCAACATACTCTTCTATCACAGAGTTAACCATACTGTGAGCGAACAGTTGAATTTTAGGAATGAATCGCGTCCAAGCGCCACAAAGGTGTAATATCCCCCCTGTTCAGGCGATTGGCGTGCATCGTTATCGCCACGAAAATGTCATTTCCAACGGACAATAGAGGTGGTGGTGGTTTGGTCGTGAGTAGGCTATAAACATAAAATGTTAGTCAATCCATGGGGAGAGAAAGTGAGACAGAATAGCAACGATAAGAAACCGAGACGAAGATATGTCGAGATCACGCAATATGGAACAACAATCAAAGTCGCTATTAATCGTTGGTTTGCTTATTAGTAAATATTAGTATAAACGTACATATGCGATAATAAAATATGTGAAAATTCACTTCCTTACTATGATCTTTCGAGTTTGTAGTAACACAAGCACAAAAAGAACATTAAATGCTCAAAATTAAAACTTCCCAAGCGAAATTAACACTTATCTGTAAATATTTCAAATCGTTAATTTACTTTTCTTTAACTTTTATCATCTTTTACTTGAAAAATGTAAAAAAAATGCTTTAAAAACTATTGCTATAACCTACATAACCAACGAACTATTTGAACAATAATTTGACTTTGCGTCGAACGATGTAAATTATAAAGCGTGAAGAGATATTGAGAAGATTAAAACATATTTCAACAAATAAAAAATATGGTACGTCATAGCAAAGTTAATGGAAAATTTCTCACCAATGCATCTTCATCATCTCTCGTGTGCAACAAAAAACGGAAGAAAACATCAACACGAACATGTACGGAAGAGTGCACGGTGCAAGGAAAAAAAGAAAGTATTTAATTTTAACTGTACATGAAATATGAGACGCATATTCGACGGTACAAGTGCACTCAACACACGCCCGAAACCAGAACCAGTACCAGAACGATAAATGATAATGGCACGGAGCGAGATTGAGTTTAAATTGATTCTACCACACTCTGTGGTGTTCGTCCGCCCCAAACGACACCTGAGAAGCCCCTTCGGTTCGGTTGCATTTTATGTACAATGTTTTTACATTTCTTATTTTTATGAAACAAAAAAAAACTATCGCCCTTCATCTTGCCGGCGCCTGATTGTACTAATTACTGTCACATTACGATGAAATCGGACGCTAAAGTTGAAAGTTGGAAAGACGGATGAAGTGCACCCTGTCAGCCGCATCGTAAATAAAACGTTCAGCGCGTAAGAGTTTTGTCAACACTTCGTGCAAAACATTAATTAATCTTTTGCGGGCGACGGTGATGGTGCTTTCTTTGAGGACGTTTATTTTTTGTATAAAATAGACTTAAAATAAAATGAAAATTATTTATGAAAAACACAGTAATAGACAGCGAAATGATGACTTAAAATAAAAGAATACATTTTAGTATCATGGTCTCTTGCCCAGAGTTTGTCGGCCTACCAAATTCTACTTATAAAGGATACATTGTTTGAAAAGCACATCCGAATAGTTCGGGAAGCCAAACATAGCATAAAAGAACTTGTTTTTGTTACAAAAATTCGAAAGAATGTTGAATTAAAATAGTTTTTGTGATTATTATTGCCTACTGAAGCTTAAAACAATGCTACCAACCAGCACAGCGTTGAACAGATGATCTTTTACACTTAAGACCAAACACATAAATAACAATGCCAAGAAAAAGGAAAAAATCCAAAGTAAAGAGCTAATGAGATGCTTCGATGTGCTTTCATAAGTAAAATATATTCTCTTTTCGTCTTACGGTTTGGACACTCAATGGTTAATTTTTACAGACAGTTTCTGGCTGTCCGTTTTCTTTCTTGTCTACCGACAATTCTGACTAGCAATGATTTATGAAACACCGGTACAGACAGACATGGTCAGCGTTTTCCAGAGTAAAGCACATCCATTAATTGCTATTCTTCTTGCATTTATCGTTTTAGGAGACATCTTTGCATAGAATGTTCATGCTAAATATACCGTTTCTGTTTCAACTAAATATTGTTATGTCCATTAATACCATTCTACCTATCGATGGAGATGACATAGTTTGTCGCGTAGGTTTGATCTGTGCAAACAAAGGGATGATCTTCCCTCGTTATATGAAAAATGTGACATGCACACTTTGATGAAATTTTAAAGCTTTACATTTTAGATAGAAAGCATTATATGCACGAAATGTCATTTTTTTTCTTCATCACTCAACCTAGGCAGCAACAAACAATAATATAAGCCAGTTGCGAAAAGGAATTTAAAACATCCTAATAAAAATACCACCGTTCAAGGGGCTCATCTAGACCAACTCCAAACCCTGTCGAGACGTCCTGTGTCGTGATGGGCCATGACACAAACAGCGGCGCCAGAAGGCTAAAGCGAGTAACAACAAAAGACAAGCAAAGCTTCTCCCCGACTTGATAGATGATCCTTGAAGTGACTGCACAATCAGAATCATCAAGCCGAACGACGACGAACGACAGCGGTACAAGCGTTGACAACCTTCTGCAGGTTGGACGTTGCCACGTCGGAGGCAATGGAGGTGCTTGTTACGCGGGTGCTCGGTATTGCACTTTCAAGTGGCATCGCAGCGAGCATTCATCCTCGCGATGGTGTTTGTGATGGTGGGTTCATAAATCATTAATTAATATCATGCCGGCAAACGCGACTGAGGCCTTTGACCAAGCGCTAAGAGCGCTGTGCTAGGTTACAACCGTGCAGGGTAGATGTACGACGGGTGAATGTCCGGCGGAACTGGTTTGATGCAGCAGAACTGCACAAAACACCTGCCCATTCAAAAGGCCTTCTCCTCACGTACGGCGGCGGTAATGCCTGGACTGCGTCGGCAAGATGTCGGCAAAACCTTGTGCGCACCACCAATCACTCCCTTTTGGGCCGTGCTCCAGTCACGCTCTCTAAACTCTCTATACAGCGTACTTCAAATATAATCGCCATTCGTTCCCTCTTGAATGGCGTGACAAGGAAAATTTCGATTGCCGACGTAGGTTCTTTTGATGTTGGTGAGTTTGGATTGGAGCTACGAAAGCGAATCTCTGTCGAGTGAAAGAAAAAGCATACAAAAAAAATGTTTTGGATATAATAATTCTAGAATAATAATACTAAGAATACTACTTAGAAAACAGCGAATAAAATAAAGTTTTTGTATGATTTAGCTTAACACGTGATGCTGACGAACTCGCTAACTTTAAAACCACCAAATATGTAAATTAAATCTATTTAAAACTAAGAAATGTATTAATCTTTTTTACGTTTTACATTCCTATTTATTGTAAAGTTATTATGTTTTGTTGTATTAACATTTTGTCATACATTATGTTTTTCACAACTGATGTTTTGTGATCAAAAGCGACCGGTTTAAAACGGTCTTGCCTGTTTCTGTTTACACATTTTTTCGCGAACTTAAAAAAGTTCATCACCCACCAAGACGCGAATCATAATCGCGCCTTAAAATCGGCTGTCTTCACAACGTCGGGCCAGTTTTAAAAGCGTCCCTCTTATTAGTGGTAATAAAAAAATGACCACTATGCCCAAGACCACCACTAAGGCGGCATCATGGAAAAGAGCATCTCGCGCATACCTTGCAAAGGCTCCAATGTGTCGTGAGGTAGATCTTCAGTCCCATAAAACGACGGCCCATTGCCGATGGCAAGCAACAGCAGCGAAACACCAAGTCATAAATGTAAAATAATTTGGTGCTTTTATCTCTGCCAAATAGAGATGGCTCCGCGGACAACGATTTCGTTTCTTCGGTTGAATGATGCTTACCAAACAAGCTATGCACACACATACATTAGGCAGGTGTGCTACGGGCCATAACACTTGTTAATACTGATTTTACGATGAAATTTTGCGTTTTATTAGTGTAGAACGACCGACGACAAGAGATGATTATCGTTTGTTCTTGGCTAGCAAGTCAGTACTGTATGTCAGAGGAATATGTAAATTTTAATACAGAGATACTTTTGTTGATTACACTTTAAACATTTTATTTCTACACATAATTCTTATTTCAAATATCATTAGAATCATTAATGTTCGGTTCGGTAAGTGTCTAACCATTCCATTTAATAATGGAATTGGAACAGAAATATGTCCAGACTTAACTCAAGCCCTAAGCATATATCCGTCTCAAGTAGTGTTGTGCTTAATGAATCTTATCAAAAGAGTCATTCATATGAATCTTCAGTGAAGAGTCATTCAATTCATGAGTCGACTCCAAAAAGATTCATGAATCCTCAAAGATTCATGAATCCTCAAAAATTCATGAATCCTTAAAGATTCGTGAATCCTCAAAGATTCATGAATCCTCAAAGATTCAGATTCAGATCGATTATTATCTACGAACGAGTTACAATACAAATCAAAAAGCGTAAAGAATGCGTAAAGTGATGAATTTTTGAGAATACACGAATTTTTGAAAATTCATGTATCTTTGAGGATTCATGAAACTTTGAGGATTCATGAATCTTTGAAGATTCATGAATCTTTGAGGATTCAAGAATCTTTGGGGATTCATGAATCTTTGGGGATTCATGAATCTTTATAATAGAGATTCAGCGTTATTCATTCAGTTCAAAGATTCATTCAGATTCATGAATCTGAATCAGATTTACGCAACACCCAACATTTAAACATTTTATGAACTCAATCATTAATCTTGAACGTCCCGATGAAACAATTAAGTTCTAAACAGTATTATCAAACCTTGAAACCGGATACGGAAAAATAAACATTTATTAACAAGCACGTTGAAACAAAAAAAAACATTAAACCAGGAGCGACGAGGAGAGTGCACATGCTAGGTCGGTTCCCGTTTTACGTTTAGCATGCTCGGCTATCGGTGTTCCGTCTCCATCCAGACAGTGATTAAACGAAATGATAATCAATCATTCTTTTTCTTTTCTATTTCGAAAGAGAGGCTCTTTCCGGGTCCCAGTGCCGTCTTAATGTTCGCACTTTAATGACACGAGTCTAGAACGGCATTCTGTCACCGGATGTAGGAACGGAAGTCGCAAACAGTAACTACAGTTTGATTAATGAAAACTCTGTAGCAACAAATATAAGGGTATTAATGCTCTGATTTTGGAATTCTTAAAAATTAAATAGTCTACTATCAATGTGGCAACTTATTTAATAAAAAAAAAATCATTCATACTTCAGTCGATAAGTAATGCAACGAATCCGCTTGAAAGATTTATAATTAACGTTAAAAACCTATATTTATACCCTTTCCTAATGAAAATCGCTGCAGGATTGCTCTGCGAATTGTTAATCATTTTGCGAATCTACCTACCATTTTGAGTGGAAAACAGAAATTCGTTACTATTGTCATCCATTTGATTTTAATCAATCGGATTTCGAGGACCGAATCATTCTGCTGTACTCTTACCATTAAAAAAAAATTAATCAATTAATATTGACATGGACAACAAGGTAGCTCTTCCGTTTCAGTGAAACTGAGGCCTATAACATGTACCAGGTGTGATTTTTAAAACAAACTCCCACTGTTGATACCACAGGTCAGACGGAAACATGAATTGAAAAGAACCTTTGACAGCTGCAGTTCCCGAGGGATAGGAAACGTAAAACGTAGAACAGAAAATTGATTTTTTTCTGATTTTTCTTCTACTTCACTATGAGGACGATACGAAGCAAATTGAAAAGCGTCATTTTATTCTACCCGTGATAACGAAATGGATTTTCTCTTGTACGATACGATTTAACAATGCTCTTCCATACCGACAGACGAATGAAAAAAAAATGAGTGAACTCAACACAACATTAGAAAAACCGCTTGTTCACAACATTAGAAAAAATAATACGGTAGACATATGATTTACCTTTGTTACTGATTTACGTGTATTTATTTTTAATATAATCTTTTCGAATCTGTACGAATAATTGTATACTATTCGAATCGTATCATATGTCTAACAAAAACATCCCATGACATATGTTGTACTGGTGAATAATAAAAATAAATTTCCGTTTTTTCCATTAGTTTAACGTTCGTTTCGCATACGTTTCTGGCTGGTTCTACTTTTATTCTGCTTGCTAGCATTCTGCTATATTTCGAGACATAAGGTCAACACGAGTCAACATTCAGTTGTGATCTCAGTCATTCGCGTTACAGATGTTCCATAAAATTAAGCGATCAATCGCTCCGATATGCAATGAAATCGCGGATGCATCTATAATATCTATAATATCTATTTACCGTTTAGGAAGAACGTGCAATCTGCACCGGTAATTGCATGTGCAATCGCACGAAAATTGATTGAAAATTCATCTTTATACATGTTAGCTTACCATCATTATTTATGTTGTCGAATGGCTTATACAAGAGGTTTTACGTACCTGCAAATAGAAAACATAAATTTGTAAATAAGTTAATCGTTCAAAAAATTCTACTAAGCAATTTTTTATTTATATTTTGTAATTTAATTAGGACGGCCTGGCGGTTTTTGCTTAAGGAGTTCATTAAATATTCAAATATTTAAAAATTAGTATTCAAAAATACTTCAAACACATCTACAATAATGATACAATTGTCTTTTAGCTGTAAGTTTTAACATATTTTTAAATATTATTTAAAAAAAAGTAACAACAACATAATCTACCCAAAAAAAAACAGATCATAAGTCCTGAGGAAAACGAAGGAACCAGAGAACGCTCAAAACGAATTATGTAAAAACGTCCCTACGCCATGAATGCGCTTTGCATACGAAATTTCGATGTAGCAACAGAGGTACAGCAAGAAAAAGACTGCCGTGGCTAAGGAACTGTTGTGCCTGTGCTTCATACGTCTGCAATAAAAGTACGAAAATCAACAGGGATTTTCAAGGGACATCGAAACAAAATAATCTTCCTTAAAGGCACGACCCCCGGGGAACAAAGGACAGCTAAGGTTGTTAAAGTACTCTCCAAAAACGTTCACGTCAGGCAGAGCTAATGTGCATACTAATGCGTTCGTTCCTGCGGGATACCAAAGCTTTTAACAAGTAAAAGGAAAAGAAAGTACGAACAGGAAGCTGAAAGGATAAACATACAAAGCCTCCAACAGAGTGTTCCAGTAGTCCACAAGCGTCATAATATACCGGTGACCTAAAAAGGCAGCCATCTTAATACGCAAACGTAGCGACACACACGTATGCCGGAAATATACCTTCGTGTAGTTAGAGAATTGACTATTACTTCATCCTATCTAAAAATTATTTTTTGTACAACAAAAGTTCAAGATATCCGTGATTTAATTTGCGAGTTCAAGTAGGAAATGCGTGTTAAAGATGAATCGAAAAAGTGAATAAATTCATTCCTTTTAGAATAAACCACATTAAAAATTTGTATTGATAAACCTTCGAGCTAAAAATACGAAATGTTATGAAAATTGAATATCAATAATTGTAAATGAAGAGTCTTATGATTGAAATGTTTTTTTTTCTCGATTCTTTGCACTTGTGCGTACTTGTACTATGTGTTCGGTGTTACACGTACTATGTGTTCGGTGTCTTTAATCAGTGTTTCGTAGTTGCCGCAAGCTTGAAGACCACCTGCCACCAGCACCCAAAAGTCGGGTTGAAGCCATGTTTCGACTTTTGGACATGGTCTACTATGCATTGTTAGAAGCAATGGATTCCTGGTCGTAATTCCCCAAAAGGGTAGAATTCAGGCTGATGGGTATCTTCTTGTAGACAATCACAACCACTAACTCTGTGGGAAGAGTAAAACGATAGTAGATGACACCTTCCATTCCGCTCAACGAAGGCAAACGGTGTAAAGCCGGGGTATGAAATTGGTTGTCATCGCTTCACTAAACCCATCGAGTGTTCCATCGTCATCGCATGGCCGGAGACCATCGACAGTAACAATCCATAGTGTAACAATCATAGCCATGGCCAGGATTAAAAGAAACTCAATCAACAGCAATACACTAGAGCCGCCCTGAAATCCCCAGCCAGAAAGAAAGATCTATACAGCTCTACAAAGACCTGACCAACAATTACCGTCACGGAGCGTTCAGGATGGTCGGTTTTCGCTCCCAGCGTTTGGGTGGTAGTTTATTTACCGTTTGGAACTCGTAATTACATTTCCATCAATGTGCCGTCGAAAAAATGCACAGCTATGTGAGAGAACCGTCAAAGACCGATTGCAGACACAGCGAAAGCGAGCCAAAAACAAAGAAAAAAGAAACACAAATCCCCAACGAAATACACAGCAACACCGTTGATCGAACAGGTCCACAGACAAGTGAAGAGTTTCATCTAGCAGCAGAAGAAACCCCGCCGGAAGCGCTTTCGATGGAACTTTCCAACAAGGTGGACATACAGAGGGACAGAGAAACCAACCCTTAAACGAAATGCCAACACTTTCTGTGCTTCACCATCATGTTGCTTTCCTGGGAGTTCGGACTCGCAAGGAGAGAAGCAATAACGGGATAAAAAAAAAACCACAAGGAAGGTCTATCGTACCATTATTGCTATGATGACGCTGAATGCCTATGACGAAGGAAACGAAACATTGACGAAGACGACAATCATTGACGACCACCAGCAGACATAAACTACGAGCACGTCCGTACGTCTATCGGTCAATGGATCGTGAAGCCAATCAGGTATCGTTTGGGATGTAGGGAGCCGTCCATGGTCGATACTTCACACCAGGTGACATCTTTGCATATAAATCACGTACAACTCACGTCTCGAACAGTACCCTATGCAGTAGCAAGCAAGTAGGAGTTGCATAGAAAATGCTAGAATTGAAGCGGTTTGGCGTATGTCTTGCATTTTAAACTAATGCAAATACGGCCAGTGCATTTTGAATAGAAACCAAAAGAAGACACAAACGCATTAAAAGAGAATGCAGTTCCAACCAATGAAAATTGTAACAGAACCAGCTTTTTCTGATAAAAATATGCCTAACAGGCTTTTAAGCTTATACAGTCAGTGTGTACATAATGTTCGATCGATATGGAATATAGCGAACAAGGCATACACAGAATGCCGTACATATCGAGGTAAAAGATTTCTAGGACCTCCCAAGCAGCGCATCTAATGCTTCCATTGATTGCCTGAAGAAGGTATTTGTAAAAAAAAAATCAATTAGTACGAAAAAACAGCCACCTCGTTCTTACTTAATTTACTATGGCCATCAAAAGTCATCATCATAGTCGAACAAATAGATACATGGTGTTGCACGTAGATAGCGGGTAAAGACGACTGCTCCTCGCATTTGCACAGCTGAATATAACCAGCCATTGGAAATCTGTGTCAGTAACTGCCTTTTAATAAAGTTATATGCCTCTTTGGAGGCATTCATTGTGTATGTTGCGAGTCGAGGTTTCCAACGACGACTGCAGAAATGTATGCAAATAATTTAATTATAACTTAGTTCCCTTAGCATGGTAGCTAATGATCTATACCACCTCCTTGGCCACGCTTGAGTCACCGTTGTCCGATCTCCCATATCTTCATCTGAGGTCGTCACAAGCACTGGTCCATGATTATCATTGAAAGAATGTTGCAATCGCCGCTTACAGATCGCGCAACTTTTTTTTTTCGATAGCTAATAACTCTAACAATTAAGGAATACGTCGGCCACCCGACACGCACATAGCCTCTTAATCATAGGGCTTCTAGACATACCGGTGTTGTTGCTGACAAGAAAAGTGAGGCTGGTGGTAGCAACAATTATGGGTCCTGGATCACCCCATTACACTAAGAGATGATTGCTGCTACCAACGCCATGCACCTGCACGGTGAATAGCCTCAGGTTGCTGATAGTCGACCAACCGATCATAGGCGTCATTACAACCAGTGTATAGATGGACCGACTCTACGCATCCGGTATCAGGCATTCACTATAATGCTTTGCATTTCCCACAACACGCTATGCTACGTGCGATGGTACATCCGATGTCTATCGATGCCGGACATTCTACCGGATATTTGTCATCCTACGTTTGAATGTGTCTGGAGTGCGTTACGGAGACGGGTACCACACGAAACAGACTGTGCAACGAAACACTGCGTTCGCTCGCTAAGGTGTGGCTAATTGAGATGTTGCGCTCGATGATGTTGCGAGGATATTACGAGTGAAATTGATATAATTAACAACCTGATGAAGAAAGATGGTATGACGATTGGAAACGATTTGTTTCTAGCATCACCTGAGGCGGATCCGGTTTCAGTTCGCTCCATGAAGATATCTGCAACGATTAACTTAGCTCAAGTGTCCTGTGAGTGATGCTTTCACTAAAAACTACATGTAATAATTTTTTTATAAATTTTTCTTCTTTACTATTTTGCATTCGAGTCAGGCAGTGTATTAAAATAAATATTTTTGAAACTTTTATTTTAATCGGATATTTGATATTCAAAACAGAACCTACCGTCAAACTCTAGTCAGCCTTCAATAACCATGCGATTTGTCCATGTATGGTGCGTTACACAGAATATGTGTTACAAATAGTTAACAAAGAATATTGAAGTATATATAGGATTTAAAAATCCAGCAAAATTTAAAAAGATACAGTTTTTTGTGTGAAGAGAATCTAAATTTCTTAAGCACGTATTTTAAGTAAGAGGTAACTTTAACATGAAAACTTTAAAAGGAAACCATCAACGTTGAAATATACTGGAGACTTTTCGGTATACGAAAATCAAGATCTCGTAGCATTACTTTTAACCCCGTTACTGTTGTAGTAGAGAAACACTGCCCAGTCATGTTGAAGAAAACCAGAAACTTCCGGAGACTAAACTATCCAAACATTGCTTCCAGCGACTTCTACATTCTAGCTCGATTTAATTTTGTGAGAATAACGCATCGAGCACATTTATGCTCTTCTTCCGGTGTACGGAAGATCGGCTATTTTGGTACATTCAAGATCTGTAAAGCATAAAAATTTACGTTGCAACAAAAGCGTATTCGCCTAACACCATTACGAAAATATGCTATACAAAAATGTAAATTTGTTAATAAAACATAGTTCCAATAACATAAGTTCACATGAGGGTACGAAAGAAACAAAACCAGTTTTTCTAGATTCAACTTGAGGTACGTACACTTGCCAGTTTTCCATCCAATTTTCACTCATTTACTATTAACCTTGCAAATACAGCAATTAAACAAAATCCAGAACCAAATCCGAAACTAATATCGAACCAAAACCAATCAGAGATGATTTTTTTACCACAGCTCTCTACATGTTCTTTCAATGCGTCTATTAACCTAGCTTGAAACAGTACTAGACATCGAAAGGAATGTTCGCATCACTGCCAAGATGGAATTAACGACACGAACATTCAACCGTTTCGTTCAGGCAAGAATAACATCTGTGCCTAAATCATTTGTTCTCAGTTCGGACGTCGATCAAACGACGAACAAAACAGCATTTTTGGACATTGAAAGGTAGAGTTAGAAATTTTGGAAAATTAAACATTTTTTTGTGTGATAGGTTAAAGAAGATTCGCCAACGATTGACGGATAGTGGGTCTCATTTGTGTAACAAATCTTGATTTTTATATAAAAAGCAAGCATCGAATTGGAAATAATATTGATCATTGTCATTTGATCATTATCTTTTAGAAAATAATACTTGGGATCAACATTTATACAGTTTTTCAACCATTTATGAACAAGCGTGATTCAATTGATCAAAAACAACGAAATAGTTTCCTTATTTTTCACTTGTGAAGAGATCGTACCGATCTATTTTTCACATCTTTCAAAATTGTATATTATGAGCAACGCTTTTTCGCCCCTTACGCTCTTCGAGGTGCAAAAATACGTTTGCAGTAAATCGAGAACCTAAACACATCGACAACACGAATGTCAGTACTAGTAGCAACGAGTGAGCCGTCCATGCGATTGAAAACGGTCGAGGAATATAGTGGTTAAAGTGTAGCAGCAAACACAGCATGTCGGCACCAGAAGATACAGCGGCGCACACCACACACTGGTGAAACACGAACAATCTCCATCGGATGGCGAGAACGGGGGAGCGCACGCAAAGGGTGCATTGGTTCATAATGGCGGAAAACATTAAAAGCCTCTTTTGGTCGATCGAAGCGCTTCGGAACGGGACCACAACACGCGCATGGAAGAAAAAGGAACCGCCACAACGAGTAAAAAAAAATCTCAAACAAAAAATATCGTTTCAGTAGATAGCAAAAAAAACAGCGTTGTGGAAGTGGCGGTCGAATACCCAGATAAAAGAGCCAAACCGAACTGACCGCAGTACGGGCATGGCTTGTTTTCGATACGATCGTCTGAGAGAAGAAAAAAGATATTCAAAAATTGCGATGACGCGATGGAGTGACGGAGAGATGGATATGGCCAACGCGAAACGTTGTGCGTTAACAGATGCATGTAGACCGAATGAACTGTGCAGCGAAGACTTCCTTTTATTTGCAATAGGGAGGTATTCAATTGTATAACGCTGCTGTGTTAGAGTTTCTTTTAAGTAACATCCGCGTAAGGGCAGAACGGCATTCTAAAGTTCATCTACAAACAAATAAATACACACATAAAGTCATAGAACAATTTCCAATCCCAATCTCAACCAGTATTCGGAATTCCGAAAGTAATGCATTCAAAATCAGGCATTACCACGACAGCTTCCAAACCGCACAACACATCCGCAAAGAGAATAAATGTTCAAATGCAAATAAATAACAATTGAGCTTCATGCTTAGATACTAAAACATTGTTTTTCTAGCCGAAGAACGAATAATTGATTCTCAAAATACGCAAGCGAGCGTTCGAGTAAACATGCAAAATATACCTTGTTTTTCTCTCATTAAGTGTGTGAATGTGTTCGTGTGGCCCACGGCGCGAGTTAAAAGCCGCACCGCCAAACCACGGACCTCACGCGGCACGGCCACAAAAAGACATTAAAGAGCACAGTTCGCTATACAAGCGCAACAGCGCACATGGATCGCAGCAATAAGCCGCGCCGAGGATCGATGCGATCGAGACTTCAAAAAATGAGATGAAGCATATTTTTGCTGCACGGGTGAACGAGAAAGGCGCGTTTATTTAAGCCCTCGAAAAAGCAGGAACGAGCGTAATCGACGAGGAGCTCCCTGCGCGTTCCCATTCGCATCCATGCAAGCGCTGGCCCACTCACAAATCTTTGAAGCTTCGAATGGATGGCACATGGAACGCCACAGGGAAAAGTACCAACCATGAAAAGAGTTCAAGACGGGAATCTGACGGGTTGGTGGGAATGGTTGGGGTGGATGGATGATGCTCTATTGCCGCTATATTGCTGTGTACTGCTGCCGAGCAGATGATGGCATTGATCAAGCGACGATCGGCATAAGATCTTACTGGTTCGATAGAAGCAAGAGAGAATGAGTGGGGAAAAGCGAGAAGAAACGATGCACGAAACCGAACGGCACAGCAAGAGGAAGGTTAAACCTTCAAAGAAGTTAGACACTGAAAAGGGGGATTGTTAAACAGCGGAACACCGCGGCAAAGGAATTCATCGCGTTTCATCCCGTTGGCGCTGTACGATCGCGCTGCACGCTTCATCGATTTCCCTTCAGCGAGAGATCCAGTGTATTCGGCCGAGTTTTTGTGACAAGAAAACTGGAAAACTTTTTTAACTGAGCTCACCTTTTGCGATCGGCACATAAACTTGCGGCCTCTAATTCAGTTTTTTGTACATCACCTTGAACGTTGAAAATGCGGTTAGAGCAAAAGGTGTGATCCCAATGCGGTCGAATTAATGGATACTGCATAGAAAGGCCGAACATGGGGATTTATTTTATTCATTTCATTTTTATTTTATTCAAGTGGTATGTTGACCGATTGAACGAAAGTAAGCTATGAAGTGTACAGTGGTTTGCCAATGGTTTAAAATACAAAAATTGCAAAGAATATCGACTGAGAAAAATCTTAAATTAAATTCTGGTTTGGTTCACTACAATTAGATTTAGATTTAATTCAAGTTAACTTTTAATAACAATAGGAATCAAACGATTCTCACAACGATTAATATAATATTGCTAAGCACAAGCCACATGTTGGACCTACTGTGCTAAAACGACAGCTGAGTATTGTTGCAATATGAGCTGTACGTAAAAGTACGTTATTGCACATCTCTGTACTACAACATTTGCCTCATTAGATATTTAATTAGAAATTAGAATAATAAAGCATCCCTACGAAATGCACCAGAACCTTACTCTAACTTTGATGCAGGCGCACCAGAACCGACAACGAAACCCCTAAAAGATAGGCTCACCAGAACCGACAACAAAACTCTTAAAAAAGATACGCTTACCCACTTTTACGACTCACAGATACGCTTTAGATAATGGTCTCTCTTAGCCACGATCATACCAGGGGTACGATTCGGGCGACAAGAATCAAACCACATAATTCGATTCTGTGTTCATCTCGCTAGTAATCGAGACCTACAGGACGTAAATGTTACGTTGTATATTGCGAGGACGCTGCCATTGTATCGCTACATTCTCATACTGATGTGACTATACCCTAGAACGGAAGGAAGGGTGTACGAGATTTTAATTAACGGTAATCAATTAAAATTCCCTTCAATTTACCGCGATCACTTCACGGGACTGGGTGATTGACGCGCCGGTGCAAGATTTTTGATATCCACAAATGGAATCTCGTCTCACCTTCTTTCTTGGCAACTTTCAAAACGAATAAAAATGTGAGCAGAAGAATGGTGGAATGAAGCAGGGGAAAACAAAAACCCGATCCAAGATAATAATAATAATAAAACAGTCATCCGCCGTCGACCATCCATGGCCACCCCATCGACAGAGCATGGACATGAAGCTGGAGATGAGAGGTCCAAGTTCTTCTGCCTTCTCGGCACCAGCATCTCAGTCAGACACCGCCCAATCCCGGACACCGTAGACGAAGACGTCCGGCCAACTACAGTTGTGCGTCCATTAAACGACAATAATCGTCATTAACTTATATATCGCAGCACAGCGAATGCCGCCACAATCGTACGAGCATTCCCCCTTTATGTTCGAGGTGCCGCAAGAAACGGCCACAAGGAAACGCACTAATCTCGAATTCTTCCCGCTTTGATGAATTCGGCCCGGCGCGCCTTAGAGTGCCCAGAGACGGGTTACATTTTTTTAACATACGGTAAATGGGGTCGTTAATGTGTTTCGCCCCCCCCCTTTTCAAGCCGCTTTAATCCGTCCTACGCCGTATTTATGACCGCTGTGTCATAGCTGTTAGCTGTGTTCGTTGCGTCGTTCATACAAATCGGACATTGAACCACAATCAACCGAAAAAAAGGCAGACTGTTCACTCTCGCGCCTACAAATTGAATGCAACTAACTTTTTTAAGGAAATAAAAAAAAACTTAAACAAATTGTCAAGGTGATAGTTAACTTATTGAAAAGATCCTCAATGCATATCGATGAAAACGATCATCTTGTAACTGCAATCGAAAAGGTTTTTCCCCTAATACTTTTCCCCTGATGCAAATTAACAGTTCGTCATTGGAACGTCGAAGTGACAAGCATCTGTACAGAAAAAATAATACTGATATTTAGAGCATCTAAGCTGTAGTATCTGTTATGCTAACAGAGCAACGTTTAAGGCCAACCTGACCTACAGCAGTAAGTCAATATGCACCGGAATGTGCATTTCTGTACGGCTTATGAAGTGTCTATCTCAGGTAACGTAACTCTGCCAAACCTTAACTCTGTTAAATCTCGACAAGCAACAACAGAGGAAAGAATCCGTGTAAGGGAAAAACAAAATCGATCAATTAAACCTCCGTCTAATGGCACTATTTCGCAGCCTGAAACAACAATAACTATAAATTGCGCACATTATCGCGCCAACACGGCGGAATTGCGATTGCAAACTTGGCGCCGCTACCACCGGTTCCCTCAGCAGCGCGTTGTCTGCGTCTGTCTGTCGGCGCAAAAGGTCTTTGATGTGTGGGCCCCTCTCGAGCGAAACAGAGAGCTCGCGTGCGCGCCTATATTTTCCGTGCCGACACTTTGCTTTACCGCTCGTTTCTCGCAGTAAGTTTAATGACCACCAACCCGGTGGTTTCCAACCCGGCTTCGGCGGTTGGCTATGTCCAGCCGAAGTAACTACACTATTAGACGCGGCATGAAATTGTTTTAATTAATATTGTAACAACGACCTGGTTGACTATCGGCGGGACTGGTCTAGCGATAGTTGGCGTTAGTTACGATCCGATTAAGATCGATTGAATAGTTTTACAGATTGTAACCAAAATGCTATTTTAGCGTCTAGCTATTTTTAGATCGTATCAGCTACATGGGCTACATTTTTGAGGCAATCAACTAACTACTGAAATTTCTTTTCTTCATTTACATGTGCATGGTATGCATGCTAAAAATACTGGTGATAGAAACGGTAAAATGAATTCTGATTCACTTCATTCATTCTTCTAATCACATATTAGCAAAAATGCAATCATCGATATGTGTGTAAAAATGTTGAACAGCCAAACGAAAAATTCGTTTCAAAATACTGTCAAATAGGATTTGATGTGTCGAACATACTTTTGAAACCTCTTTGCAACTATAGAGTTCAAGATGATAACTAAACAAATGCATGACAGCCCGAGAAAATCAAGCATACACGATTTTTCGACGAAAAAGATGAAGCCAAATGATTGAGAGAATGTTTGCTATGCGCCATTGTAGTAGACCACACTCAAAACTGCATATACATGATGAAAAGCCTTGCAATATTTAAAAAACAAAATCGATTTTAAGAAGTCATCACCAATCCCATCCGGAGCAGTACAACTATCAGTTCGTTCTGGTTTGAAACTTTATGGACAATTATGGACAATGTATTGTTCTTCCTCAAGATGGTTTAAGGTGATGTCATCAACATGTATCAGTTTTTAATTTATTTAAAAAATCAATGTGACACAACCATGTTGATTCAAATGGCATCATAATTGCACTTCAAGAACATATAAATTCGCACAGTAATCTCCTATTACTGCTAATTATTTTAATTATATCAGTCAATGACTTGCTAAAAGAGGCTAAAGAACTAAACGTGTTTAATTATAATTCGATTTTACCAGCGTTTAATTTATTTGTTCGCGTGAGTTTAAAATAACAGCAATTTCCAAAACAATATGAACGAAAACAGTAGAATAAATACTCCATTGAAATTCAAAACGATTTCTTGCAATTAAAAAGGTGCAGTGAAGCTGATCATAGAACATATTTGTAGCTTTTTGTCTTATTGAATCAGTCACGACACATGAGACAGTTACACCATTTTAAAAGTCGCCTGACTAACGGTTTGTAGTCCTCCCCCGCTACATTTTCAAGAACTACATACAGTGTCTCTAGAAAACCATACACTTCATGGTCCTTTATTCTACAAAATAAAAGATTACCGTGAACACTAAAACCAACGTAACATATCTACAAAGAGATTTGCTGTAAACATACTTCCACGACTATAGCAAATAACTCCATTCTATGCTCCGTGACGCACTTCAAAGGTAACGGGTGCAGCCACACGAGATAAACACAAGGGCCCATTTGTTTTATACTCTGCTCTTTTGGGGTGGAAAATTTATTTTGCTGCATCATGGAAGTTTCATTCCTTATAATCAAGAAAAAAAGTATAAAATGAACTTATTAAAAAAATTATATATACCAGCATTTGATAGCGGTCCTAACTGCTTTAGCATTCAGGCAAATAAAGCTTTGAGGTCATAAGCTTTTTTATTGAGCAGCGGGTAAAACTGCTTCTGGTTAAATGTAGTAGAAATTCAAGTACATGAAAAGTATTTATTTTGTTGTTGACTAGCACTTCAAAAAACCAAGATAATGTACTTAAGAAGATGTACTTAAGTTGCTTACTCGAAAAAAATGAACGCGAATATTGTCGCGTACGATCTTATTATGTTATTCTTAAAATTCTTTTGACTATGAAAAAACGGGGCTGATTAAATAACTCAAAACTCCCAAACAAGGATGATGTCATAAGATAAATTGAAGTGTAGTAAAGTTAAAAAAAATTGATACAGGCAAATTCATAACAGCATCATCAAACAGATTGCACTAACACTAGCCACAAAAACATTCTTAGAACGTGGATGATTTCGTGTGGAAACAATTGAAGCAAGCAAATTGCAAAAGCAGTGGAACCAGACAAACGGAAATTTCAATGAAGGCAATGTTGGACCAATGTTGGGCAGGTGAGCTCAAAACGGGAAACACGCAAAAGATACTGTAGTTTCTCAACACGCAATCGTGGGATAGTTCTCCTATTGCCATGCGCTTCAAGAGGTGCTGTGCGTTTTGCACCTTGCTATAATTATAACCGTTGCAAACCACACAGCGCCTTAGCAAGGTAGCAATAGAGCATCTTCCCAGGTAACGCCTGTTCAGAATTATCTTACGCCGAAGAAACGTCAACGGAGAAACATAACAAACGAAACATCTTAGATGATTTTTAGCATCAGGTTCTGCTTTTCCACTTTCTTACCATCTTTATCGCTAATCGTATTGACAACTCGGTCTAAAGGCACTCGGCAACATTGAGCATATTGAAATAAAATCATCATCATGATCTACTTGCAATAAATTTAATTTCTTTAATACATGGAGGGCCAGCTGAGGAATATTTTCTTTGATATGTTGGTGGCATTCCGCTTGCAAGGCATCAAGATTTGTGATGTAATTATACCAGTCAACAGGCTTAACGGAATGGTTTTAATCTTTCTTGAATAAGTAATTTAGCTCAAGCATGTGCCAAACATTTGGTGCAACCTGCACTATTTTATAAACTTCTTCTTCTTTCTTGGCCTAACGACCTCTTAGGTCATGCCTGCCATTTCCAGACTTACTAGACTTATTGTTACCGCATAGTTGGATAGTCAGTCCTCACTATGGGGGAACCCAAATGAGACTTGAACCCCGGTCCTGACGTGTGAAGACCGGTGCCGCTGTCGCATCTACCACCGGGCCCCGCCCAGTACAACAGTAACTTCGAACAAAAATGAACTGTTCGTAAATATCAACTAGCTCGAGGATTTAGGCAACATAAGCAAGACCAACAACTGCGTTATGATAATTATGATAACACCATATAATGAATGAGAAAGAACTTAGCTTATGGTAACGGCAGACTATTATTTCTATTTTATTAAAGTACATTTTGCAACAAAATGATCACGGACATTCTCTGGATTGTCCTGAGAATGAACGTGGATTTGTAAATATGTAGGACCTTCGTTAAATCCCAACGACGCGCCAGGGGTTTTGCGAACAACAGCGGCACGTAAAACCTTGAGTGACAGATGGAATCAATTAAACAGCGACAGAAGCGATGGATTGTTGTTCTTCTTCGCATACTCATATTATGAACATGACAGCAAACCGCCCAAACTGTATCTTTCAGAATATTTCGAAGCGAATTGGAACGAAGGAAATAATAACTTTTTTGAAAACAAAAAACTGAAATACCTGCGATAACTGAGCGTTTGGGATGGGCACAACTGGTCCGCTTTATGAGGTATACTGCATTTTTTGGAACGGCAATGCACTGAAGAATGGAAATTCGCGATCAGGAGAAAAAGGCATTCAGCGAGTGTAGAAAGAAAAAAAAATGCTTAAGAAGTATTGTATACGAAACACCACTCATCCACCCTCCCAATGTTTTTTTTTTGTTTTGTTAGATTCTTGACTGCTATCTTGTTAACGTCTACCAGAGCAATGAAAATCGGCAAAATTTAACAATCGTGCCCACTGCTTGCGGTTTGTAGCAACTAAGTCCAATACAAGGGAAAAAAAACGTACACATAATACAGCCGTGGCTCGTAAAAATATACGCGCTGCCGCCACAACACAGAAGGCACAAAAAGAGGGCAGCAGAAACGGCCGCCACATCGAATACGGCTTCATTCGGTAAAAAAGGAATTGGTATTTCTGCGACCATAGATGAGAGGGAAGCGTTGGTTTGCAAGCCATCTGCAAAAACGTGTGCAATCGCATCCTAAGAAAAGCAGACAGCGCAAGCAATAAATACAAACCACAAATTCCAAAACAGCAGATGGAGCCGAAAAGTTTCGGTGAAAAACTAAAGCCCTTTGACGTACGGAGCAAACCATATGAGAGAGTGCGGAAATGTACGATCCCCGTTTGAAGTAAAGAGCCCTTGTTTCCATGTCAGGTCTGTGAAATGTCGATATTTGTGACGATACATGTTACGGTTGGAAATGCTCGTCGTTGGCGCACCAATTCTTCCTTCGCAGCAATTTCTTCGGCAAGCATACACAAAAGACAACTGGTTCCGGTCGCGTTGACGACATCACCAACCCGCAATCAACTGAGTGGTAGCGTTTTCTTTGTAGTTCTTCATTGATACTTTCCGTCACACCACGCAAGTAATGATTACCTTACCAAGCATTTTCAACACATCCGGCCCATTCGGTTCTGTTGTTGTCCTTTTTGCTCTGTTTTTACTTTGTTTTCTTTGTGCCCTGCTTTTTTCCACAATTCTCAACCGGGGTAAACGGAAAAATTTTAATCATTTCCTCCGGTGGTTTTGAAGTAAACCTTTTACAATGCACCTAAATATGAATGCATCTTGTCTCCTTCGAATGCAACTGTGAATGCCCCTGTTTTCCTCACTGGACGTTAAAGGATAGCCTATTGAAAAACAATCTTTCGCCCCAACAGCGGCCTCGCGTGGTTAATTGCAGGGTGTTGTTGTATCCGAACAAATTGTTTCGCCTACCTTACGCTCCTGCCAAAATTTGAACGTTTTGCCAAACGGAGCAAAAACGAATCAGGCGCTGCGGCTCGATAGCTGTGTGTATTAGTGCAGTTTTACAAGGGAATCGAAGTTTACTTTTTGGCTACAATGTTCAAAATGACTGTGAACTACAATGTTGCACAATCGTGATGGAACGAAACAACCATTCTGATGACCAGTTCTCGTTCGAAATAAAACAAAAAGGTTAAAACCGTAAGATTGGTTAAAGTTAAAGAGACTTTACGTCCGAAACGAATATTTTACACACTATTATATTCTCAGACTAAACCTAATGCGGTTGAAAAACTCTCACATAAGTGCCATGATGTTATTCTTTATATAAATACAATGTTCATGTTTCCCTAAAGTACAAGCCACAAGAAAGGACAAGAAAAGAAACAAGCAGCACTTCAAACTCAATAACTGCAGTCCGGAAATTATACTGCTTTATCGCATTTAAGTGCGAAGGTTTACCTCTGCGTTGGAATAACGGTGCGATCTTTCGAAAAATTAGCCACCTTCCCTTGCGTTGGAACAAAATACTAAAGCTTAATAAAAAAAAATCTCAAGTTTTGCTCCGAGATTCTGCAAATGTGAGGATGGTTGTTATTTTTTTTTTTTACCGGCGACATCAACAATTTCAACCAACACCGTTCGCATGAGTCGTGGCGGTGCTGTATGTGCAAACCGAAATGCACATGAAACTGTTATACCAAAACCACACACAACATAACACAAAAGACGAACAAAAGGCTACAATTTGCAACGCTTCCACATTTCATCACTGCGTTGAAAAAGGCGATAAAGATTTCTCTCTTCCCTTTGGGGAGCATGTACACACAAATGCAGATGAAGAAGAAGAAGAAGGGGTCGTAGAAAACTGGATGGTGTATTCGTACGAAGCAGGACCAAGCAGGGGCCAGGCGAATGAGCCGAGAGCGCGGTGGTGGTTGCTTTTCCACCGGTGTAACCAGGCATCATTATCATTATCTTAATTTTCCCCACAGTTGCACTAATTTTCTGCCTGCTGCACACTGCACCCGATGCAAACCAATGTAGAGCCAATGTTCGTTCGTACAACTGGAGCGGATGGAACTGAGGCAGCAACACACCTTTTTCCATTTTTTTTTCTTCTTTTAATTTTGTGCAGGCACATTCTCTAGAGAAAATAAGTGGCCCAGAAGCAGGGATACACAGCATCCACAGTCAACTCATACAAACTATGGGGCACTGTGCATATTGTGTCAATCTTGTCAAGTACGATATTCACGTCAGCTAACAATACGGACAGGGCGTCCTTGATGAATAAAAGCCTGCAACTGAGATGATGTTTCTAGACATCTCAGAAAAATGTTTGAAATGTTTGCAGCTTTTTTATACATCGCCATCCAATGTGCTGTACCATGCTGGAAGAATCCCATTACCATAGTCAATATTTCCTGACTTTGTGGGCTATGATGACCTAAGCCAGTGTTTTTTTATGTGCTTTCACGTTTTGCGACTCAAATGCTGCTAACCCGCCATATAAACTGACAGGGAAAAACTAACCAGTACCTAAAACATTACATTTCATTCGAACAAACCCCAAATACCAAACAAAATTTAGATCTAGCCGATGTCTTTGTTTCGGTTTGTTTTGGTTATTTATCGAATTCCAGTAGAAATTTAAACAAAAGAATTTATCGATACAGTAACTACAACATAATTGATCATGTCTAGATGTGCATTTCACACTGTTAGATAGATTTATGTTATAATTCCGCTTGACGCGTCCTGTCAAAATGATATGTCGGGTCATCGAATGCTTTGACATGCTACTTGAGTGGAGCTGAACTTAAATTTTCAGATTTTAAGATTTTGCATTTACTTTTGCCCAAAATATCATGACCAGCAGAATAAAAGGTACATTCGAGATGAATTGTCTGTCAAGTTGAGACATCTGATTTACACATTCCATTCAAACCATGATAAAGACGATTTTATTTTGTTGTGTGTTTGCATTATATCTAATTTGCGTGCTAAACTAAAACAATTAAAAAAAATATTATAAACGAAGTCCTCTGTGTAAAGATAGGCAAATACGGAACTACTTTTATAAAGTCGCGGTATATTGCTAATCTAATTTTAAGTTTTCGGTATAGTTTGCTACACACAATTCCCCTGCCGTTGCCTATTATGAGAAGTTCCAAAAGATCGAAAAAATGCCCCTAAAGATGGTTCCCCCGGAACAGATGGTTCCAAACGAAGAATGCCACGCTCACGTCCTCATTTTTAGATCGTTTCCCGTTCACATTCCCTTCTATTTTAACGATCATAATTCTATTCGGTCAACTTGTTTCTTTATTGGTGTCCCTGTGTTGGCAGAACACCTTTTCTCAAAACCATATTTTCTAAGTGTGCGAAGATCGCCTTAAAAGACATCCTGATCACTTTGTTTCCTCTCCCGGTCCTTCATCGACGAAGCATGCGTGTTAAAATGCGTACGGATGCGTAAACGTAAAAGCCGTAGCAAGAAAAAATAAGTTAAGGAACTTAACCACCAAACAAGATCGGGTCTGGAGAAGTGAGCTCGGGAATAGGGAAAAAGAAACGGCTTTTGTCGGATGCCGTCCCATTTTACAACACAAAGCATCAAAGCACATACACACACACATCCAGCGACCTAGGGCAGGCTATCGATGACCGATGAATATGACATAGAAACACAACCTGCAGAGAGAGCATAAGGGAATCATCCTTCTTGAAAAAGCTAGAAAACAGAATGTACACTAGATAGAGAGGAAGGAGACGATCAGAAAAATAAGTTCGCTGTTTCGCTCGGTTCCACTCTATGGAATATAAAAGCGATCCTCCGCCTGGCGGCAAAGATGCGGTAAGAACGAATTCACAACAACAAAAAATCCCGAGAACGCACGTATCTTTACCGTGTGTCTCGGCCTCCGGGGCCTTCTTTTATCGTGCATGCTTGCTTTCATCCACTTTTCATTTCACCATCTTTCCCGTCCGTCCAATTCCTTCAGCCACTACCCTCGGCCTAATGCTCGACGGCCAGCGAATGATGGTTTGGTGGAGAAACAGAACAACGGATAAGGGACGAAAAGGAAGGTGTAAAAACTCGACACAAATGACGAAAGAACAAGAAAACAACACAAAGCGCACCGAAAAACTTCAGAAGGTAAAGACACAAGAAGAAAAAATGGGAAGAAAAGTGAAAAAAAAGGAACGCAAAGAAGAACCACCGCCTCGACCCCGAGACCGATTCGAAGCATAAAAGCAATGAAAGAGAAAAAATAAATGTGAGAGAAAAAAAAATACACAACAACAGTTTCACACACACGCGCGCGCACACACGCACACGGGGGGGTAGAAGTACGGTAGAAGTAGAAAGAAACCGAAAAGGGATCCCGCGCGGCTGCGCACTATCTATTAAGGATGACGGGGTGGCAAGGTTGGCGAAGGGAAAGGCGGAAGGATGCTCCATAGGTTGTGACAGGGCAGCAGCGGAGAGGCCGAGTGGAACAATTCCGAAAACGCGACCGAAATAGGAATGCCACCGAATGGCACGACGGCCGCTTGGTCAACGGCAACGAGCATGTGTGGTGAGCATGGAAACAGCGGGTGAAACGGTCGGTAGGTGACGGCGGCAAACTGAGCGAATGGAACGAAAAGCGGAGCGGCGGTCAAAAAGAATCGAAACCGCTCGCAGGTTCAAGTCGCGTACATGGAGAAAAGAGCTGGTCGAGGAGGTAAGGAGGTTGGGCGGTACGTACGGGGGTTGTTTGGTTCCATATACACTGTACAACCACGCCAAGGGATGATGAGCGGGAAGCGGAATGGATGCTGAAGCCACAGGCATGCACGCACTCTCGCGACTCATAAAACGACCAAACGATCGAGAAAGAAAGAGAAATCGAAATTTGAAAGAAAAAAAAACTCGCACACACACACACACACACACACACACACACACACAGCAAAAGAAAAGCCGACAGAGATCATATAAAAGCATCGAAACCCGGCACACCGGCCTATGCGAACGCCGTACGCCGTGAACGTGAAAGAGACAAAGCTCGAAAAGGGAGATAGCTTCCAAGAGTGGCAGCAAGTGGCAGTAGTGGTGGTCTTGCTAGACGGCTATGTCCGCGTCGGCAAGAGCAAGAGAGAAGGCGCGATCGATCGAACACTGCGAGAGAATGATCGACGCACCACAGAGACAAGAGAAACCCCATGCGTGAGAGACGACCGACCGACGGTGGGTGGATGGATGAATAGCACACGCATGATAATGACGCTGAGGATCATCACACACATACACATACGGAGGACACACAACACAGGCAACCGCAGCTGTACGCACTCGTCGCACGCACGGTGCGGTAACTGCAGCAGCAACCTTCCCACCTCTGTAAGCCGTGTTTCCGTTGGCAATCAACTTGTTGGATGACGGCTAGGTTAAAGCGTGATTCGCTCAACTTACCACAAACGTCGTCTCCCTTGAGAAAGATTTACCGAAAGGGCAGGAACATGATATCACACCACGTATGTGCCCGCCAAGAGAAGGATAGGTTAGTAGTTCAACTAGTAGAACGAAAGATTTTTGGTTTGATACAACTCATAGGAGAAATACACGCAAATTTCGAAAAGAGGACTAGTATAAACTAGAAACGTTGCGAAATTTTACGACAGCCATTATTCGGTAAAAGACTCGAGAAGGCCCCCCCCTTAGGCAAATACGGAACTACTTTTATAAAGTCGCGGTATATTGCTAATCTAATTTTAAGTTTTCGGTATAGTTTGCTACACACAATTCCCCTGCCTATGCCTATTATGAGAAGTTCCAAAACACCGATCGATCATGATCGAAAAAATGCCCCTAAAGATGGTTCCCCCGGAACAGATGGTTCCAAACGAAGAATGCCACGCTCACGTCCTCATTTTTAGATCGTTTCCCGTTCACATTCCCTTGGTAACTTATATGGGCGCCCGCCCTTTAGACAACTTTCCCTTATAACTCGTATGGGCGTTCTGGGGCAATTACTCATCGTCGATCGATAGGCTGTGACACATGTTTGGACTTTGGCAATGTTGCCCGGTAACTTATATGGGCGTTCTGGGGCGACCGCTCCGTGTCTGGAAAGTATTTTAAGCAATAATAGATATTGTATTTATTTAATAAATTTTGACCGCATGAAAAAACACTGAGCGACAAAATTGACAGATTACAGTGCTGCACACAAATAATTCTAGGGGGGGCCTTCTCGAGTCTTTTACCCATTATTCTGCTCTGTTATAACACGGGATTATCCAACATGGGTTGCCATATGGAATATATCTATGCCAAATTGCACAAATCTGATATGTTTTGGCAGTCTGGTCTGGTGATTTTTTTTGCATTGCATCAGTGTAGAAATACAGTAAAACCGTCCTTCATGCATAACCTGAAGCTAAAGCTATGTTAAGACATATTTAAGACATCCCGAAAGAAAATATGGTAAAAGACTCGAGAAGGCCCCCCCTAGAATTATTTGTGTGCAGCACTGTAATCTGTCAATTTTGTCGCACAGTGTTTTTTCATGCGGTCAAAATTTATTAAATAAATACAATATCTATTATTGCTTAAAATACTTTCCAGACACGGAGCGGTCGCCCCAGAACGCCCATATAAGTTACCGGGCAACATTGCCAAAGTCCAAACATGTGTCACAGCCTATCGATCGACGATGAGTAATTGCCCCAGAACGCCCATACGAGTTATAAGGGAAAGTTGTTCGACATCAAAGGGGCGGTTTATTGGCCGAATAGTTCATCCGTTGCTAAACTGAAGAGATGAGATGATCCTTCGCCATCAAAATAAGAGATTATGATGAGGGAAGAGTTATTTAAATTCCAAATTTAGCCTTTTTTTCCTTCAATTCATTCATCTTTTTTTGTCCTCTCAGAAGATCATCCGCACCCATAGTGATGTCTTTGCGACATGTGCTGCGAGTTGCATACTGTTAGGCGTTTTTCCTATAGGGACCAACCATTTTCGTCAGGGGGGGGCCTTCTCGAGTCTTTTACCGAAAATATTTAAATCTCTGCAACGTCTGATTACTTTATGACGGATCAGCCAAAGCACAGACTTGCTTTTTCTATAATGTGTTGTGCATATTGCCTATCAAAGTTCTGTGCCATGTAGTGAATCTGGCATTTCCAGAGCCAATAAAATTCTCATCTGACCAGAATGGATTTCGTAGAAAACGGTTTAGTACAAGATCAGTTGAGAGTTGAGTTATTAAGCAAGTAAATCCACCAATTATCCACCGATTCAAAGTATTATTTAGTCTTAAAACTTTTACAAAACCCGTTTCTTTGATTTAGTTTTTCAAAAAATTATAGTAACTAGAAGTAAAAGAATTGTTGAACTAGCTAACTGCCACAAAACAATCTGCTTGAACCCCCTCCCTACCATCGTCCTTTCATATCCCCTTTTTCCAATCCAACATAACTAGGTCAAAACCATCTGCCAAAACATCAGGGAGCCAGGCACGTAGCGGAGAAAATGGCCTGCGGTACAAGAATGGCTCCATACACGACAGTGTGAGAGGTGTGAAAATTAGCCGCAGTGCTAAAGAACAGTAAGAGCCAGATGGTACTGTTGCCTCCGCTGCTGCTGCTGCTGCTGCTACGCAACCGTACGTACACACGCGCCATCTTTGATGAATGGGGGTAGTTTTTTCTTTTCCAAACACAACCGATACCAGAATGGACCAGAAAGAAGCGTGCGTGCGTGCTTGTACATCTCCCAATTGACACCAAAGTACAAAGCGTTTTTCCTCTTTCGATTTTATTTTAGTCCCACGGTTTCCTTGTTCTTTGCACAACTCTTAATTGAGTTCGTGGCGTGCCCAACCGTGCCAAAAGATGTTTATGTTCGCGGTGGAAAATGTCTGCATTGCAAAATGGTTCAACTTATAAAACCTAAGTTGAAAAATTTGAACTTTAGCTCTTGTACATCCTGAGCACAGTTTTAACTTAACTGAAGATACTCTTGCAACTCTCTTTCGCCTCCATCGATTTTACGAGTCGAATTCTTTGCTTAACGCTTTGACACGTCATTCCTCCTTCCACTGGGAATCGTCGAATCTTTTCATGGTAGACGAACGACGAAGTTAAAGGGCTTGTCCTAAGCTGGGAGGATTATTCCCGAAAAACTTTTCGCAAAGCCATGCTATGAGATAGCAAAACTCGAAAGAGAAGAATTTTGTGATGAAGAATAAATTACCCAGTATGTATGTGTCGACAGCTTACTTCCCAAGACCTACATTTTCTTTCCCTTCTTTTGAGCACGGCCCTGAATAATCTCGCTACGTTAATGGATGTTTGGCATAGGGTGTGTTCTTCAAAGGGTCACCACCATCATTTAGTGATCTTCGAGCTAGGGTTGACTTATGGGAACCTGATAATGGCCGACAGCGGTAGAAATTGGGCATCACCATCTGGGACATTTTCAACGTCAGCCCCATTTCAATCTTGCAGTGCATTAGATTAAGAGGCATTCTTGGAAGGGATTAGGGTGTCCGAGACTTACAGCAAAACACAATGCGAATCAGACAAAATTTGTTTCGAAACATACCTGTAAACTGTTTGTAGCCGCCGAGTATCTTGTGTTTCCACCATTTAACAATATTGCCTGCCATTATGCCGGCCGTGATGCCACGTTCAACGAACGCAACGATTTGCTTTTCTGTTTAAAACTTTTGAACACTGCAAGTTGGTAACAACTGCTTCAATTTCACTTACGCTTACGCTACACTAAATGTGGGGTTTTTTAAACGGTTTTCCATGCCCCATAACATTCTCTAACTTCAACCACTGCCCTCACCACGATCGGACAATGGACACCAGCACATCAAACTTCCTGTAAAGGCAACCCCCGTATACCTATTTGCCCATTTTTCACTGAATTCCACACGATTACTTCACACTACACATCCTCGCTTGGCGGCGCAAGTAACATTTGGGCGTTTACGTGGATTGCACTTTCGCACCATTCGTGCACCACTACCACGCACACTTGGCTTACTACTGCCGTGACTTTTCAGTGAACCAACTGCATCATTTACTTTCAAACCAACACTAGCAACTATTTTGGATCGCAAGATCAGCACGATCACTATTTGATCTATCACTTATTTGTTTGACAGGTGGCAGGCTATGTGCTGTTACGTTTACTGTTAAATAAAGATACACTGTTTCATTACGTGCCTAAATTGCTTCATTGTAGACATATGGGAAATAATATAGTTTAAGATGTTTTTTTTTTTGTTACACCAATAATCGTTTTCAGTGAAGAGATTTTTATCAAAACAGTTCAGACTGAATGTTCTATCGATACACAGGGGAGTTCGTTTTGCATATGTACTCCAGCACGACGGTCCATGTAATAGCACACTTGCTTCAAAAACCGTCCAACGAAACACAACATTAAATTTCTTCCCTTTGAAATTGAGCGGGAATTGAATTTTAACGTTAAAGAGTAAGCTGTACAGGCAAACATAACGTGGCTACAAAACAAGTGTTGATGTGTTGGTACACGTTCTATCTACAGTGCCACAGTGTTGGTGTTGCCTTTCGCGTACTACAGTGTGTGTGTTTATGCTTCTCTTTTTTACTATGCCAACAGCGCCAGCTATATGTTTCGTTCGTAAGAAGCTGCTTTTGTGTTGTGTTTTTAGACTTGTTTTTAGACTGTTTATGTTTGGATGAAATCTTTCAAAAAATACAAAACACTATCCAACTACTTCACATAATGATGCTTCAGACTCAGCTGTAGCATTGTTCACGTGCTTATTTCATTAACTCAACATCACACTATCGGCTTCACCTGCTTACATAGACCACGCAGAAAAGGAATTGGGAACTGCAATGTCGGTGGAACATGTAAGACAAACAACGTCGAACGCACAACGCATGAATTAGCACAGCGGCAATGGCCGTCTTCGAAAAGGATGAAATTAAAACAATCTGTCTTGCGCTGCGTATCGAAACGAGTTTTTAAACATACCAATAGTAAACAGTCATTTATTAAATTTCCGTCAGAATGCATGAATTCCAGTAGCACCAGTTTGTTTCACACCCTTCACAACAATTCTTTTCACTATAAACGTTCTCTTTACAGCTAAATAAGAACATCTCTACAGTCCATCGCATGGACTCAAAACTTCAATCACACAACTTACATTTGGAACACGTTTTGGTTATTTATGTTTGTAAGTCTCACAATAATTAGTGGCGTAAGGGAAAATCACTGTAAATAACAACTGCGTGGTGCTGATTTTTCACTGGCGCACTAGCAACCACTCATCGCACGTCCGCACGCTTCGAAAGCAACAATACAAATAATAAAGAGAGGCACCAAGTGTACTCCGATCTCTTTACTTTACAGGCTGCGCTCTCGCCATGCGTTTGTATACTTTTCGATGTGTGTGTGTGTGCGTGCATGCAGGCGATACGTTGGTTGCTACGGTAAGGGAGAGAGTGAGAGAGCGCATAGTATGGGTGAAACGAGAGAGTTTCGACCAACGCGCGCTCGTTCTCGGAAAACATCAGGAGCGTTCGGCGATGTTGGGTACATAATTTAAAGTACTCAACCATGTGCTATAAACGTACCCGCAACATCAAATTCAACGGCATGATCGGGCGTTTTGTTTCTCTAGAGGAGCAAAGAGCGATGGGACCCCATAAGTAAGTTTAATTACTATCATAGTATTAATTTTTATTTGATAAGCGATTTTTAGAGGATAGTTTGGAATACCAGGTCATGAGAATATATCTTCCCAACGGGGCAGTGTGGTTCGGCAAATTCGTTACAATTGCCTATGTATCTTCTTAAATGTTTCGTTATGTTTTTCTCATTATCCTTCGATTTTATGATACATTATTAATATGCTTACCATAACAATCCGCATGTTACACCTTGTCTCTTTTTTTCAATGCAACTTTCAAAAGCTATTCAGGAGCTGGTCGAACCGCGTTTCAAGTTATTAGCGCCATTAGTTACAATTCACGCAAACCTTCTATACCACCACGTCGTAATTAGAAAATGTTGTGTTCTCGCAGCCACTTTTTTTCCCTCTGTAGTGTGATGCGCACCTGCTAACTATGTTAAACAGCTCTAAAACCGAGACGAATTGCAACGCTTTGGTTAGGTCCGTTCGCCTTGGTCCAAGCATCAAATGGATGAGCAGAGCTTTTAGGTGTTTCGATCTGATATACAAATCGTATCTGATCGTACATGTTGCAAATAATTTTCAGACTCTGAAAAATATGTATCATTTCAACAAATAATGTACCGAATTGTTCTCGAACTTTAATTGCTACCACTCAAATTACCCGTTGGCGATTCGGGGAAACATTGTGTAAAACGTAGAAAATAATGGGAACAATCGTTGAAGCGACCACACAAACCATCCGCGGGCTACAGAGAAACCTGCACTTTGGCCCTTTCTACTGCGAAGGTGTCGGATCGTATGTTTCTTCGATTTTTTTAATGCTTTTCCAATGCATCTTTCCTTTTACTTCATCTTACTGTACGCTTTCGTACTGAGAGGAACAATAGCTGAACGGTGAAGTTATCATCAATTTGACACGGTTCCGTAATTTACCCATGCTCCCTGTTGCAAAACTTATTCCGTGGAGGTTGTAGCGTGTTCATGCACGAAGCGCACAGGTGAGGGGCAATGATGGGGTAGTCCAAGATCGACAATCAAAATTTCAAATTATGCCTTAATGTTCCATCGATCAAAAATTGCCGTGCACGCTCTGGAGGAATGGTTCGTGCAGGCATGCATTGCTGTGCATCTGGCGTGGGACGGTTAGCAGCTTCGTTTGTGGAAGACAAAAAAGGAATTAAATAAAAAGAAACCATGAACCCGTCAGATAGCACCACTAAACTGCTTAACTGATCAGTTGAAACTTATGTATGATTGGATTGTAAGCGAAAAAACAAACCATAAAAGACAACCATGCCAAAAACTAAGAATTTACACTATGAATGTTTCAATAAAGGTTCCATACAATTCCCACAACAACAATAATTTTTCATTTAAGGGTTAACGTGCATAGCGTGATCGATACAACGGGTTTATTTCTTTCTCGTTATATCCTCCGCGCCATCGGTCGTCATTTGCGGCAATCTTTGAAGATTCTGCTCTGTCGCGCGCTTCAACTGTGAGCGGAACCCCGGACGTGGGCACATTAGTTTGATGGTTGTAATTAATATTGCATCCTACGGCCGGCCCATTAATCGAAACAGCATCAACCAGGTAGTTCTACGTCCCCGCAAAAGTTTGCGCTTCAATAAGCGTTCTTTTCTCTCTTTCGCTCTCTCTCTCTCTCTCTCTCTCTATCTCTCTGAATTCGTCGACCGACGGTTCAGCTGTGGAACCGAGAGAAAGATCAAATTTGCAGATTAAACTGTAATGTAGGCGACTGCAGTACAGTAGCAGCAAACCAATGACTGCCACAGTAAATGTAACATTTTTGTCCAGCGTTCGACGACAAGCTGCTCACGGATAATGTTAAACAAAACAAAGCGCCATATCATATCATAAGATATCATATGAAGGATAAATTAAATGTAGTTAGTAATTTATTAAAGAAAAGTACACAATTACAAACATAATCGATCTACCGTTGTAGGATATAGGTAGGTAGATTCATATGAACAACTTTTGTTCTATGTAGATCCAATGTGATAGCTTCACTTACATTATATAGGACGGATTCATGATTAAACATGTCAGTTTTATCTATCACGTCCTCTGTTTGACAACCATTCCAGACTAACAAGTTATCTAGCCCAGCAAAATTACTTGGCCACACTTTGTAAAACAAAAGCTTTCTCAATCACAATCAACACATCAAAGCTCTGGTCCGTATTATATATGGAACCCTTGCAATTAACTGCAATACCCATGGAAGCTGAGCTTGGTCCAAGGCATGGCCTACTTTCCAACTCTCCTATTTGTTGCTCTGCAAACGGACAAAGTTATTTATCAAAGCAAAATACTGTTCCTTTAACAACAAGGACAAAGAATATGTGTATCCATCAATAAAAGATTAATGTGACACGTGTTAATAGTTTGTACGACATGGTTTTGGAAAAGAGTAAGTCAGAAGTAATTGCTTCAACATAGTGAAGCCTTTGAAGGATTCGCCCTAGTCCTTCCGAACGTGCTGACCTAATTTCGATCCGTTTAATCAATGATAATATGTTTTTTTTTATTTATAGTAGTAGACTATTTCCAATTTTAAAAGAAGTTTACGAATCAAGTTTAATTTAATGCGAGGCATCAACAACAAAAGCATCGAATCGCATTTGGTGGACAGGTCAATTAACACACAGCAACCTAAAGCAATTGAAAAAGCAAATCTGCTTCTCCCGTTATTCCTCCTCTCACTGATTACATTCCATGCATCTCAAGCTTTAGGACGCTCTCGTCATGCTCAACCGACTATACTCCAAAGCACAAAATCTGTGCCGTATGATCTAAGAAGATCGTCAAGATCAAACCCACCGGTTCTTCGTCAACTTAAACAATGCGTCTTCTGATTAACACGGGACACCAAACAAGCGGTCTGCGTTCTGTTAGAACTCTGATCGAGCTTTTAAGTTTGTCTTTCTTGGGTACGCGACTCATTCGGAGTTTGTTGATCGGATCAAGCTGGCTTAGGGTGATCGTTAGGGGGAAGGAAAGGAAAGGAAGGAAGTAAGGAAGTAAAATCAAAAAGAAGGGAAGAATCCAGCGCCATCGTTCGAGGCGGTAAAAGATCAAAGCACGAGTCGCGCTGTAAAGTCTTCAGAACGATCGAAATAGGCGAACTATGGCCTGCGGTAAGGTCTTTATTCGGCAAAAGCTTCAGCTGATAACAAATTTCATAAATTTAGACAATTTAATGATACAAGTTATTGTATATCGTTAAATTTATCAAATAATTAAAATAGTAAAATATCGAGTACTGTACCAATTTTCTATTTAAAATTTTGTTTTGTTTTATCCATATTAGTCCACAGTTTACAGTTCACAGTACCAGCAAGACCTTACAAACCTCTCCACAACCTAACAGTTGCCATTCAAGGGCGTGTATAATTTTTCAACCCATAGCATCCCACTGGAGAAGCCGTGGCGAACAGGACACGTAAACGGAGCATCCCATCTCCGACAGCAGCAGCGGCAGCTCTGAAGCGCGAGTACGCGTGTTGGTGCTGATGTCTTGACTTCTTTTGCGTTTCTCTTCACTTTTCGACTAGCCTTTTTATCTCGCAGCCGTAAGTCGTTTCTTTGGAGCCTTATCTGTTGTGTTTTTACACATATATTCGTTTTTTTTTTTCGTCTTTCCATAAACTCGCAAGATACAACCGAACCGAACCGAACCTCTAATGGTCAGCGTCAGCAGTGTCCAGCTTTATTTTTTCCTCCGGTACCTTCACGTTCATTCGCTTTCCAGTGTCTGACGATGCCGACCGTTGAAGGGGTGATCCACATCGAGAGGGGGTGGTACGTGGGGAGGAAGTAGAAAATGGGTTCCCGATAGCAACAGGATTACCGCGTGCCGGAACGAGATCCGCAGTCCTGGAGGCGGCATCAATTAAATGGCGGCTTCATTATGTGCTCCAAAACAGAGGAAAGCCGCCACAACGCGGATGGCAAATGATGATGATGATGATGATGATCGAGACTCGAATGCTGTGTGAACCGAGCAGAGAAGCTTTAATAAAATTGTGTGTGTCTTTTAAGGTTTTTTTTTGCTTTCCTGTTACAAGAGAGCGCACGTACATTCCCCGGTGGCGTAATATTGAAATAGACGCTTATGTTCAAAGCAGTTACCGTGCTTGGGGAGTGTTCCTAAGATTATGGAGGTAATAGCAATCCTGTGGCAGATGCGCTAGCGGTACCTATTTCACACGGCATGTCTGGGAATCGAATCCCGTCCCGACAGTTTCGCCGTATTCGGAACTGATTACCCAGCTACGGATCAGCCAAGTCAAGAAAACGAATGAAGGCAGGTTAAACCCGCATAAGGTTGTAAAGCCAAAGCAAAAGAGGAGGACAATTACGGTTTTGCAGTCATCAATCCTAGTATACCAAAGGCTATCGAATAGTTTGATTGCATTATTGCCACAGGTCAATTCGCATTTATATTCAATTTTAATGCATATTTTACTGCCCGAATAAAGGCACCTACACTATTAACCTTTTTTATGTCCAGCTTCGAACGTTGACTCCAGAATTCGTGACGTTACACTAGAATTGCCAGCACTTTATAACTTTATATCCTTGATATCAGCAAAACAAAAGATAATAACGGATGGTTGATCGATCTACTACGGGTTGTAAAGAGCTGACATCTGCCATCGTTTAGTGTTATTTTGCCATCACACTACATACCTCCAAAAAGGTGTACTCATTCCTTCCTGAACCATTGATCGATGTTTTGCACACACCCGTTGTATGGCCGATGCACGGCCGGGCATCTCGTGTCCCGGGTATCCGGCTTGATTCGCTGCAAGTGCCAAACTCATCAAAACAACGCTAATAACACCATCGATAATAAAACTCGCACCTTGGCATGGTGGGTCAGGTTACGGCCACGTTACCCCTTGGAAGAAGGCAGTTATAGCGCAGTACCGTAGTAGTTCGATACTGTGTGAGTTGCATTCCGACTCAGCTGCCCGAAAGCGGTTGCCGCTATCATTATTCGCTGCCCGATCTTTGTTACTCCCGCTTCCTTTGTATACGCCACGAAGGTGTGATTTGACCGTGCGTTGCGTTTCTCGCTTAGTCGCGGTGCTTTGCTCACATTTTGCTTTACCGAAGCCGCTAGTTTATGTTTCCTTTTTCCCAAATTCTTCTGCACATCGTTCGTGACCATTATCTTTTTCGGGTGGGGGTAACGCCATACGGTGGCTTTCGAAGGTGTAAAATTTAACATTTCCGCGGCATTCCGCCAGATGCCGTCTCCTTGCCATAACAGGGTCCTGTGCATTCCGCCTCATCGCATCGCGTCCTCTCGCATACTCTCCATATGTGCGTCTACACCTCTCTTCCGGACCCGTCCGGGAACTGTGGCGGCTACGGCGGAGAATAAAAAGGAAGCGCTTGCCCTGCTTGACAGGTATGAATTATTTTAACACCTTCGTCTCCACAACCGCCATCCTCCATTTCACTCTCTCCCTCTCTCTCTCTCTCTCTCTGTCTCTCCGTCCTGTGCTCCCGGCATCTGCTTTTATCGGAACCGGCGAAGGAGACTCCACCAAAAATTAGTCTTGTGTTCTTTTGTTTTCATTTTCAACCATTTTCGAAGATTCACGATTTTTTCCACACCGCTTTTTAAACTCAAGATTATTATTACGTGTTTTTTTTTTCTTGTTCACTAACCGATCAGGTTCGGCTCTCGCCACGGAACGCTTGAGGCAGCCACAACGTTAGTAAAATCGGTCTCGTCGGCCACATGAAAATGATACATTAATTTATGTATCTTCGATAGGCCATGCGAAACACATACTCAACATTGCGTACGAGCATGGTTCCGTTCGTTATAGCCTGTGGCTTTTCGGTTCGAGTTTGAATATCTTATGATTGTTATGTAAATTGCTACACTGATCGAGACGGCCGTTCGTCTGCACAATGTCCATTGTTTCTTTGGAAGCTGGTACTAATTTTGTTTTTTTTTAATAAGCTAAGAGGGAAAAGTGTGATCAAATAAGTGATAAAAGTTTTATTATAGTTTATTTTGGAATGCTCATTTTCACTTTGTAGGGAAGATCTTTTAAGGCCAATTTTTACCTATAAATCGCTTATGCGCTTTATTAATAAACATTGTCATGTAACAATGTACAATGTGAAATTTTACCTGCACAAAACGATCAGTATAAACGCTGGATGCAAATGTAAGAGCGTAAATCTTGTGCTTCTCTAGCTCTACAGCCTCGAGAGGACTTGGTTCACTTGGACTTTTTTGGCATTCCTTAACCTGGGTTATCCTTAGCTGGATAGTCAGTTCTGCGTACGGGGAGGCGGTCCGGGCGGGATTCGATAAATAGTAACATTTTATAATGCAATAATAAAGTAGTTTACTTACTACACAACAACGATAGAATATTTTATGTATGATCGATTAGATCTCTCTTACAAATGGTTTTAGGATTTCTGATAGTAAAATAATTATTTTCTGTATAAAAAAAAATCCTGTTCCATATTCCACATTAGTCCTTAGGATATACCAGACCTTCCTTTAACAAAAAACACGAGACACAATTTCAAATTTCATTGTGCATCAAAGAAAATGTTCGCATACCACAGAACAGTTGATCTGTTTAATCACAAACCAGCGATGGAAATTGTTGGGAAACCTACAACTTGTATCCCCATGCGAACATCACTCAGTGTGGACAAAATTTTACGGCTACGGAAGCGTTTGAGATGGACCAATGGGAATAGTCGCCGGAGTTTCGAAGATAGCAACTTCGGCTGAAATCTTAATTAAAGGGTTCCGCCGGCTCAGAACTTGCATGGCCAGTGCGCTCCAGCAGCAGGACACTGTGCTGTGCTGTGTGCCAATGAGTATATGCCTGCAAGGGGCGAGAATTATTATGGTTTCGTTCGGGATATTGTTCTTTGTAATTATGCTCGATTTTCTGACGGAATGGTTGAGCCGTAGGCAACACGAGCTACCACGACATGCCGACAAAA